>JAODJW010000045.1:17404380-17414716 GCA_026777045.1 Hyperopisus bebe
TTGCTTCCGGGATAGGCTCCGGACCCCCCGCGACCCAGTAGGATAAGTGGGTTGGAAAATGGATGGATGGATGGATGAAAATATATGCAGCTGTATCATAAATATGGATTCCTATTACAACCCCGTCAATCTAATACAAAGAGTCTAGCACAGTGCACACAAATGGCATCTTCTGCACGAGGCCTGAACTCACTGGGATGAGGGGCTCCGGCTGCGTTTGCGTTTGAGCTGCCTTCCATGGCTGTCTCGCTCCGGGGGAAGGTTCAGCAGTCTCTCATAGTGAGATGGGACGGTACTGTTTGCACACACACACACACACACGCATACACATATTAGGCCAGGTTGACAATTAATATTTTAAACATCAGTATTAGAACACTTTTATTATGGTGGAAATTGTAATCACAAACTGCACAGTGCACAGCTACACGAAAACATATATAAAAAATATATAAAAAGAAATAAGTATAATTTAAGGAGATAAATATATGAAAAAATAGGTGGGTGAATATATGTGCAGTACTGCAGTGAAACATACACATTTCGCTAGTAAAATATTGCAAGAAAAAATATTAAGAAATAGATATTGATAAAAATAAGTAGTGATGTACATGACATGACACGACACAGCCCATATCTGGTGCGCCCAATAAATAAACTCCCATCTGGAATCAGTCATAATTTAGGGAATAAATGGTATTATGCATGTCTATGAAGTGCACTCAGAGAGCGTTTGCTTGGGCGCCTACGGATTACCTGCGGTCGAATCTGCTCAGCACATAGCCCAGCCTTTTCAGATGACTAAACACCTTCAGGGAAGAGACGGCAGGTTTATGCGGCACGAGTGTAAGAGGGAGAGTACATCTGCATAGCACGCTGTTCTGAGCTGCATGTCTCACCTGGTATTGCTGCAAATTCACGGTGTCTTTGGAGAGAAACATCTCGTACCCTTCCTGTATAGATAGAGGCAGATCATGGAGGAACACCTGGATGCTGCCCTGGTTCACAGAAAGCAAAAGAGAACCATGATGACATGAATTTTATCCTTAAACTGGCACAACCGGAGCTTATATTGGATACCAGAGGTGGGTAGTTCAAGTCCAGAAAGTAAAAATCCAGACTAAGATTTTCTTTCAACCAACCAGTTGAGCATAATGAGTCAGTCACAGACACTCAAATGGTTCACTGAGACAAAATCTTGGTCTGGATTCTTACTTTCAAGACCTTAACTTTCTACCTCTGTTGTGTACAGAACACATATGAACAAGGGGGGGAGGCATAAGGAGACCATAAAGTCATGTCTACTTGACTGTTTGCATTTGAGAAATGCACAGCCCCCCCAGGTCCTGGTGTGGGCACAGGTCCATGTCCAAATCCAGCCCCCCCCCCCAGATCTGGGTGTGGGTACGGGACCCCCCTGGTTCCATGTGCAGATATGGGTCTCTCTACCCCACCCCGGTTCCAGGAACATGTAGGGCAAGGGTTCCCCCCTGGATCTGCGTTGCACGTTACTGGGTTCAAATCCAACCAGTTTTCTAAGTTACTCACACATTCCATGAGGTAAAGGGCCTCTTCAGGGAGCAGAAGCTGCATCCCGTGTTCAGAGAACCCCATGGTTTGCCAAAACTTCCCCTGCAAACAGGACAGGAATCACATAAAAGCAAAAGAAAGGTGTCTCAGCATTACTCACTGCTGTAAATGGCTGTGACTTTTTAACTCAAACTAGAGCCAGAAGCTAAAATGACAGAATTATATGAAAAAAAAGGTTTTTCAACATGTTGCTGGAGGTTCATTTGCATAAATCACACATTATACCTTTTCCCAAGTGGACAGTTAGGCTGTACCACACATCACACTGCATGGAATGGAAATGTATTGCTAGCTATGATGATTATTTTCCTGTTGATTGAATTCATCATCGCATAATATGATGCCCTCCCCTCACATCCTCATTGACTTCTCTTTAATATTCCCAGAACACCTCCAGTAAGGATGTCAGTATGGCGGTCAGACGCAAGCACAAGGGTCAGAAGGAGGATTTACCGCTGGTGACTTCAACACCACCACATTCTTGCTGGGAATCCATTCACCCTTGACCAGGGCTCCTCTGTACACAAAACCAAAACAATGTCTCCCTCACCCGTGTCTGATGTCAAGCATGTCATCACTGTATCTGCAGTGATATCATCATAAGGAAAGGATCCCCCCGCCATCCAGGCTACTCACAGCCTCTCCACACGCTCCTCTGAGATGAGGCTCCAGTGCTCCTCCAGGCTCTGCTGCAGCCTCTCGCGCTGTCGCGCGGACCCGTCCGGCAGGAACTCCTTCTGGCCGCGCGCCGGTATCTTGTGGCTCCGTGAGCGCGCGGCGAACAGCTCGGAGGGGCTGCATTAAAAGGAGAATGATCAGTATGGACCGTCTTCAGCGCAGCGACTACATTTGATCAAGGGACATCGCTTCTGTTAGTCAACAGAGGGAAGCATACCAGATGATGAAAAAGATTGCTCAAGTCGATTAAGAAAGGATGGAAAAATCAAGGTAGTTAAGAAAAGATGAAAAATATTTCTTAAGAAAGTTCGTCAGATAGCTAAGTGAGCAGAGCATCAAGCAAACAGCATGTAGTAAAGCTGTATTTACTACACCATGTGCACTGGCGCTGTAAACACTTCCCAATTCTGTACCGTATTATTGTGATAGACATCATAGTGATAAACCCGCTAACAGAAAACCTTAGCTGTTATATGTAACAGCTTTACCCAAGTAAATTAAACTTCAGCTGTGACATTCTGGTATTTCTGAATGACGGCGTACGTTTTGTCACTTAATTATGATTAAAGCAACTTTTATTAAGGAGAATACAGAATTACATAAAAGACGCAAACAGTCAGTTAACTTGTGATTCGGGATATTAGAAATGAAATGTAAATTGTTACTTTACCTGAGTAATTCACTGTAAAAATTGTCCGAAGAGCTGGAAGCGGATATATTGGATTCCGCCATCTTTAAAAGTGAAAAGAAGAGCTCCGTCTTCAGGGTCCTAGAGCCTCCCCATTACGGCCACGCCGCTTGTTGTATTCAACAGGTCCAAGCAAACACATTCGGATACAGTACATTCATTACTGCAGGCGCTGATTATTGATCCGGGCAACATGCCAGTGGAAAACAATAAGACTCCGTGTGGAAATCGAAATCAGTTACAATATGCCACAATCATGCATTAATAACACGAAAAATTACCTTTCATAGCGAAGAATGCACAATTGCTTTTTTAGTTGTGTTTTGTCATTATAACCAGTTTAGCGAACGTAAGTGTAGCGTCGTTTTATATGTGAGGCGTTCAGTTGAAATAATACTTCTCACAAATTTCACTTTTTGATTTAAAATTGTAAACAGAAGGTCTCAACTTTATGGTAATATCCACATTAAATGTCCTAAAACTTTCCTAACGTTAACAAGGTTGCTAGATAATTAGACAGCTAACGTTAACGTTTAACACGATCAGAACGGGGGCTGAGGCTTTATTTAAGACGAATCGGTTACAACTTAAAACTGCCCAAGATAGCTAACATGTCTCACATTTTGAAGGTTTATTGAAGAAAAAGAATAGAGGAGGCGGTGGGAAGCGGTTCTGATAAAGGAAGGCTTTCTCTTTGCAAGTACTCTGCTGTGTTCACTTCAGACAGGAGGACTTTGACGGGACGGGACAGGATGTGCGGTTTGGAAAAGGAGATATCATCTGTGTTCGCTTTCCCAACTCATCTTCAAAAATAGACTGTAAGGATATTATAGCTTGTAAATGTCACACTTTTTCATTCTTAATAATTAAGAGACTGAACCTCTGCTTAATGACGTTTGCTTAATGACGTTTGCACTAGCTATGCACCAAACAGCTGTGACTGACACTGTAACTCAACATTTTCGTCCTTCTCTCTTCAAGGATTAAAATTTTTCAAAAAGTAAAATTGGTGACAGAACCGTTTTTCAAACGTAGATCGTAAAACCTTGAATAGAAATTCAACTGACATCGGTGGGGTAATATGGACGCTATAGTGGTTTTCACCCCCCCAAAAAAAAAAAAAACGAAAAACGCAGCATCCCATTGTATTTGTGTATAGGCCAGTCCTGCCTGGAACAATATGGCGGACTTGTTCACATATTGTAGCGATAGGCTAAATCAGTCAATGCAGAATCTTTCTCAGTGAAACCTAATGCAGAGCGCAGTATGTGCCCTGATCTTCAACCACCTGACTGCACAGTACAGTCTGTCCCTCTCCCGCCAAGATCCCAGTGCCCTTTCACAACACAGTTTGTACTGTCTTTCTGCAAGATCAGTATTACTGTATAATACCACACATCCTGTATCTAAATGTCTCATCACTCTCTGTGGCAGCTACAGCTTGACACCCCCGATGCAGAAAACAATTTCAAGGCATGATATTACAAGTCATGTTTTTAAACCATGATCCTGACGAAGAGTAAAGAAGAAGCATCATCAGGATCTATAAACACTGCAAACTTTCAAAATATTTTTATATGTTTTATATTTGAGTGATAGAAAAACATCAAGGAATTAATTGGACATCAATCAAATGATGGGTTACAGATAATGATGACAGTCATTTTGTATATTTTTGAAATAGTGACAATAGACTTAATGAAAGACAGAATTAATAAGTAAAGAGAAAGTGAGAAATAAAGTTCCTTATCCCTAACTAGAGATCAAGTTAGGGTTTGTAAAAACCAAAGATTTGTAATCTACCTTTTGCAAATGGCAAGTTAAATATCTTATCCTAATGTTTGCTTGTGTGAAAGATTTTTTGCCAGGGAGTGGCCTGGCTTCCTGGAGATCCACCTACTCATGTCATCACAGGCTTCCATTATACCTGTCTGTTCTCCTTTGTTGTCAGGTGCTGCAGGTAAACTGCATGTCCTCAGCCACAGATGCTGACAAATGACTCACTGAGTAATCACCATGTGTCGGGGATGTTGTGCAGGTTCCTGCAGGAGAGCAAAGAATGCAATCGATCACATCTGGAAACCTGCTTTTGGGAGAAATGTGACATATCGCTTTAAAAAATGGAATTGCGACATCTGAAATGTCTTATGTTATTCATGGCTGAAATGTGGGCATGTTACACATCTGGCTGAAAGGTGGGCGTGTTACAAATATGGCCGAAAGGTGGGCGTGTTACACATCTGGCTGAAAGGTGGGCGTGTTACACATCTGGCTGAAAGGTGGGCGTGTTACACATCTGGCTGAAAGGTGGGCGCGTTACACATCTGGCTGAAAGGTGGGCGTGTTACACATCTGGCTGAAAGGTGGGCGTTACACATCTGGCTGAAAGGTGGGTGTGTTACACATCTGGCTGAAAGGTGGTCGTGTTACACATCTGGCTGAAAGGTGGTCGTGTTACACATCTGGCTGAAAGGTGGGCGTGTTACACATTTAATCTAAAGCTGAACAATTTTAAAACCTTGTCAATCATGCCTCGTGCTAAAGGATCACCTCCTCCAAAACATTATATAAATAAAAACTTTATTTTAAAAGCAAAACACTATCGGTGGTAGCCAGGAAAATGCATTTTAAAAAGTCTTACATTTACCTTTTACTCATTAAGCAGACATTTATGTCCGATGTGACATCCAATTCAGAGGGACAATAATGTCACAAACATACCTGCCAGAACTTTCAATACAGTAAACTAAAAATTAATTAATGCAATTAAGGGTAGCCCTTGGTGACCAGTTTAACAACAGGGTATTGAGGATATTCTAATACTATTTATGCTATTTTTAATATCCTGTAACTCATCCTACACAGTATGTACATCAGTACATATTAATATGCTCATGTCCAAACAAGGTAACATTTATGATAAAACATATTGACAAAAACACCAGAGCAACCTCTAAGAGCTACAAGCACATATGCAAAAGTGTATTTTTTTCCCGCCGCCTTCACTTTAAGTTCAGTTGACGCGGTTCTAGCGGGGTTAATTCTTGAATGGCGAGGCTGGTTAACTTGGACGTAGCTAGTTTTTCATGACCCGCGTTTTGATTCACTTCCCTAACATCGACGAAAGTGAACGGCAGAGGGCGCCCGTCTCATGGCCGGCGCCGTGCAGGTGTAGGTTGTAGAATTTAAGTCCAAAGTCACCTGGACTACGCCCTAAACCATTCCCTTCCTGAGGTTCGCCGAGAGTAAGTTTATTTTGGTGATCAATGTCCAGAAAAAGTAACACTGTTATAATGCATCTTAAATACATCTCTAAATTCTTCAGAACAATTGGTCTTGCCAAGTTCATATATGACCGTGAGGTTTGTTTTCAATGAGCGTACTGTCAGTGTACAGTTGGCTTTGTACTGAGCGGCAGCACACGATGTATCAGTAATTCAAATTCAATTAAAATAGTTATTTAACTGTGTCATTTGTAACACTACAGTAAAGAGTTACAGTTTCTCTTATAAACGCGTTGTTGTAATGTAAGATTCATCAGTGTGTATTTCACACGAGTGGCAGACAAAACACGTCATATGCAGTCTATACGGTCACTACCGCGCTGACTACTCAAGTAGCTTAAACTAATATGTAGTTCCTACATTTTCTTGACCCACTGCAAAAACGCCGTACACTCCGATTACAATTTCCCAATAACCAGTAGCTCTTGTAGCGTTATTATTAGTATTATTAATATGATTAGTATTATTAATAGAGCAGTACTATTACTTGAGAGTGATCCATCTAAAGTTAAATAGATTTCCTCATTCCGGGAAGTAGCAAAAAATATGACCGTGTATATAGCTAAATAAATAATAAAACAATAAGCCAGTAACACTGAACAGAGCGCGACCATATGCTCCTGACAATTGCATCACTATTACAGACTGGCATTTTGTCTAATAGCCAATGGAATGCCCGTGTGTAGACTCTCACTCACTCGTCCAGCCAATCAACTGGCGAGTTGGGCTTTGTTGTTGGTGATGACACTCAGCTATTTGTTGTTGCTCTAAAGACTGGAGGAGTGGAGCGTGTGTGTGTGTGAGACAGGGTTTGCGCCGCCTGGTCAGCAGAGCACGGAAATTCACTTTTGCCGTTTTGTTTCGCCGTTTGGTGAGTTCTGGCGGTGCGAACGGGAGTGATGTCGGTGAATATGGACGAACTCCGGCACCAGGTGATGATCAACCAGTTTGTTTTGACCGCTGGCTGTGCCGCCGACCAAGCGAAACAACTACTCCAAGCCGCGCACTGGCAGTTCGAGGTGTGTGTATCCGTGTGTGTGTAAGAGAGAGAGAGAGAGAAAGAGAAAGAGATGTTAAAATGATTGTTTTGGAGACCATGTATTAACATATGTCAATCTTTTGTTAAAACTTCAGGAATTCTGAATCCTCCCCTTGGGCTTATGGTTCATGCTGACTATTAAACCCATTCCGGGTACGATAACAATCAGATAGACCCAGCACTGCGACTCGATCCAGCAGCCCGGTTATCCGGAATGTCGTTTCGCTTGCTGCTTTCTCGGTCTTTGTTGTGCCACCACATGCGTTACAGTTGTGCATTTTCGTCACACGTGGTCATGTGTGTTTTGTGTTTCCCCCCCTGTACATTCGATGCCCGTATTCATCCGGAAAACGATTCGGGTAGCTGTGTGGGGAAATATTGCGTGGGCAGACTAAACGGTGTTAAAACATAACCAATTCTCCGTTTTATGACCTCAGATCTTATAATCATACTCACAACGTGGGGATCCGAGCGTGTTGAAGGTTCAAAATCGTAAGAAATTATGATTATTTATAAGCTACTAATGAAACTGGAGTGTGCTGAATGTCATTGCGGATTTCAGCGTTTACATTTACATTATGACCATTTGTTTTCGTACTGCAGTGATTGTTTTTCATTAAACAGTATTTAATATCGACGTAAGAGGTTCTTTTTATTAAAATGAAAACATCACGCGAATTATTGCAAAGATTAAGTGTGGTCATGTGTAGAAAAAAATGTAAACAGTAGTTATTCTTTAAAGTGTTTGGCAGATGTCTATATTTATACGCATACAACTGTCACAATAATTCCCAAGATGCCAGTCATGCCTCTGTGGGTTTTAATTTACCAGGAAGGGGTAAGAAACACAATAGGGCCGTAGGACACGTGAGAAATGGAAAGAATCGAATCCATTAAAGGTTTATTTGTGAATATAAAAAATAAAAATCAATACTCCCATTTTACAAACAGTGACCGCATCTGATAATTGTACGTAAGTAACGATGCTTTTGTTCTTACACAGATAAAATGGGGATATTAATGATTGACAACTCTACAGCGATGGTGTAAAACACAGGTTCACTTTTAGGCCGGGGCCAAGGCCACGGTAGCGGGGAGTGCTCGCCACGGGAAGAGGCATCGTCAGGAGATGATCTGTGTGGTGCGATCCTCGCAGGCTAAAAAGGAATTCTTGTACGGGCCATCGGCCCTTGGCTGTATCCCAAAGTGACCCTTCACCTCCGCGGATTTTTTTCTGGGCTATTCAACCAGAATTCCAGATCAGATCACGGTCTTAATAATCCAGCCTGCTGACTACAGTATATGCATTTAAGGAAAAAACAAACAACTCGCCGTGGATATCAGTTACAGTCTACAGTTACGATGAATTAAAGTCGGACTTTGTTCAGTATTGTGAATATAGACCTTAAGGCCTTGTGGAAATAACTGATTTAAGGCCAACGAATTAATAGAATGCTACACAACGATTTATGTTATCGTGACCCAGACGGAAATCTTAGACTTGGGCGTTAGATGTAGGAAAAGGGATTGCGACTGGAGAGATCAGGGACATGCAGTGTCGCTGGTCGCCTTGGATACGGGACCCTAGTCTCCACTTTAACTCCTTAAAACGACGTCCGGATTGACAGGATGCCGGTTTCGGTTGTCGCTTTAGGGGAGTCGTACGGTGAGACAATTATGACAAACTAGCTTAATTGAGAGGTGCTCTCCGAGCCGGGGCGGGTATTTCCGGGCCGACTGGAACGGGGAGTTCCATGTTTACAAAACAATATCTGCTCGCGGCGCGTACCGACAGGCGCGCGCCGTCCGGGTCGCGGCCGCCCGCAAGCGCTTTATCCGAGCAGAAGCAGACACCACAGCAAAATACCTCCTGTTATTCTCCTCAAGGTTATAGTGCTCCGGGAGCCAAACCCCGTGTGTTTGGGTGTGTACTGCTTCCGATGTTTTGAAAAGGAAAACCGTGACGGCGTTATTAAAGTGGATCGATCCTTTTGAGTTCCTTCAACAAAAAGATTCATTCATTGATTTATTCACTCCGCGGATCCCTTACTCTTTTTATAATTTTCAAAAATCTGTGTTACTTTAAGTATAAATTTAATACATATATGTCCATCCATGTCGGTATAACCAACAGGCGCAAAACAGATATTATATATCAAACCTATTGTTGATGACATTACATTAGTCATGCTGATTCTGTACAACATTACACGATAGGGCTTTAAAAGACAGGCTGTCTCGGTCGTGAACGGCATGATCTAGTTTACGAACAAACTGAATAGTTAAGTGCAGTCACCAAAGAGAACGAATCGTTCTTGAATGATACTAGTATAAATATTAACTTTAGTTTTAATTTTTTAATATGCATTCAGGACTAGGGGCAAGAGACAGCATTGCAGTCTACTCTGATAAATTATTCCTTTGTTTGTTCGTGAGAACACAGGCGTATATTGGAGTGCGCACGAGGCCAGTCTGAATGGTCCAGCTGGGAGTTCAATGTGCCACCATGGGATGTTGACGTAGATGTACGTCAGACAGCTTGAGGTAACGTCTTGACTTCCCTTTTTCTTCTTCTATGCACAGACTGCTCTGAGCTCGTTCTTCCAAGAAGTCAACGTCCCGGGTCATACCCACCAGATGGTAAGCATATCCCACCCCCCGTCAGCGTCTCTGGAGGAACCGTTCGCTGCATGCTGCGGCCGTGAGATCAGTAGAGGGTGGGACTCCGTAAAGGGGAGGGCACACAGATAGTGCTGTGTTCAATGCCCCCGAAACACCAAGCATGCCCACCCATTGGCCATTCGACTGGGACAAACATATGCAGCGTTAAATGAGCAAGCAACATTTATTGGATATTGGATAGGGGGTGGGACTAGGGTGACCACCTATCAGGAGGGACACTGAGCTATGACAGGGTTTGTAAACTACCATTTCAGCCATTTCAATTAAAAGGACTCAGATTTCAGATTAAGCACTGAGATCTTGCTGTGTGCTGATTGGTCAGTCTCCTATAATCATGCATGTGTCACTAATGTTAATGTGAAACAGCTGGATGAG
>JAODJW010000045.1:17434985-17448187 GCA_026777045.1 Hyperopisus bebe
CTTCCAGGTGAGTGCCGTCCTGCGAGGCGATCGGAGCGTCATTGGCGATGTTGAGGAAGATCAGGAAGAAGGCCAGGTAGTGTGTCAGCAGGCCTAGCAGCACCACCGAGTTTCTGCCACAGCTGTAGCATTTGTTCAGCATCCCAAATAAGCCCCCACCTGCGAACAGGGAGGAAAACACTGTGACTCAGGTTGGGTGGGGCTGCCCCTTATCCTCCCCCCCACTCCCGGTGGGACAATCGGGCAGCAGAAACCCTTCCTAATCCAAAAGACATGCGGTCTGCGATCTTTGGCTCCTCTTCTGCACTTGACTAAACTGAGTGCATAAGGAGAGTGACCTCTGGGACACCTAGGTATCAAAACAGGAACCATTTGCTAGGTTTTCTGTACAGACTGTCCCCAACTTACAACCTATGTGACTTATGATGACTCACACTTATGACCGAAGGTAATCAATTTATGTAAAAATAAATTTCGGGTGTATATACATCAGCAGGGATGCTACGTGGTGCAAACTGCATGCCGAACGCACGGCTTTACGCACCTAGAATCTCCCCCAAACCGATGCAAATTCCAGAGAGCCCGATGAGGCCCTTGGCGTCGTCCCCGAAGCGTGTCATTGCGCCAATGCAGGTTCCATACACCCCGCTGTAAAAGGTCAGTTCCAAGCCTGCAGGGAGGCAGGGCAGACAGCAACTCTGAGTTCACACCTCACTGTGAGTCACTATACAGTAACCAGTCAGAAGTCTGGACACACCTGGTTTTAAGGCATTTGTCTCTGTTTTAGCTGTTATTCACCTAATGGTAAAAGGCCTCAAGGCAAGGAAGTAACACTCAAGAACTGCAATTACCATGTGAAATTTTATACTCATCCAATTAGCCCCTCTTGGCTTCGATGACAGCACTGCGTTCTTTCTGCCAGCTTCCAGATGTAGCCACCTGGAACGCTTCCCCAACAGTCCTGAAGGAGTTTCCACAAGTTCTGAGCACAAGTTGTCTACCTTACTCTTACTCTTTGATCAAAGTCATCCCAAACCAGCTCTGTAGAGTTTAGTGGGGGGCAGTTGTTGAGGCCAGGTCATCTGCCACAGCATTCCATCTCTCTCCTTGTCCACAGAACAAATGATTTCCAGTATGTGTGTCCAGACTTTTGACTGATACTGAACCCATGTCATTCTGCTGCATCTGCCAGACACAAATTGGCTGAGATGCTCCTACCCGTGTAGGCTATAGAAGGGCTCAGCAACAGCATCTCCTTGGTGATGGACAGCTGGACAGACTTCTCTGTAAACAGAGAGCAGGGGGTGAGAGCTGGCTGGGCTGAAGGACCACAGTCGGGTTGCATTTAAGGGGTTACGCTCAAAGACTCAAGGTCATGGGAGGAAGCAGGAGGAGAAGCGGCCTGGGACTTACTGAAGGCGTTCCATGCCTGTGAGCAGCGTCCCTCAGCGGGTCTGTAACAGAAAAAGCACTCGATAAACCATCAGATCTATCATACCCTCTGCCGGAAAACATAAAGAGAGAATAACGGTCGACTACAGATGCTCCCCGTTTAACGAAGGATTGTGTGACTTATGGTGGTTCGGATTAACGAAGGCACGATTGCAACGCACATTTAGTAGTCATCAGACTTAAAATCTTGGTCCGGTCCTGGGTTAGCGATATGGCGTACGATGGCAGCACCCACCAGCCGCGCTTCCAGACTCCGTAGCGATCGGGAGCGTAAACATCTCAGAGTTTCACGACTTTTCGTATTTAGTCACAGAAACTGTTTACTTATTCACTGACAGAAATTATTCATCTCCATATTTATCATATCATGTTTCACTTCATTTCAATATTTCAACTTCATTGGAAAAGTGGACTACATTGGAACTCCATCGTAAGCATAGAAGTGCATGCACATTATATGAGGTTTTTGCAAAGATCACCACCGCGTGTTTGCGTTCGTGACTAACGTGACGGTGAGGGAGCCCTCAGTGGGGTCCGCTGGCAGCAGGGGGTCGCACGTGTCAGAGGAGCCGCCCTCTGTGGTTGTGGCCTCAGTGTCCGGCCGCTGGATGAGGAAGAAGAGGAAGGTGCCGACCAGGCTGATGACGGTGAGCGAGATGAACACGGTCTGACGGTCCTTATCTGAGGCAGAGTGTTGACACCCTCCCTTAGATACACACTAATTAGAGTTTACAATACAATAATCGGTAAAAAAAAAAGCACGAAATACCTGAAATGGTTGTTTTCCCATGCCAGGCTAAATATATGTAGAGGTTTCCAAATAATAAACTGTAAGGGGAAAAAAAACAAAAAGATTACGCCTGTACACATTGCTATGGTTACCAAGAAAACAGCAGCATCCACCCTGCTATCCCATCATGCACCTGAACTGCAGCAACGCCCAGAAGATCCCACTGTTTCTGCCGATGGTGGAGTCCGTTGAGTTGATGGCGAGCACGTTGCCCTGCGCCGTCCACAAAACTGAGAGGGATTGGAGGTCGGAGGGAGATTAAGATAATCACCGTCACTGTAGGTACCATCATCATGTCCATCATCGGAGAAACTGAGAGAGTTGTACCTGCAGCTGCTATCCCGACCACCACAGAAGCCGTGTAGAAGGACCAGGTCAAAGGACGGATGAACACAGCAATGTAGCCGCTGGAAGGAAGCAAACACACAGCTGTCACATGCTAAAAGGGCCAAAATAATCACCGAGTCTATATCCACACAAACCAGGATGAATCAGACGCATGGAAAGAATACATTATTCATTGGTTATTTAAAGAGATGGAAAGTTCAGGTCCAGAAAGTAAAAATCCAGACCAAGGTTTCATTTCAATCAACCAGCTGAGTACTCTATGACTGTGACTCTATATATTCAAATGGTTGGTTGAAACAAAATCCTGGTCTGGATTTTTATTTCCTGGACCTGAACTATCCACCTCTGTTATTTACTGTATGGCTGCACTACTCTGGGCAATAAAAAAATAATAATTGTCTCAGGAGACAAGAAGGGGGGGGGGGGGCAGGCCATCATCCTAGCAGTGAAGGAGAGTCATAATGGTTTTCATATTTCAGTTTCAAACTGCCTCAGCAGCCTGTCAATAAAGTTTGACCACCAACTGCTTTCAGACAAAGGCACGTAGATATAGATGTAGAGTGCAAGTCAGACGGGTTCATCTTTGACATATCGATGCTCAAAAACACTCAAGGCAGGTTCAGTGCATCCGGTACTGAGGCTGCATCCGTAAGACGATTAGCGGTGCGCTGAGAGAAAGGCACTGAGCACTGAGCTGCAGGGGGGGCCGGAGTGCTGCATGGAGACGGGCAGTACAGGCCCTTTCTGGGATGAGCAAGCGGGGCGTTGATATGCAGGGAAAACCCCAACAAATTCCAGATACTCAATAAACAAAACAAAAAATCTAAAATGGGGACCTACATCAATCTATCTTCCAAGCTCCAATCCTGGTCAGAGTTATTGGAGGGAAAGCAAAGCCCAAATCACCTACAGCAGAGGGAAGGGTTACGATTTGTGTGTGCTTTCTGATTTCTGAACCCGCGAGACCCGAGTTGTAAGCGCAATGCCCAACTTATTGAGCTACAGGAGCTACGTGCCTTTGGAAGGAAAGCCATGTGACTCTGGGAGAACAGGAGAGTGGAGGTGGGAGACAACAAGACTACCCACTGAGCCCCCCTGCACATCTACATGCTAAAAAAGAATACAAAAACTTGGATGTTTTAATGCTGGAATATTATATGCAGTCTGGTAGTGAATCCATTCTGATTAGCATATTATTAATTTTGCCTCTGTCACGTCCATACAGAGTTACTGCTTTGTCCAGATTGTTTTACCGTTTTGCTATTGGTTGGACCATCATTCATCATTCAATGAACAGGCTGAGTATTGGTATACCTGTACAAGAGTCCACTGACGAACATGGACAGCTGTGGTCCTATGATAGCTACCACAGAAGGTGCCATCAGGTTGGACGCAGAGAAGACCCCATAAATAATCGCCATGCTGCCAAGAAAAAAAAAAGTTGAAATCTGGCCGATACCAGGCATGGATTCCCAGGTAAAGACCAAATCACTTCAGTTTCATATCTGCAATCCCAAGTGCGGCCCATTTTTCTCACTAGGTGAAAAGTCGAACAAAGAGAATAATCACAGAAAACGTTTCACCAAAAGGAAATGAAGACCTACCCTCATAGCATTGGTACAGGGCTAATAGCTAAATGCTTAGTTGTACCCAGCTGAAAAATCATTAAAGGACCCTTGTATCAGTCTAAAAAAGCACGTTTAACAATTATATTGTATGTCAGCGATGCAGTAGAATTTCAGAAACTTGGTAATAGTGTTCATTATCTTCTTCATGTCATAAAAGAAGACTCTCGCTTATCAAAATCTCAGAGCTAAGAGATCAAAGTCCTACATAATATACATGACATCCAAAAGTATATCATTAAATTTACCTTGTATATCCACTCCCATGGAATTCAGTGTTGTTGAAATTCTTTATCACTGTTTGCTGAAAACAAGCAAATATTCAGTAAATTATGAAAAATTTGAATACGTGTATAAATTTGCTGAGGTACCAGAAATCTTGTCCCCTCTTACTCGATGTGGAACATGGCTATCATAGTTAAATAAATTTGGTGAAGGGCAACTAACATCACAGACAACCTGGCACTAATTAATTTCTTGGAAATTGTGACGGCAATGAATTCCATTATCAGTGTCCGGCTACCTTACATGAGCCACCTTGAGCTTGTTACAACAAGGTACGGAGTCGGCTTGAGAAAATGCTACAAATTAAGGTAAATTATTTGGAATATAATTATTATTTCTGTTAATATCCATGTAGTAATGGGTGACAAACATCAAAGCCATTCAAAACAACCTTGTTTTGTGCATAGGTGTCTGCACATTCAGATAAACCCTCCTTCAATGCATCTTTCACCATTCATAGTTAACTGGAAAGATTATGGTCTTCTTACCTCTATATTACCGCAGGTTTGAAAAGCGGTAAAAATAAACATAAAACCGAAACCAAGAATAATAATGTTCATAAGATTCTTCCCCGCTGGAGTCATGTTTGAGTTTTTCTTGACGTTTATCGAATTGCTGCATTTGCAATTGTCCCAGAAAGACCCACAAACAAAAAGAAAAGGAAAAACATGTCACTACCACATTGTCTTCCTATTTCGATACTTCATACAATCACCACAACAATATGTATCACAGGTAATTTCAACTGGACATAAGACTTTTAAATAATCTGCCTGGGAAAAACCTGTCGAGGAAAGAAGACGATCAACTCTCTCACGATCACTACATTGTCCTGAATTTTCTTAATCAATTTCGACGTAAATATATAATTTACAGTTTAATAGAAACAGCTTACCAAGTCAGGTGGTATGGGCGCGGTTGCTGTCTGTGGGTCAATTTCTAGTTACAGAGTAAAGTTACCATCTCTCAAAATGACCGTCCCGCTCTAGAAAATGAGTAACTATGAAGACAGTCAGATGACAAATACGGAACTAAAACACTGCTTTTTCCGTCTGGCATTGAAACAATATTAACTAGCAAGACATTCACTGAAATTCCGCATGTATGACTGTAATTGTGCCTGTGAGTATCATGTGATAGTCAGCTGACAAAGATCGCAGGAGGAAGCCGCAAAGCCTGTCGGGAATCGGAGTTTTTCTTTTGGAAAAGTGACGGTTACCTGAAAGAAAAGTTTATCTTCCGGGTCAACTTAATTCTCAAGTTATAGAAACAATTTAGATTTTGATTTCTTTGTAGAAGTAAATACAGTCTTATAAATAATATTGTTTACGTAATCTCATGTCTATTATTTTTTTTCTGTTTGAGCGTTGCACACCCATACGCCGTATAAATAGGAAGCCAGGAAAAGCTCAGGCGCCATTTTATGTGAGCGAGCGTTGGATGGGGGTTCAGTTGCGTGTTCCATGGAAAAGAGCGAGTTTAATAGCTTGAGTTGATAATTGGGTTCTTTGTTTAAAAGTTAGAATCGTACTTCGAAAGTTGTAATAATAAATTAGGCTTCAGTTTGAATACAGTTTATTAACAGTTTGTCTTTATTAAAGGAAAATGAGTTACGGCAGGCCTCCGCCAGACGTGGAGGGCATGACGTCTCTGAAGGTGGACAATCTGACTTACAGAACCTCTCCGGAGACTCTGCGCCGCGTTTTTGAGAAGTATGGTCGGGTAGGGGATGTCTATATTCCCCGGGACCGCTACACTAAGGAGAGCAGAGGATTCGCGTTCGTGCGGTTTCACGACAAGCGGGACGCCGAGGACGCGATTGACGCCATGGACGGGGCGATCCTGGACGGCCGGGAGCTGCGGGTCCAAATGGCCCGCTACGGACGGCCACCAGATTCTCACTACGGACATCGAGGAGGACCTCCCCGCAGGTACGGGGCATATGGCAGAAGGAGCAGAAGGTAAGACTGGTTGGCCGCGTTCTGGTGGAGGATCTTCTTGGCGGGATAAGTTTTAAAACTGCATCCACATAAATACATCCTACTCCGTAATTCCGCTGTGTTGATTAAAACATTTGAATGCACGTACGCACCAAATAGCCAACATGAATAATATGTTGTGTTTGGACCTTGAGTCTGCAAGTAAATAAATATAGAAAGTATAAAAGTGTGCAAAATGAATGAGCAGTTGGTGTTATAGAAGTGAAAAGTCCTGACTCCCTCCTGTTGTAAAGTTCACGCATAATTAATTACGCCGCACTGTTAATGGTGATTAGTCATTTTACTCCATTTGAGTAACAAGCAGTGTACTTAAATATAAATGTACTCGTCCCGTTGGAATGGGATGAATGTATATGCTTTTCTTGGCATTTGTGACCGTCTAGGCTAAACTGACCAGGAGCCATTTTGCGATGCACCCCCCTCCCTGTCTTGTAGCCCGAGACGCCGAAGACGCAGCCGCTCCCGGAGCCGGAGTCGCTCCCGTTCCCGCAGCCGCTCGCGCTACAGCCGCTCCAAATCGCGCTCCTATTCGCGCTCTCGTTCTCGCTCCAAGACTCGCTCCAAGTCTCGCTCCAAGTCCCGCACATCTCGCAGAAGCAAGTCCAGATCCCCGTCCAGGTCGCGCTCCAGATCTCGATCCAAATCGAGGTCCAAATCAAAATCCAAGTCCCACTCCAGGAGTCGCTCGCCGACATCGAAAAGGATCTCCAAATCCAGATCACGGTCTAAGAGCATGCTGAAGTCCCCTGAGAAGAACGGTGCCGTCTCATGAACGGTAAGCCTTAGACATAGACCTGAGATCTATGCCTTTTTGCAAGGACTGAGGTGTCTAGAGGATGCATGAATACACCAGATCCTACTCTGTGCTGCACAAAATACTTGTAACCTGGCCCAATACTACCCTATAATGGTTAAATATGTGCTGCTTTCAAAGGCACAAGTGTAATCTGACATTAAAATCATATGATTACAGGCTTTGAAATGTTTTTCTGTAGCTTGTTTTTGTACAGCTAGGGAGAAGTGTAACAAGTGTGCAAGTTTTTCTTGCAATATATTTTTTTAAAATTCCCATTAAATGATAGTAGAAAGCATCCTGATGTCATGTTTCCCAAATCGATTCTTGGGAGCCCACAGATGGCCCACATTTTTGCTTCCACCCAGGAGCTGAGAGGGAGAAAAAAGTGGACTGTCTGTGGGTTTCTGGGGACTGGCTTGGGAAATGCTGTACTGATATTGCTTAGGCCTGGTGTTTCTGTCAGTCACCCACGTTTGGGCAGGTGTGGGGATAGGTGCACCTTGATGCAAAAGTGAATCTTTTTGCATTTTTTTAAAACTACTTATTTTGGACTTAATGTTCACCCAAAAATGTGGAATTCTCTCCTCCAAGCTGCTGATTCCTGTTTGCAAAAGAGGAGTTTGGGGCTGTATGTGCAGTTAGATGGGGTGTGATCCGGCCCAGTCCTCCGGCTGCTGCTGGTGGTTGCTAAGGAGCAGGTGGTTCTGTCAGTATTGGGGTGGTGCTGAGGTAGGTTTGCAGGACAATGGATGGAAGCCTGGCATTGTCCTCCTGGTCATCGATTTGGGCCGCTGGGAGGCAAAGGTTAAATGGGGGGGGAAAAATGAGACCTTGGCCCCCTATTTGTGGAGGGGCGGAGGAGTGGGGTTGGAAGAAACCCTCTTCGGATGAGTGGAATGTTTTTGCACATAATACTATTAGATCCCTCATTCAAACATTTTCCATTCTCTTGACACAAGTGATAAGCCTTCATGTGTAACACCCCATTTAGCGGTATGGAAACTAAACACATCCCTTCAACCAACCCTTGATGTTTTCAGTAATCTCCCACACGTGCTTGGAGGGTTCTGACTCCTTGCTGTTTTGCATAGTAACACTCATAGAAAAATAATCATGACGTGACTACAGGTAATAGCTTGCTTAAATGAACAGTGTTGATGTCTATCTCATTCAGACCTGTTTCTTCTCTAGTTTTTTCAGGCTGAAAGGACCAAGGACATCCCATTGGAAGTAAAGACCTAAGACAGAGGACTTCCACCCCACAAAATGTGACTTAAGGTTAAGATTGGATCTTGGTCTGAAGATTCCCCTCATTTGTTTCAGTTTATACCTAAAGGCTTTATTTGTACCAAGCGGTTTGATTCATTTTAATTCGTTAAACATGCTGAGTAGCTGATGGAGAGGGCTCAAAGGAATTCCGAAGAAATTGTAATTGAATTTTTAAAATGTTTTTCGTCATGAAGAAATGGATTGTCACCTTCCACAGATGCAACTTTAGTTGTCTCTTTTCTAATTAGCCCTCAGTCTAAAAACATTATTAGTTCAAGATGTACTGAAACGTGGAATTAACTACTTAAATGCAACCAGTGCTATGTGGAGATTTTTTTAAATATTCTTGCAGCTTTCTGCTGTAGATTTATCGTTTTTATTTTACTGATTTCTAATCTTGTACATTTGTGCACTAGGCGCAGTCGTGTAGCTGTTGACTTGCTGATTAGCTGTTGAGGTGCCATGTGGCTGCACAGGCTGCTTGGCCATGCCTGGTTGTCTCCAGATTTACTATCGTGGTTACCATGACAGCATAATCATGGCTGCTGTGGGTCACTTTGGTAAATGCACATTTTCTTTCTGGTACCTTGAAACATTTTTCAATAAACTTAGTGGACGATTAGCAAGTTGCTTGGGGATTCCTCGTCTGTATGCTCTGCTTGGTTAAACAGAACTTATCCACTTGCTGAATCCGTATGGTGCATTCCTTTAACTTCCAAAAAATTCTGTATTTTCCACGAAGTGTTTATGCCAATAAATGTTTGTCTAAATTTTGAACCAATGAATCTAGACTCTTCAACAGTCAGACCGACTGAGTTTGAACCGAAAGGAGCAACAAAGAAAATTGTGTAGAATGCTCTTACAGAATTTCCCCAAAAACATGCCTCAAACAACTGCTTCATCACTCTTTGTCCTTTAATTGTATGATCAGCATCTGTATCGTGTGACTTCCAGGGAGTGTTGAACCAGCTAGATGTTCTTTGTTGGCATGGAAACCATCTAAAGGGACTAATGTGCATGTCAGGTCCCATTTGTGCAGCAGAGCTTCTATTGACCAATCAGCACTGAAAACAAAGTGAAAGTTAGGTTAACTTCAAATTCTTTTTTTCCTACTGATCTAATATTAACCCTTTAACGCGTACCTCCTCTCTTGGTAAGTTGTCCAAAATTGGGCTTGAGCATTTCTCCGTAAGAGGAAGGAGACGGTGACTAACACATTCTCGAAGTCTGCCAAATGTCGAGCAAAAAAAGGAAAAATGGGCAGATTAAAATTGAGCACAGTATGAGCGTTAAACCAGTCCCTCAACCAAGCCCCTTTAAAAGGTGCACTAACCTTCAGGCTCATAAAATACATCTGATCCTAATATGATGTCTACAGAAGATAGCAGCAACAGGTCAGGAGACGCCTGGCCCCAGGTGATTCCCAAGACTGGCACGCTGTGCAGCTGGTTTGATTTGCAGGTACGCTGGCAGTTCTCCAGGCAGTGTGGCAGCTCATCGCTATCCGAGAGAACTACGTTTGCCCCACACTTTGCGGCCACTGTGCCAGGCAAACTCACTCCAGCACCAAGCTGAAACGATTGCATTTACATCCAGAGTACTGAATGGCTAATTCCACACATAGGTCTATTTGTTACATCCATAACCGCTGATAAAATACTAATTATTTCTAGCTTGTAAATACATGCATTTTGAGAATTTGTCTATATTGAACCCAATAGGTTACATGGAAAGATATGCAAACTGACATTGATATTAAATTTGTCCATGCTTTGAGGCATTTTGTTTGCCAGTATGAAAAGTGCCCCGATATATTTGTTTGGCCGATAATTTATCTGAACAAGGCTTTTATCAGAGCGTACTGGTTTGTTCTGCATGTATTGTTTTTGGACAAAGCTCAGAGTGTGAACTCTGAATTTGAGCAGAATTTGGCCAGAAAACAGTGATATGCAGGCAGCACTTGCATTATGCGCATGCTTTGCATATCTGTTTGACACTGACCTCCAGAACATTCTTCCCCTCTACTTCCTCTTTTTGCATCCACACGTACTGCGCTAGGACCACCGCACATGGCCACACGTACATCCCATAGTCCGGATCAAGGACCTGCAACACAGGTCAAATTATAGATGGAAATTGTGATTATCCACTATTCGAGTATGTTCAACTAAAATATTTGCTCACTTATGACACCTGCTCAGTGTATAGAGAGTTGCCAACTTTGGTCACTTGGCTGGCGTGAGATTTTCAATTTGATAGAAGTCTGCATTCGCGTTTACATATATGTAACATTTTTATTACCTTGTAAACAGCCAGCAAATTGTAGGTTTATAGTGGAATAGTACAGATTTGCCGTAACGTTTCTTGCGTGAACGTGAGTCTGAACGCGTGACTGTCACGCCAGATACGGGAGAGGTGGCAACTATTTGCATATATATCACATAAACATTTTATAAATCATTTTATACTTGACGGCACTGACCCATTCAGACGTCTATACATTACACCACTAGGTGGCGAAAGAGAGGGCACTTCGCCAGGTAATGGCGTAATCTAATACACTCGTGAATGAAAAACTAACGAACTGAACGAGGAATTACAGTTATGAAAATCATTTCTTTCATTTAAAAGTTTCGTTCAAAAACACATAGGTCATGAACGGAGAGTTTAAGCATCACCAGCAGACCGTGATTCATTGTTTCTAAGGCTATAGCTATATCATTTCGTGGGAGCACTGCCGTTTTTACCGGATAAAATATACAATAATTATATATGCGGCTAGGTACAGCATTGTCGTGCACTATTGAAAGCCTTGCGTTGTATTTTTAATTTATAAAGGTTATAAAAGTTAAAAAGAACCTCAGGGACTGAAACTGTCAGGGAACGCAACCCATCTTCATGCTCCTCTTCAAACCTAAACGTCTTCAGAACAATACCGGACTCATCCGCTTCATTCATAGCCATAAATATACAAATTTGTGATATAAAATATTTTTACGTGCAAGGAACAAAACGATCCTGCTACGATTCTTCTTTCACTGACTAAAACTGTTTTTCCAGCAGGCCACTACTACTTCGCACCGCCATTACGGCGAAGAGGGGCTGTGACGTCATCAGTCACGCGGCATTTCCGCTGCGATGAGATTTGGAACGATGCCATAAACAGTCATCTGTTTTTTGGGAAGGCAAATCTTTATTTAATAATAATAAGATCTACAATCTTTATTTAATCCATTAATTATATTAAGTGTTTGAAAATCTCCAAACTGAAATGCATAGTTTACCTTTTACTGTCTCATATGGTTATGTAGACTAACCACCGGTATAACCAAAAGATTCACTACGTAGCTGTTCCACTTATGAGGCTAGTTTGATTGTAAGTCAGATTTCTTTTGTGTTTGTTTGGCCAACCATAATGGGCGGAGTTGGGGGGGGGGGTGAATTGAAATTACAATTTATTGGCTACACCAGAATTGCTCTATGGTCTGTGCTACCGTTTTGCACCTTTGCTTAAGTGTTTGTTGGTACCCGTAGCCATCAGATACGTGCCCCCCTCCTCCCAAAGTGCAAACATCATAAACATTTAACTGGTTGTGCTAGAGACCATAGGAACACAAATTAGCAAATCTATATATAAAAAACAACAACTGAGGAACTCAGGGGCCTGTTTCACGAAGCAAGATTTCTGCTTAGCCGGATAGGTTGGCGGATTTCTTGGAACAGGCTCCGGAAAACACGCATTACAGCATTAACTAAAACCGGAAAAGGTAGGTACTCTCATGACCTTGGCACTGATTCAACGTTGAGTTGAGTATATTTATCATAAACAAGGACTCTGAAACTGAAATCTAACGGTAGTAAATACGGTTGCAACGAATTGTCAGTGGTGGACAAAGTACTCAACTTTCATACAGACACGGATACCACCTCAAAATGTTACTCAAGTAAAAGTTGAGAAATATCTGGTTTAAAATTACTTAAATAGCCTATCGAAATCAAATAAGTACTACGCATTCAAAACTGAATTTAGCATTCAAGTTTGAATACAGCATTGTGAGTCAGGCTGGTTAACTGATCAGCTGGCTGAAGTGAGATTTTCAATTCGAGACAAGCCTGCACACTCATTTATACGTAGTAACAGTTTTATTACTTTAACGTAAATAGTGTGTAGGGTTTGCAAACTACCCTAACGCCTTTGATGTAGCCAATTTTAGGTTTATAATAGAACAATATAGATTTGCCGTAAGATTTCTTGCGAGAGCGTCAAATGCGTGACAACCCATTTGTGGCTGATTTCAAAGAGAGAAGATGCGTGTACGGAGAAGTTTAGTACTAATTATTACTTGAGTTGTCGCACAGCCCAGAAAGTAACCGGTCCTGTGTCCAAAATCTCACCCACCTAAGAAAGATCTATTTCTGATGTTTTGAATCGGTCATTTGAGCTCATCAAATAGGAACATAAGCGCAATATGTTACAGATCGATACGGTTGAGTTTATGAGGACACCTAGTGGAACTTGAGAAGAAACTTTACAGCGCGTCATGTTTGGTTACATACTGTATATTCTCTCCTGCAGAGAAGGTCGAGCTTTGGGAAGTGATGAGAGGTCACCTGAGACATGGTGGGAACACCTCAGT
>JAODJW010000045.1:17460235-17472830 GCA_026777045.1 Hyperopisus bebe
TGGGGGGGCATAGAGGGTCCATGGTCCCCTTTGCAGGGAGGATCTGGAGGCTATTGGTCCATGAGTTTAAACTGCTGAAGCACGTTGCATTGTGATCTGCCTGACAGCAAACTGCATTATGCTCTCCTGGTTACGATGGTCCATGGTACGATATTTCGACTGTATTCCAATTCGTCTGATTTTCATTTTCAGTACATTATTCAATAAATTAAGAGATTAGTCACTTTATTATAAAGTAGCTTTTGTGTTGTTGATTTTGCTGAGCTGTAGGCTAATGTAGGTGTTCTAAGCATGCATAAGGTAGGCTAGGCTGTGATGTTTGTTAGGTTGGGTATACTGTGGGTATACTGTGTCAAAATGTGTCTTCGCCTCCTGGTATTTTTGACTTATGATGGGTTTATCAGAATGTAACCCCTTCGTAGCCTGGGGAGAGGCTGTGTGTGTGATATGTTTTTCGTTACTTACACACACACACACCCTTTACCTGGCTGGCAAGTCTGTCTTGCTCAGCAGAGTGTCTAGATCTTGTCTGTCTAGTCTAGTTTCATATTTCTCTTCGCAAAGCTGTAAGCAGTCATGTCTACATTAAGGATATTTCACGGATGCATCTGCATCATTTAATCATTAAAGGTCAGATGCCTTGTTGGTCGTGTGTTTTTTTTTTTTTTTTTTTTTTTTTTGGTCTGATTTTGGGTTTATCTGAAACCTTTTGAAATGTTGACCTTGCACGGAAGGGCCCTCAAATCTAGCAAAGGAGTCCATTATAACACTTTTATACCTGTCTTGCATGACACTATTACGGCCAAGTATTAAAAACAAGTTGAACTCTGCCTTCCTAAGCAGGGCTACCAGTCAATGTCTCTGCCGGGCTCTTGGTGTGACTCAGTAAATGGGCCTGTGCTCATCCCCCCCCCCCCCCCACCTCCTCGAGTCCCTGCCTTCACCGTCGACTCTCCTCCTGCTCTTCTGAGTTAACCTTGGGTTTCCAAACACTGCATGGCTTTAAAATCTGTTTTTATCACCTGCCAGCAGTATGGGAATGAGGAAATGGTATATAGACAATCGACTTGCCAACCTGGCTTTAATGTCTGCTATGGAAGCGATGGGCTGGTTTGCATTATCATTTATGTACAGTGCATCAGACTTTGGATGCACACTCGCATTGCTGAATGCAGTGATGACAGTGTGAGATGCCTCAAAGTAAAGCTTCATGTTTGTTGAGTGGACGGTTTTGTTTTTCAGAGCGGAGGAATAGGGTCACCACCAGGGATTCCTCTGTGTCGGAGTCCAGCTTAATGAAGATGAGCCTCAACTCTTTTGGTCATTAAGTGACTGTATCATTGAGCAGTAAACGTGTGTGTGTGTGTTTGCGTTTCGATTGGTGGACGGCAGTCCCGCCCTTTTTATTCTTTGGCCTTGCACGCGCGATCACAGCCACGCTGTGCGGGGGTAAGATATTCATTTTGCACCATTGTTTCTTCGACTACCTTCCTCACACATCGAAAGAACCCAGACCCAGCTTCACTTTCAATAGTATTTCTGTGTAGTTGGTAGCAAGACATTCTACATATTTCTTTCCCCACCAATGAGGATAAAGTTGTGAGTGTTGTCAGTGTGTCCTGCCTACGGCTCGCTCGTCTTCCGGTGCCGACTGCTCTCAGATGCAGGTGGTTGTGTGTAATCATTACCTGCCATGTTAATCACTGTGACGTCTTTTCCAGTTGCCCTGTTAACTAGTCCATGGTAAAGCAGTTACCGGGAGCCCTTATGGAATGGAGACTAGTGTATTGTCTTTCACAGATCAGTTACTGTATAATCAATGTTTTTTCTTTTTTAAATGACTGGCACTTATCTTACTGGCCTTTGTACCAATTAAATGCCAAGGCTGTGTAACCAGTTCTGTGTTTCGAGCGTTTTTTTTTCCGGCATCAGGTATGTCAAAACAATACTTAAGTTGACTAAGTTCATATGCATACACTACATCAAATGGAAGGAATGAGGAAGAGACCTGGACAAAGAAATGTGACTTAAAGCTGGATTGTGCAAAGGAATATTAATGTCACTCATTCATCATGACATGGTTTCCGCAAGCTTAGGCAATGCCTCAACATTTATTTTCTCCATAATTGATTCAGTTTTACACCAAGATGACACAGACTGACAAGTCTTTTCCAGCGCATGCCAAAGACATTCTTTAGAGTTAAAGCCAACTCTGGGAAGCACTCCTTGACAATTCGAGCCCCATGAAACTTGGCATCATTCGATCAGGAAACAGTCATTAATGCATAACCTGATCATTCGGTACATTAAGGTATGCGGCTGCCTTCATTTTTTTGCTGTGTAATGTAGCCCTTTGTGGATAAGATTGGCCACCCCTGATATACAATTTTAAAAATCAGTGTATATAAGGAGGAAGTGAGGCTTTCCATATTAAACCTGGAGGGGTTTGGTGTGAGTCAGTGAGTCGGTCTGGGTGTGATGGCTGTGACATGGCGTCAACTGCGTCGTGCAGCGAGTCGGTCTGGGTGTGATGGCTGTGACATGGTGTCCACTGCGTCGTGCAGTGAGTCGGTCTGGGTGTGATGGCTGTGACATGCCGTCCACTGCGTCGTGCAGTGAGTCGGTCTGGGTGTGATGGCTGTGACATGGTGTCCACTGCGTTGTGCATGTGTGTCTTTTGCAGGATGCAGCAGAAACAGCTGGCTGCGATATTCCAGCTGCTGAGGGACAACAAGGAGACCTTTGGCGAGGTGACAGAGGGGGACGTGAAGGAACAGCTGAAGCTCTACTCCAAATAGACCTGGATGTTGGGTGGACTGGGGAGACTGGGAGCTGAGGACAGGTGTCTTTTGAAGCATTCAGGCACCAAACCCCTACTGCGCTTTGGCCGTGACGGGAAATTGGACACATTCTCATCTCCTTGCTGTTCAGGCACAAGAGAGAATCAGTTTTGTTCCATGTATTTGCTGCAGCATATACTTAAAATGGAAGCTTTCTTTCTGACCTGGTAGGTGTGCACTTCATGTGTATTCACTGGTGTATTTTTTTTCTTTCTCCCTTGCTGTTAATGATTTTGGGAAGGTCCTTCTGCCAGTCTTCTGCAGACTCTTGGTGGCGTGGACCAGCTTAACTCCAATGCTGCGGTGAAAAGATAGAGCCTTGTTGACCCAAA
Organism: Hyperopisus bebe; assembly: GCA_026777045.1. NCBI lineage: Eukaryota > Metazoa > Chordata > Actinopteri > Osteoglossiformes > Mormyridae > Hyperopisus > Hyperopisus bebe. The sequence goes on from JAODJW010000045.1 coordinate 17,463,408, forward strand.
TATCATTATGCCGAATGGTATTTATCTTTTGTTGGTGGGTTACCAGTAAATGTATAGTACTGGAACATCATCACCTCCAGTTCTCTTTAAAAAACTGAAGAAACAAGCCATCATGACCGTCAGTTTTGCTTGGTGTTTTTATGACGTTTGACTGGTTATAGTTTGGCACGAAGTAATTGTGTGTTTTTATTTTGTGTTCGCATTAATGTATTATGAAGAGCATAGCATAGTGGAAAACAATGATCCTGCATTTATTGTACAAGCTGCGTCCAACTGTCTTGAATCTTGTGTAATAGGTAATAAAGTTCTGTTCACGCGAGTCTGGCTGTTCTGTGATTTAAAATGGAATTTGTGTGGAAGGCATTTTACAGAACGTGCTGTTAAAAAATGGATGTTGTCTTTGCTAAATTATTTCGACGGTGCATTAGGCAATAGAAAATTGGTTAAAAAACGATGGATAATCATGGGATTTCCCCAGTAGTTCTGTGCTTTCTACGTCTTAAATACATAACCGTAAGACTACAAGAAAAACTAAAGAATCTGTGATTAGTTGCTGCCAGAGAATTAACATGAGTCACACCCTGTTTAACTTTCTATTTATGTGTTACGACACGCCAGCTCCCAATCGCGCGAGTATAATCCCGGGCTCCACACAGTACGAGACCCAAGAAGGTCGTTTCACTCAGTCATGGGTGTCTATGAAATCCTCGCTCGCCCACCGAAACCTTGGTGTCACCTTAACGTTCGTCTAAGATCTAAAATGACAGGTAGTTAGCAAATTCCACAAACATGCTTTTCCGTTAGATACACGCCTCGATAACATAGTTTGACCTCCCCAAAAAAATCCCCTATTACATTTCAAAATTTTTAGGCATTGTACCAAATATTTTTTTTTGTGTTCACGCCAGGGATTTTTCTAGCTATGGAAAAAAATCAGGGGCTAAGTCAAGTTTACGTTTTTTTTTTTTTTGAAAGAAGAGTGGCGTCGGGGGTTAGGCGTCGTTAGGTCCGACATTTTAACACTACGGCTGACTCCCACCATAATGAGACAGTATATAAGTCAGAGAACTAAAAGTAGCGTGTCACGAATCTGGGTGATACGCATGACATCAGCGCCTTAATTCTCACTAATGCTGCTTTTATGTGAGGTTTGTTAGACGGAGGGGGGCCTCGGGCAGAGTTAAGATAGAAGATAAGGTATTATTAATGGCCTTTACTTTTTTAATTATTAGGAATTAATTCTGGTTATAATTAAATAACCAGTATAATAAATGCACGTAAATATCAATATATCTTAACATGAAAATACTGAATTTCGGACAGAATATAGAGCCATTTTACAGTAGAGGAGAGTGCGGACGACTTATTCCTCCGATCATGAATGAGATGCAGCGATGATATTCATACTGCGCATGCTTAGTTAGCCCTTCAAACTTTTTGGAAGTAACCAGCCACATGCGACTATTCTTTCTGCAAAAAATACTTTTCAAGGTAAAAAAAAAGAAGTAATTTTTTTATCAGAATTTTCGCAATACCGTCTAAGCTGTTTGCGTGAATCATTGTAAAGTCATATTATTTTAATCAGTGTTTCTTAATTTCTAATTATAACAGGCGTAGCTAGCATGTGTCAAAGCTATTGTGTCAAGCTAGAATAGCAAGTTTGATCGTGGAGGTCAGTGTACGTACAGGTGCAACATGATTCTAGATTCAAGATTCTTGAACTGGCACATACATAGTTATACAAAATACAACACGTAGTGAAATGCATCCTGAACCGCTCTTTTGTAGACTCTGCAAGTTAAAAATCCAATTATGCTAAGGTTAAAGTGCAAAAAAAAAAAAACTAAAATGCCAGCAGAGAAGTATGTTCAAAATGAAGGGTAACAGACATAAAAAGTGACCAGTGTAGCAGTGCGGATTTGGTGAGGAGTACAAGAGCACAATGTCCATCAGGGTGAGAGGAGCAATGGCATGTCCAGGTTCAGAGACCTTATGACCTGGGGGTAGAAACTCCTCCTAAGCCTCTCAGTCCTGGTCATGATGCTCCTGAGTCTCTTTCCTGATTTCAGAAGCTGAAACAGGCTGTCATTGGGGTGGGATGTGCCCTTTCTGATCCTGAAGGCCCTGCTCCTACATCTCTTGATGTAAATGTCCCGTAGAGATGGAAGGGCCGACCTGCAGCAGCGTTCTACTGATCACCCTCTGGAGGGCTTTGCGATCCTGAACACAGCTATTCCCGAACCAGGAAGTAATGTTCTGAGTCAGGATGTTCTCCACAGCGCCTGAGTAGAAAGTCCGTAGGATCGTTGGAGGGACCCTGAACTTCCTCAGCTGTCGCAGGTGGTACAGGCGCTGCTTAGCCCTTTTGGACTGGACTTGGGTGTGAACAGTCCACGTCCGGCCCTCAGAAATGTGGACACCCGGATATTTAAAACTCCTCACCCTCACCACAGGAGACCCGTTGATGATGAGGGGAATGTAGACCCTCTGCTGCCTCCTACTGAAGGCAGTGCACTGATGGAGGAACCGGTTATAATTGTCATAACGGCGAGTCTGATGTGGACAAATTGCCCTCTCTTACTCTCTGTCTGTCACACACATAAGCTACGTCACATGCACATACAGACACACATACACAATTAATGGCTTACCTGCATATCCAGACGCACACTTAAAAATACCAACAACATTCACTTAAACACACATAGTGTCGCAGAAGTTCACAGAAGTATTACTAAATTCCAATGTCTTTATTTTTTATGTAAATATATTTTGTAGTGTATTATTATAATTAACCAAAACATGCTTGTAACTTTTCACTCAAAATGTTATTAGTATTTGTCTTTATACAGCTAATTTAGTGAAGACCCAGACTGTGTATACATAATATTATATAGAAATAGCATAATAATTTTATAAAGAAATAGCAAAAAGAATTATTTAATCACATTTTACTACATCCCCTGTTATGGGGTCAGTTGCAACATTTAACTTTGTCTATTCAATGTAAATTGTACGTATACTCTCATATACACGGTACAGCATTGTGGGTGGATAGCTGACAGATGTGGGTTTAATGTAGTCTATTCAAATTTTGTCTTTCCAATACAAGCAGTCTCTGAGAAAGTGTCGCCACCGTCCCCTAATGTTTGGGGCGTGTTTACACTATTTTTGTGTACCGCCTAGTCTTCATGCGACTGATAAATCAGGTGTCATTTGAAGTTTTTTTCTCTGTGGCTCACTTCCTGCACTCGAAACCGTCGGGGTTGTTTGTGATAACAGGCATGACCGTTTTGACCGACTTATGAAAAACTTTTCATACAATTTGACTTGAGACAATGAGAATAATCAAAGTCCACGTTAGACGTGGTCTGTATTATCGCCGTCATGTGACTTTCGTTTGCAGCGTTGCTTTATTCGGAGTAACGTGTGTTGGATTGATGGCCAGTATTTATTATGGACATTACGATCCGATCAATTTGTTATCCAGTGTTGGGGATTCCGTACGGGAACAGTTCAGGTAATTATATCTTATTTGTTTTCACTTTCATATGCGAATGTGCTTTTAGCATTAAGTATTTCTTAAACTACATGTTCGGTGTTAATATTTTTGTAGTGCTTGCTGCTAAATCTGACCCGTATAGATAAGTTTATATACTTGTACTTCTACTTCCTTGTGCTGTTATGTCATCATTTCCTTCCCTGGATTTTAAAGTGTAAGCCTATACATCAGAATTGCTTTTACCTTGTCCCGATATGTTCTGAAGTAGTTACATATTTCATGGACCACAGTTTCAGTTGATTTATTTCTAACTGATTCACAGGACTGTGCTGTCATGTTGCAATTAAATTGTCCATTAGAGAACCTTCGGTTTATTTTACACACTGTAATAGAAATAACTCCGATAAATAATGTCTTGTACTTTCAGTCGCTATGCAGGTTATTTACAACCAGAAACTTGTTCAGTATTGGTCCCTAAATCATGCTTTTTTAGTAGACATACCTTGTTTTTTACTAATCCGAAGTTCAGTTATTTATAGTTTAAACCTTTCTTTTAAACTTCGTATACGTTTCAGACGCTGGTCACCTGCAGGATACCAGAGCATCCACAGTACGCTGAACACGGCGCTCCATAAGAAGGAGGTAGGCGGGGATTATTCATTGAAGGGGCTTGTATCTGGTCATTCAGAGGAAGCTCAGTCTAACTGCACTCATCGGTAGTTGACTTCTTCACAGACACGTGTTTGTAAGGTGCTTTTTAAATTACAATGGTACCTTGGAACACGAACTGGTTGGTCGTGTTGCGATTTGGTCGAGTTCCATGCCAAATTTCCCCATAAGAAATAATGTAAATAAATTCAATCCGTTCCTGACCCACAAATGATTGCCTTTTTAAACTTATCTACCTACCTAACTAATGATAAAAAGCATATACACACATAAAAAAGCACATGCAGATACAAAAGCGATAAACATTAAATAAATGACAATCCGCCACCACCTTCAAGACTTAATATAATTTTCTTTTTATGTTCTAGTTACTCTCACTACGTTCCTCTTTGGTTTGCTGCTGTCACTGTTCACCTTCTTTGCCATAAGTACTGTCACTAAATGTACTATAGATGAAAACCAAAAAATTCACACTGAACACAGGAACACAGCTTTTGCACGTCCAACTCGGTTGAGAGGCACCGTGAGACTGAGCCACTCATAGGCACCAGCATCCCAGTAGGTCCGTTCGCCGTTGTGTCGGCCCATCAGAGACACATCTCGATCTGTACGGGTTTTAGCAGGTCTGTTTTGTTTTGTCGTGTTTCTGAGTTTTTGGTTGAGTTGTGGCTAAATTTTTCTCAGCTGCCCTGTTCGAATGGTAGAGTTGAATGCCTCTTGCCTCATACAAGTTATAGTAAGAACAGTTGAGCTCCAAGACTTAGGTTGAGGTACTAGTCAAAAAAAAATTCAACAGACCCGTTTGATGTGCCAAGTTGGTCGAGTTAAGAGGCGTTCGAGTTCCAAGATTCTACTGTACTATTATTATTATTAATGAATCCTTTTATGGATGTTGTGGTCTGGAGGACAGCATATGTGAATGTATAAGGTATGTTGTGTACATTGTATGGTGTGATCCTGTTGAATGCAATGTATGTTATGCAGGGACGTCAGAAGCATTTTAAATGTGAGGGGGGACACGCTTGCATAAAACTAATATTTTATGTTAAATGTGGGGGGGTTCAAACGAATAATTATGAAACGTGAGGGGGACACGTCAGATTTAATGGTGGCGACGCTCATGATGTTATAGAATGCAGTGTCTTGGAGACAAATTTGCCCTCTGGGACAATGAAGTATACTTTACCTTACCTTACCTCACCTTACCTTAATTTACCTTACCTTAACTTAAGTTACTTTAATTTACCTTACCTTACCTTAATTTACCTTACCTTACCTCACCTTACCTTAATTTACCTCACCTTACCTTAATTTACTTTAATTTACCTTACCTTACCTTAACTTACTTTAATTTACCTTGCCTTACCTTAATTTACTTTAATTTACCTTACCTTAACTTAATTTACTTTAATTTACCTTACCTTACCTTAATTTACTTTAATTTACCTTACCTTACCTTAATTTACTTTAATTTACCTTGCCTTACCTTAATTTACTTTAATTTACCTTACCTTACCTTAATTTACTTTAATTTACCTTACCTTACAACATTTGACTCACTCAAATAAGGGGAATAGATGTTCATGTACAGAAATCAAAAAATAGAATGGAAGTCACTATAGCAGTTACTGTGACCATAAAGGTTAGTTGGTCATTTAATATTATAAAGGATTTTGTCAAATTTTATGCATGTATGTCGTCTTTTTAGGGATGGCCGACTTGCTCCCTCAGGTGGGCTGCAGCAAGGCATTCGGCCCCCGTGAAGCACCTCAACTTTTCCGTGCCAGTGCTGACAACAGCGAGCGACCTGCACCCCTCAGTGTTTGGCCGGCTGAGGTCCCACCCCCTGCCCTATGGGTGGAAAGATGTGCCAGAAGAGAGTAAATAAACCCCTCCCCCAACTTGGGGGGGTGGGGTGGTTCACACTGAATCACAAAGATTCAAGCAAAATCTATTCCCTGCTGCAGTGGTGATTGTATGTGTGTGTATGACAGCAATAACAGAGGCCGTGCGACTCCTCAGCGAGCCCTGGGATAGTCGACTGTTCGAGCGCGAGTCGCTCCCCTGCGTCCGCTGCGCGGTCGTGGGAAACGGCGGAATCCTCAACGGCTCCGGCCAAGGAATGGCCATCGACAGTCACCACTACGTATTCAGGTACATTGCTTAATATGTTCCAAGGAACACGGTGAAATTCTTACAGTGCAGTTGCCGTGTAAGGCATCGGGGGGAGGAAAAACTAGTGCAGAGCAATTTAGGAATGAGTACCAAAGAATAATTATGCGCAATATGCCATACTGTTCTGCATTTTTGCTTGTATAACTTCCTACTCTAAAATAGTGGTTCTCAAGCAGAGTTTGGTAGGAAACCACGTTATAGTACCTCAGCCCTCCCCCTGACAAAAGCTTCAGATTAACGAATGAGTGTAAGTGTGGGGGGGGGGGGGTACTGTGGTCCGGAAACTTCCTGAAGATGTCGTTTGTGTGGCAACAGGGTGAATGGAGCGGTGACCGAAGGATTTGAGAAGGACGTGGGCACAAGAACCTCATTTTATGGGTTCACCACAAACACCATGAAGAACTCACTGATGGCGTATCACGACAATGGCTTCAGGAAGGTTCCGCAGGGTCAGGTAGTGAAAACGACATCATCGTGTCTAATCATGTACTGCTGTATGCTCTGTGTCACCGGCACGAAGACAGATTCCTTGTAGATCTTGCTGGTGAATAAGAGATTCTGATTTAGAGCCATATACCAAAATCACTCAAAATATACTTCAGTTAAATATACTGCTTTTTGTCTCCCTGCTTTTTCCCCAGGATGTTCACTATGTCTTTATCCCTGCTAATCCACGTGACTACTTGATGCTAACTGCTGCCATCACGGGCAATCCAGTGACCTCAGGGCCGGACGAAGGTGACCAGTGAGTGTTCAGTAGCCGCAATGGTCAGCAGTGTTGCCAGTGTGAAGTAAACCTCTGAAACAGGATGATAATCCACCAATAAAGGCCTTGATGATTTCTTAATTTCTTAAATCAGGAATGTGTGTGGTGGCAGACTGTAAAAAAGTAGAGGTGTAAGATCCTCTGGTGAGGTGCTAGTGCTTTTGCACTTCACGACATAGCCACTGCATGGCACTGTTTCACATCGGTCCCTGTGCTTTCCGTTTCAGCTTGTGGGAATTTCACATATACAAAATGTTCAGAGGGCAGAATGAGAAATGATTGGTTCAGTGAGAGAACCAATCAGATTGTAGAGGAGGTGGAGTCAGCCATATCTTGGTCCCACCTCCTCTACAATCTGATTGGTTATCTCTCTGAACTAATCATTTTTCATTTTGCCCTCAGAACATTTTTGTGTAAGTAAAACTTCTATGAGCTCCATTAGATTTCGAAAGATAGCAAATAACTGCTAATTCCAGTATCGTCACATTTTTTGTCTTTGCAATTAAAAGTTTTTATTGGGTGTGTGCATATTACCTAGTCCTGTCTTGTTTTGCAGTCCCTCGCAATATTTTGGAGCTAAGCAGGGAGCTAATCGCTTCAAGATCCTCAGTCCGGAATTTATTAAGTACATCAAAGATGAGTAAGCGTTTCTTCAAATTCTGACCCTCAGTTCCAACATATCCGCATTGGTGGAGCTCGCGTGCCAAAAGTAATTCCCCCAGTGACAGAGGTGCTTTTTAAAGGTTCCTGAACTCAACGCAGATGATCGATTATCCTGAAGTGTACATGCCAAGCACAGGCGCACTGATGCTTATGACTGCGCTGCATACGTGTGATCAGGCGAGTGCAGAATCTACGCGCCGTCTGCCGTGGCTGGCTAATTTATATATAATATAATAGTTTAATGTTGATTCATTAGGTATTAATAAACTGTTACTAATCAATCAATCTTACTCCTGTCTCACAAACTTGTAAGCAGCCAATTATAACTCATTCCTGAATACACTTACTTACCCGTTGTTTTATATTTGCAAGTGATTTTACAATCTGTTTCGTAAATATCAAGTGCAAGATATGATTGTAATACATTTCTACCTTTATGAGAGTACAGTACTGTACAAAAATCTTTGGTGGTCAAAGAAAATATTTAAGGCTATTTAGTAGTACACTTACTAGTATTTACTAGTAAGTGTATATATGCTCAGAAAAACATTGTTTAACATTAGGACATATGCAAATGAATAGTAGCAGAATACAAATAAATAAGAATTTCTTCTGTTCTCCAGAAAGTTACTGATGTCTTGATTTAGATGGATGCTGGATGTCTTCAGTTCTCAAACGTCTCCCCAGGGGCACCTCAGTAAATCCATGTATTCACAAAATTTCATCACCAGCTCAGTTAATGAATTAACTTGCTCAGTTAATTAACTCAATTGACTAGGCAAAGAAGTTGTGATAGTTAAATACATGGGTCTACTGGACTGTCACTGCAAACACTGAGATAACTTTAGGTGAGGTTTCACAATAACTGTGCTGCTAAACAGACATAATACCATAGTTTTACACCAATGTGAAGATCATTTAACCATCATTTTTAAGGCTTTTGCACATAACTGTATCTTTCTATCAGTTGATATTTTAATTCAATCATTCAATAACACGACGTTTTGCTAATAGGTGAGGAGCAGACCTTAAACTGAAATGTCTTATATCTTCCTGATAGGTCTCAGCCTATGGTTTCATCACTGGGAATTACATGGACTTCTCGGACCACTATTATGACGCCATCAAGCAGCCTTTGGTATTGTACGCCAACCATGACATCATAATGGAGTCAAAACTGTGGGCGGCGTTCCATGCCCAAAAAGTCATGCGGCTGTACCAGAGGCCATCAAAGCACTGAGGCATTCTGGGATTGTTTCATTGCAGGTGAAGCAGGAACGAAGGAAGCTCTGTACCTCTTAACCTCGCTTTTTTTTTCCTGGTGCACCAATACTGCCTTAGAGCCAATGGAATACACTCCTCAAGAGAATGGAATACTGGTACAGTGGGACCTTGGAACATGAACTTAATTCATTCCACAAACCTGGTCGAATTGCGATTTGGTCGAGGTCCAAGTCGAATTTCCCCAAAGAAATAATGTAAATGAATTGAATCCATTCCAGACCAAATGATTGCCTATTTGAACCTACCTAGCAAACTAATGATGAAAATCATTAATAATCAATAAAACAATTACATTTACATTTACAGCATTTGGCAGACGCCCTTAGCCAGAGCGACTTACATAAGTGCTTTAAGACTCTAAAAT
>JAODJW010000045.1:17490112-17492612 GCA_026777045.1 Hyperopisus bebe
ACACACACACACACTCACACACACACACACTCACACACACACACACACACACACACACACACACACACACACACACACACACACACACACATGCACATGCACACACAGACCTGTATTCATATCTTTGTGGGGACCGTCCATTCATTTCTATGGGCATAACTCTAATCCCAACAATGACAACATTAACCCCCCCCAGCCGTAACCTTAACCTTAGGTAAGCAAACAAAATATGAGACTTTTGGCATTTTTAGATTGCAGTCGGGGATTGTTAGAAAATTGAGGGGACTGAGGAAATCGGTCACGGTAGCCTGGAGCCCAGGGCAGAATGCAGAGGATCACCCTGGCCAGTCCATCACAGTGTCTCTCTTACCTAACTGGGGTGGGATTCGAACCTGTAACCCTGGATGTGTGGGGCAGCGGGGCTGCGTACTATAATGTACACAGTGTGTGTTAACTTGCTTGGGATGCAAATTATCAAGCAAACTGGTGCAGAGAGCTTCGCCTCCCTCTCTGTGACTCGCCTCCCTCTCTGTGACTTGCATTCCAGGTGGCCCAGCTGCTGCTCAGCAGCAGCATGGCGGGGGCGCTCCTGGAGGGGGGCGGGGACTCGGCCCGCGGCTCCAACAGCCCTCTGCACCTGGCCGCTCGCAACGGCCACAAAGACGTCATCGAGTGAGTTCATATGGGCGTATGGAGGGCTTCTCGGGCATCTGTGAGGGTGTGTGGGCATCTGTGGGGGTGTGTGGGCATCTGTGGGGGTGTGTGGGCATCTGTGAGGGTGTGTGGGCATCTGTGAGGGTGTGTGGGCATCTGTGAGGGTGTGTGGGCATCTGTGGGGGTGTCTGCAGGGCTCTGTAAGCATCTGCGGGGGTCTGAGAGGGTCTGTGTGAATCTGTGAGGGCCTGCGGGCATTTACAGGGGTGTGCAGGTATCTGCGGGGGTCTAAGCGGGTCTGTGAGAATCTGTGAGGACCTGCAGGCATTTACAGGGGTGTGCAGGTGTCTGCGGGCATCTGCGGGTGTCTGCGGGTGACTGTGAGGCATTGTGGGCACTTTGTGGGTGTCTATGGTTTGTCTGCATGCATCTGCAGGGGTCTGTGGGGGTCTGAGGGGTGTCTGCAGGCATCCATGAGGGTCTAGGGGGACTGTAGATGTCTGGACATCTGCACATGGGACCAGAAATTTGTGACGTCAGCGGCCAGAATCCTGAGCTCTTTTTGCGCACAGAAGGGAAGGAGACCGTCACGCTCAGCTTTTAAGGGGCTTCGAGCTGGGAACTGAGTCACCCAGTGGCCTTTTTTGGGTAATCCTGTGGGTTATAGTGGGTCATCAGATTGAGCTGTCTTTATCCTTGAGTGGGTCTTCACCTAGGAGGTGTCACTTGACTACAGGCATTTATCTTTTAATAAGAGCGGCAGTTTCATGAGGAGTTAAGAGAAGAGTGAAGAATCTGCACACAGATGTGTCCAGGGCAGGGCATGGCTTTCCCAGTGCTCTCCCCTAACAGGCAGTGGAACTGGCCAAACTGGCTGTACCATGTTTGCAGGGAAATATCTTTCCTGGAGATTACTGCTGTGTGGGTGTGGGGGGTGTTTTCAGAATTGGACAGTAACTGCTGCTAACAGAGGGGGGAATGAGTGGTAGTAAAATTGAAATGGGCACCTCCCCCCCAGGCCGGTAACAGGCGCTGTGAGGCAGCTGAGGGGATTGCTGAAATGCTTCCTTGGATTGCTGAAATGCTTCCTTGGATTGCTGAAATGCTTCCTTGGCACAGCTGATCACTACATGGGTTCATTTGGGAAATGCCAGCATCTCTGCTCTTCTGTATGGAACTCTGTGTTAATCCTTAGGTGTGCGTGTCTCTGTATCACGATTAGGTGAGAGTAAGGTTTGATATTGCGAAAATATGTATTTATACATTTTGTAGGTCATTTTGAGCTTGTAGGAAAAACAGGAGGTAGGAGGACAGGCTGGAAGGCATGACAGTTGATTTCATTTTCTTTTGTCCCTGTGCTGAGATTATATTCATAGGAAACAGTGATTAGTTTTCGAATCAATAACAAATCCATAACGCCTAACAAAGACTCCCTGCTGCACACAGGTTACTCTTGAAGGCGGGCATAGATATCAACAGAACCACGGAATGTGGCACAGCGCTGCACGAGGCCGCCCTCTATGGGAAGACGGAGGTAGTGCGCCTGCTGCTGGATGTGAGTCAAACCTTTGCTTCCATGACGTCTGTTCTGTGGAAATGCACTTATTGTGCTCCAAAAATACCCACAGTTGAAGTTTAACAATATAATAAAGTGCCAGGTCTCTGTTGCCCGGACAGGCGGGGGTGGATGTCAACATCCGTAACGCTTATAACCAAACGGCCCTGGACATCGTCAACCAGTTCACCACATCACACGCTGGCAGGGACATCAAGCAGCTCCTCAGAGGTGAGGGGTGACCAGCTGAGGGCGTTCCTGAGGCTCCTGGCGAATGCCAGATGTGGCGCC
>JAODJW010000045.1:17497612-17513518 GCA_026777045.1 Hyperopisus bebe
AGTGCGCAGTTTGTAATCTTCATCCGTTCACCTGCGACTCGGGCCACTACAGATTATGCTTCAGTTCAATTCTCTGTCTGCAGTTTTTCTGTTCCTGCTTGCACTGTGTGTAGCTTTTCTCCTGTTTCTAAAATGCAGCTGGCGCCCCCTGCTGGTGACTCCTACAAACAGACGGACCATCGTCCAAGTAGGCGACCTTGACTCTGGTTCTTGTGTCTTGTTCTGTTACTTCTTTAAAAATAAAAACGTATTACATTTGTTTCAATGAATTCAGGGAGTCTGTTATCCTGAACTGGTCACACTTCTCACCGTTGGCTTGTGTCAGCGTTCGTTCTGTGGGTTTTGGGACTAACCGTGGATTGAAATAATATTTGCAGGTGTTGTGCACCGGCAGGGTGGTGGACAGGCCCCGGAGCAGCCCGTGCGTCCAGAGCAGCTGCTGGAGGTCAAGGTGCAAAGCCGTGGGATCCTGCTGGGGCCATTCTAGGATTTTAGGGCATAATTCATACAGTGGGGTCAACTTTTATGATCAGCCAATCATATTTTTTGAATCGATAAGTGACAGGGAATGGGAAAACTGCGGGCCAATCAGCTGGGGTCGCTGGCCCTGTGGCGCCGCCCCTGTATACACCCCGGAGATCCTGGATGGGGGAACATTCATAACCAATATTCTAGCCAATAGAAAAAGTCAGCCATTATAGAATCGTGTGCTAGTGATCTGGGTCACATGTTTGAGTCCTGCCTCCTCTAGTTGCTTGGATCGACCCCCCCTCTACAATCTGATTGGTTGTCTCTCTGAACCAATCATTTTTTATTCTGCCTTCCAAACATTTCTGCGCAAGTAAAACTCCCATGAGTTGGCCACACCTCCCCCCCTAGCTTCACGTCATCAAGTATCCAGCCAGCACCAGTTGTGCCCGGCGTGCCCTTTTATTCCCGAGTCTCCCTCCCCCGCAGGATGGTGAGGCCATCTACCAGTGGCTGAGGGACTTCCAGCTGGAGCACTACACGGGCAACTTCCTGAGCGCGGGATACGACGTGCCCACCATCAGCAGGATGACCCCTGAGGTAGCCTCAGGCCTCAAGCCCTTGGCTCACTGTCTGTCGCATGTCTCCATTTGTCTAATCATTTATCGGATTGGCTTCCTAACATTGCCGTTTTTTTTTGGTTTTTTTTGCCACTTTCCAGGACCTGACCGCCATTGGAGTGACCAAACCTGGACACCGCAAGAAAATATCTATGGAGATCGGAAACCTGAATATCTGTGATTGGCTGCCGGAATACATTCCCGTGAGTTGAGGAGCGATGCTTGTGCTTGATTGGTGCATGCCAGCGTGTGATTTTATAGGTGAAGTTTCGGCTCTTGTACGGGTGCCCTTCAGTGTAGAGACTCTTCATGACATTACTGTTCTGTTTCCGCCCCTAACCCCCCCCCCCCGCCCCCCAGCCGGACCTGGTTGAGTGGCTTGGTACCATCGGCCTGCTTCAGTACCACAAGAAACTCACTGACAGCGGCTACGACTCCATGGGCATCGTGCAGGACCTGACGTGGGAGGACCTGCAGGAGATTGGCATCGCCAAGCTGGGTGAGTTCCAGCCCGATGCCCCTCAGCAGGACTGAGACCTCCACGATGCTCTCTTTGCCCATTTGCTTCTCCAGGTGGGCGTCGCTGGATAAGAAAGCTGCAACTGTGATTTTCACAGAATTCTTTTTTTTTTTTGGTATTTTTGGTGACAAGACCAGTTTCTTGAATTCCTGGATGTATATGTCCATGGTACATGGTACAGATAACCTATTTCTCCATGTTGTGTAGGGTGTTGTGTTAGGAGATCATGCGTCATGCTCATGGGAAAAAATGAGATAAAAATGATTCAGTCAATTCAGTGAAATAACCAATTAGATTGTAGAGGTGGGTCCAAACAACTAGAGAAAGTGGGACCAAGATCTGATTGGTTCTCCTCCCTCCCCTAGGTGGTTTGTGCAAGTAAAACTCCCATGAGCATCTATTATTCCTCCAGGTCACCAGAAGAAGATAATGCTAGCTGTGAAGAAGCTGTGTGAAATCCAGAGGGCCCAGGTCCAGGCTGAGGCTGGACGTGGGATAAAGGGGATCGCCCCCACCGAGACTCTCGGGAGTGATCGGTGTGCCCCCCCTCCTCCTGGGATGTCTGTTCAGGACGATGAAGTCGCCACTGAGATGACAACAACCTTGTCTAATGGTTCTATCACTAACCAAAAAGGGCTTATGGGCATGAGCACGGCCTGCAGGTCCATCGGCCGGGACAGTACGGTCACATCACTGCATGGCGACAGGGCCGCAGTCAGTACGCAGAACGAATGGAATGTTCCAGAAGGTCGGACAAACTGGGCGGCCGCGACTTCACGGGAGCCAGGCGCTCTCAGTCTCAGCTCCCTGCTCGCCAACAGTAACCGTGTGCCGCCGGCCAGCTTTGCTTCGCTGGCATATGCCCGCCCCTCTGGGTCCGTGATGCCGCCTCATCCCAGCTGCTGCCTCCAGGGCCTCCCGCCACACGCTGCCTTTAGCTACCTGCACTCGGGCCCAGACGCCGCCCGCTGGCCTCAGAGCCTGACCCGTCACACCCTGTCTGACGGGGAACCCGACGACGAAGAGGCCTCCTTAGCTCCCTCGGGGTCTCTAGGCTCATACGCCACGCTGACCCAACGGACCGTTCACGGCCGGTCGGACCACCCGCCACACTCGGCTCCGGGGCGTGGATTGGGCCGCAGTCGCTCCTTCGTCATCCGTGCTCTCCGGAGAGGCCCACCCCCACCCCCGCCCAAGCGACTCAGCTCCATCAGGACCAGCTCTGGGCCCCCAGGAACGAGTCCATCGCATGGGAAGCAGGACATCGCCATAATGGGAAGCCTCCCCACCGTGCTCGGGACAGCCAGGGGGGGTGTAAACTACAAGTGGGACAAGCCGGGCTGCCTTGAGGAGGATGCAGTACCTCCCGATCCACGTTCCTGCACATCCCTGCCAGAATCGGACCCATCCCCCGAGGCCTGGGACCCCATGGCGGGCCGGAGGAGAGCAGCCAGCGAGTCCGAAATTGGCTTGCTGAAAAGTGGGCGGAGCAAGGGCTTGGAACGCTGCTCCTCCCCCCTGAACAGTTCTAGTGAGTCTATCCCATTTGCTGAAGAGGGTAACCTCACCATCAAGCAGCGACCCAAGGCTGGTGGCAGCATGAGGCTGGACGGGGTGGGCCCCGTCAACGTCGCCATGGTGACGGACCAGCAGACCAAGACCCTGGAGTTCAACCTGAAGGAGTCGGACACGGTGAAGCGCAGGAATAAGCCCAAGGAGCAGCTTGCTTTGGAGGGGGAGGAGCCTCATCTGGTGGGGGAGGGGGCTCAATCAAAGGGGGAGGAGCATTGCTTGGAGGGGGTGGGGCCTCCCTTGAGGCGGGATGAAGCTGACAGTACAGGCTGCGAGGAGGACGCCTGCCTGAATCCCCGCTGGGTGGGAGGAGTGAGCCTGCACATCAGCAAGGCTCAGCCGGACCCCCAGCGCCCTGAAAAGCTTCCAAAAGCCCATGTCTGCCCAAAACTCGCAAGTCCTCTCCTCCAGTCCATTGGTACTGCCAGAGCCCACCAGCAATGCTGTCCAGGTACTGGTCCAAAGAACTCCTGGTGGCTCCGGATGTTAATTGCTTATGAAAATATTCAGTGTGTTTTATTTTTCTCCATCAGAGGGCGCCAGAGTCACGGCAGTGGCCTACCAGCAGACAGGGCCACTGAACAAGCTGCTGGGAGCAGGAGAGGCGCCGGTCTGTGCTTCCGAACCAGGCCCCGCGCTGGCCCAGATGCGCCTGGAGCAGACCAGCACCTCCTTGGAAGCTGCACTCATAGCTGTGGAACGGAAACTAACTCTGGAGAGCTCCGATGGGTAGGAGGCGCCCACATGCACCCTCACACCTCTGCATTTCTGTTTGCAGGAGTCCAGTTGTGCAGAGTCACCACCAGGGGGCGCAGGCATTGAAAACACAGGAGAAACGCCACACTCATGCAAGTCGGAAAAAATAAAAAATCATGGGATTTTTAATTATAATAAATCTTCCGTACATACTTACGGCAGACACTGTTCCAAAACAAATCACAAGTTTTTTATTATTTTTTAAGTAAAGTTTTGTTTTCCGAGGACAATGCACTAATATCTGTGTGACAGATTATCTCATTGCCATTGCAATATTTTCTTATTTTCCCCAATAATGTATCACACACTCATACACTCCTTCACCTGCAGAATGTTTAGGATGCTAAGAGCAAGCTGGTCATTCCTAAAGGAGACATCCACCGATACGTGACTAACGGCAAACGTTATCCATTCCCTCCTGCATCACAGCGGGGACGACGCCGTAGAATCTGCCGGGACCATCCTCAACGACATTGGCAACATGTTCGACGACCTTGCCGACCAGCTGGACGCTATGCTCGAGTGACCTCCGCCCCCTGACCCTTGACCCCTGGCCCACTCGGGCAGAGCCCAGCGCCGCTCGACGGCGCCTTCTGCAAGTGCCTCTGGGAAGCACACTATCCTGCAGCTATCGAAGAAGCTGCTCTGTGACAGTCATACAAGGAAGCAGTGACAGGGTGCATCATGGGAAAAGGAACAGGGAAGGAAATGTGAACCCCCCCTTGCTGGTATTTTCCAACGACTTAACAGGAAGTGATGTGGCTGCTGAAGGCACCCCCGCCACAAGACACTGCGGCAGACGTATGTCCTGTCACGTTTGCTTATTTTCTTTTAATCATTGTTCATCAAGCATTGTTTTCCTTCAGCCAGTGCCGCCTAATCCCCATTATATGGTACCTGTATGTGACTGGGCCATGGGGCAAGCCAGAGGACAGGAAGGAGTAAAGACAGGAAGCCCATCTCCACTGTTTCCTGTAGGGACAGTAGCGGTTAGGGAATTTGACTGGAAATGTCACTGCCTCAAATTCCAGCAGGGTTCTTGCTGTTGTACCTTAGAGTAAAGCACTTAACCCAAATCACTCCTGTAAATATTTGTTTATATAAATGACAGTATTAAACTGTGCATCAGCAGGCTGAGAAACTGACAATGGCTTTTTTTTACAATGGTGTTTTCCTTCAAGCAGCAGATCTTCTGAACAGTTTAGTTATATCATGGCTTTACAGAAGATCTGCTTCCGGCGCTCTGAGCTGATTTAGAGAGAAATTCCCCTATTACATTCCGTTAAAGGCAACTTCTGTTCTGAGAAAACAGAAACTGCACCTGTGACTGCTGGCAAATTCATTTTGATTTTAGGGAGACGATGCATTTAGGTCTGGAATTTTTAGACGGTATTTATTTGCTTTTGAAAAATAAATTACAATGTATTATCTGTTAGCGTTAAGCATACATACTACATCCTCACTATGAGTTGTACTGTTTAATAACTAATATAATACTCATTTCAGCAGTTAGCAAGGTCAGTATAAAATCAGAAATGCTGTTACATCTTTTAAAATGTTCATCTTGTGAAATGCATTATTGCTAATGCTGCATAGCCGCTGTAAATGTACTGCTGGTCCATGCAGTGCTGTAACGTTGCATTTTGTGTGTGGTTCCCAGTTGGTTGTGTGCGAATGGCGGTACAGTACTGACGGGGTCCTGTTCGAGTACCGATAATCGCCAATGGGTTCACAATTTGGGTTCAGCGTTCCGGGTCGACTGCCAGCGGATCAGGATCCGGTTCTGCTTTGTGGGTTCTTTATTCTGTAGTTTCACTCAGTTGTTCAGATTTGTTTCAAGTTGAAGAATCAAACAGAAAAACCTTTGCACTTCTGACTATGGTCACAGGGCAAATCATAATACTGAAACTATGTAGGATATTACTGGCAGTGGGGGGTATTTCTGATTGCACACAAGAACAAATACAAAATAGCAGATAAGTGAAGTTGCAAGTGACGCAGAGGGGTGCAAAAACAGTATTTTTATTTTATAAAAGCAGCCCATTCCGTGGATGAGCACACAAGCGGCGTGTTGAGAGTATGTCACTGGTGGCTCGACCTTTCCCTGACAACCGAAGGGGGTGCGCTTTGGCGAACAGTTTTACCTGTGTCCTACTTAAGATACAGATGACATGTGACATGTAGATATGAGCGGCAAAAGAAGGGAAACGGATGTTAAATAAAATCGATAATGACATGAAGGGTTCGTGGGGGAGATTCAGTAGCTGGAGCAGGTTTTGTTTCTGGAAGCACCAGCTAATATGGCGAAAGGTAATTTCCGGCCACAGTGGGGGAATGGGTTTGATTTTGAATGGAATCATGTGGACAAAAAAAAAACAAAAACAGTAAAGCATAAGGTAAAGAATAATAGTTTTTAAAACCATAATTACAATTAAATTACAGGTGCCTGGATCACAAGACAACCTACCGTGTGTGTGTGTGTCTCCTGGCTTGTAATAGGTTACATGTTCACACCAATCATACACACACACACACACATCTGCCATTTGACTCGAACAATAACATGTTTCAAAGTAACATGTTTCTTTGCACAGGAGAGAGTGGTCTGACCACAATAAGGCACATTTACTTAAACCCACAAATACACGCTCTGTCACACTCACTCTGTCTGTGCATTGAGTTCCCCCCATGTAAGGATCCTGTCGCACAGGCATGCCGACACGCTACTGAAGCCCGGAACAGCAGCAATGAAACTGACTGCATTGTTCGTCACTCCCCCACTCTGTCTGACCACATCCTGCTTCATTTTCCTCTGACTTATGTGCAATTTACACATCGGATGATAGATGCAAGAAGACAGTTCAAATAAACCTGGAATGTGTACTGATATACATGCTAAGAGCATGTATGGGGGGTATTATGGTAATATGACAGCATTTTTAAATTCTAGCAAAACAATTTGCTGCGGGGCTGGGGTTGGTGGCCCCCCATTACAAAATATGCCCCCCCCCCCATCATCCTTAAATGTTTTTGACAAGATTTCAAAATATCGGAATAGCGTTGCTTTTAAAAAGGCTGCCAAAATACTGTACACTGTGGTTTAATGTCTGGATGGTATGAAAAATCATGTAACCTCCCCCCAAGCCCTATACTGAAACCCCAGGGTAAGGGGGTGGAAAATACTGGGGGCATGTGTATGGAATATAGCTAATTGTATTTATTGTAATGCTTTTCTCAGAAGTTTTGTATGAAACTTAATCCAGAGCAGCTATCCCTAAATTTGAGTGATGAGTGGTCTGAATAAAAGACAAACCTACAGTTGTAAATAAAAGTAAAGGTCATCTGTCCAGCATGCTTGTATGTGGGTGTATGTGTCTGTGTGTGTGTGCGGTGGGGGGGTTCTACAGATTGTGAAACAGCTCGTGCTTCTTGCTCCAGTCCATAGGGGGCGCCTTCCTGCGCTTCTGATGCGCTCGCTCCCGGGCCAGTTGTAGGGCCTTGCCTGCGCTCAGCTCCGCTTCCTCGGGGGGGGCCTCCGTAGCCTGTCCCCACAAAGGCAGATGGAGGAGGGAGGAGAGAAAGAGGGATGGAGAAAACAGAGGATAGATGTCACTTTGCATTATGGCTTGAAACCCCAAGGACCCCGATTGCAAGAACTGACCTCTGGGGGTGGAGTGGCGGGCGGGGCTGTGAAAGAGGCTTCGGAGGAGGAGCTGGAGAGGGCGGGGCTCACAGGTACCTTGACCTCGTCTGAATTCGTGTCTATGGTCTCGTCGTCGTTGATCTGTAGAGGGGAGAGGACCTTGAACAGGCTGCGGGAAGCTGGCGAGGCTCTTAGTCCAACATTTCTTAACCTTGGTGCTCAGCACCCCCTGACTATAAGTGAACAGGCTTTCTGTCCATTTGAGCTCTTAAGGACTTAGGCCTGATTAATGGTGTCTACAGAGATACATAGATCTGCATAGACAGATATGCACATCTAGTGGTTTATACATAGATCTGCATGCCTAGAGTTGCATTACCTTCCATAGCAGTGACAGGCGCAGTTGGTCTTACCTTGTTCTCCAAATCTCCATTGGCAATGGGTTCGGGCAAAGGGCCTGCACGTGGACAGGTAAGCCACAAGTTAATTCCATATTCCTCATTTCTTTTATTGAAATTTGCTTTGATGCTCTGTATGTAAAGTCTATCATCTCCTCTAGTCAGGTCTACAGAGAACTTGCTCATTTTGCATTGACCAACTGCCACCAAGTATCTCTGGGGTTTAAGCCAATCACATAGTGACTTTCCATCCCCGCAGCCTCAGTGAGGTCAACTTTGCCCAGATTTAAGCATATTGTAAGGTATCCTTGCACCTATCCTCACCCTGGGAAGTGTGTATGTTTCTTTAAATCCAACCAGCAGCATGATATCCTGCTTAGATACACCGGCACGCGTTGCCACGTCGACATGATGTTTTTCAGAAGACCCTGCCCCATCCTTCATTCATACACTTAATGACTTCTCTGTTAAAATTCAGGCCTCAGTTCTGTCATGCTGTTAATAGCCTGAGAGCAGGTCTCACCTGTGAGGTGTTCCTCTGTAGGGGTCACCTGGCATCTCTTGAAGAAGGCATCCGTCTCTGGATCCACCACGAGCAGGGCTGTCTTCTCGCCGCCGGATCTGATGGCTTCCACCACGTCGCCATGCTGCTTCCCATTCACGGGGTCGCCGTTGACCTGAAACACGCGTGAGGATGCCGGTGAGACACACATGCAACAAAGGACATGTCGACAGAACTTCCTAAGCTTCATCTTCAAAAACCAACACATGTAGTAAATCGAGAATACCCTTTACTTAGGGTACCTTGGTGTTACTGTCATTAGATGACAGGGAAGTGAACTTTTCTCGAGGTCAGCCCACAACCCCAACTTTTTATCTGCCATCTATATTGTTCTTCTAAAGACAACAGACGTTTCATCCCTGGTTGGATTTATCAGTGTGCCTTCCTGCAGATCCAAGGAGGAAATCCTGTATCTATTTGTGTCACACAAATATGTGGATGCTCTCAACTAGTCCACAGGGCTACAGCAGGCCAAGCAGGCAATGGCACGTAAAAGGGGGCACATTCCCATAATGCATTCTGTTTGCAGTTGAACCAGTTTCTGTATTCTTGATAGGCTGGGCCCTCAGGTAGATCCTCCATCATTAACGAACACAAATACACTGCGTGTGTGCTAAGAGTTGTCATTTTGGCTATAATTCGGCAAAAATAGCTCCCCGACAGCCACTTCCTGGGTCTGCTGACCGCTGGTCATACCACAAAACCACATGGAAACTTGTATATTATAGAGGGAATATGATACAAGTGGAAAATACCAAAATTGGCTTGGGTGCTAATATCTGTCAGAATATCTGATGCTGTCACCCAAACTGAGCTGAAAGTTTGTGGTCCCTCTCACCCTTGGTTAGGCTCACGGATGCAGCGGCTGCATTAGATCATGTTAAATCACCTTAATGATTGTTTAGGTGTGGAGGCCTTTAATCATTATGCCACCTGCTGTCCAACATTGCCTGCTGGTAATAAAATATTAGGGAAAAGGGGTGGTGAGCGGCTGGGTGGGGGTCACCTGTACAATCCTGTCCTTGGGTCGAAGGCCAGACCTCTGAGCAGGTGACTCGTCATCCACGGCCCTGATGTACTGGCCCGGCTTGGACCTCTCGCTGTGCAGGTTGAAACCGTAGCCTGTGGCCCCCTTCACGATGACACAGAGTCGAGGTCGGAGCTCCTGTTGGGTCTCCTATGGTGGGGGGGGTGGGGCACAGAAATGTGAGATCATTGTTCTGAACACTGACAATTTTCTATGGCAGGGGGAACTGCACTGATTTCAATAGAAATTTCAGTTAGTGCAAATGTTTAGAATGTGGAAATAATGTAGAAATTTGGTGTAATAACTATGGAGAAGAAATCGCAAAATGTATGTTCCAGTGGTTAAATTTTTTTCTGAAAGATGCAAAAATACAGAGAAAAACCAAAAGAAAACCCAATGAAACCCCATTACTGTCCTTGTTTACAATTATTGCATATTCCACTGGCATATAGGGACTACAGGAGTCGTACCGCCAAGAGAGACTAGTTACAGTGTGATTCCAGCTCACTTTGGTTTTTCACCGACTCTGTAAAGACCTTTGCTGGTTTCGATGACTGATAGCGAGGTAAAACCGAAGAGGCGCTTCTTTACTGTTCAAATAGTGTACATCATGATTTACTAAGTGCTAATTTCTGCGCACAAGTGTGTGATAATCGCCATCTTATGTTAGCATCAAACATGAATGGGATTAGCATTCGCTTGCATAAATTTGCATTACAAATCCACTCCGTTTGCTATTCTATAGTACTTTTTTAAGTATGCACCTGGAAATGTTCAAGTTCCGAGTTATCGGGAATGCATCAATACATTGTGATGTGTGATAATACTAATCCAGGCATATCGATGCTGATCACTGGTTCCTCTTTATCTCCTTGCATTTCGCCAAATCAGGCAGTGGTGATGCAAGCAGCTCCTTCAGTCACGCTTTCAGCCCTGCTAGTACCTGCCAGCTGCACCATGTCACTACGATTACGGGTTTGGGTACAGCTCACTTACAATGGGAGACCGTTTCGTTGTGGTTCGACTTGAGTACGGCTCTGTTCTCGGTGACGGTGGAAAAGTGCCATTACAAAAGCAGATGCTGTAGTGTTATAACGTGCAAGTCTGTTAGATAAGCAGCAATGGAGAAACAGCATGACTCTGTGTGCAATGGAGCATCGCTTTCATGCAAAATTAGCGTAACATCAGTGTGGTGTAACAGTTACACAAAAAATCATGACTTTCTTAAGCTAGATTGTAGTTGCGTCGGTTTCCAGGAAGTAAAACTTCCTTTCTCAGTCTTGCAAATGAAGATCTGTAGGAAAATGATATTGAGTGGAGAGGATTGAGTGCATCCAAGGGAAGATGCCCTTAGCTAACGTCTGGGGCTGTGTTTTCTAACAGAGTACAGAAACACTCTGCCTTTGGCCACGTTTTCCCCTAGTCTTCATTAATCAGCATCAGCTCTGATTCACAAAAGGCCAGCACAAATTGAGCAAAATTAGAAAAAAATTATCTAGTGTATAAATGCCACAAATTGTGGACCTTGAGTTTATTAGCACGTCGCCTCCCTGTCTAAAAATGGCTCCCCTCTCCTATCAACCCACTGCAGCAATTCAGGAGAAGGTACCACTGCAGCGCTCTGAAAGCGATGGCAATAGCGATGTGGGGAGATAATTACTTTGTCCCTGTGCATCATATCATATTACTTTAACCATCACAGGAAAAAGGATCAGGAAGTGATATCCATGTTCCTACATTTTGGATGGAATTACTCAGTCAGACTTTATTTCAGGGGGATGAATGGATGGGGGTGTTGAGTTTTTACTAAAGCCCCACTAAAATAGGCCTAATGACATCCCTGGTTTATTTTATTCTGCACATTATTGGTGTAAGAACTGACTGTTGGTTTGCCAACGCTGTTTGAAATAAATGTGAAAATTTTCATGCTTTACATTTACCATAATTTAGCTAATTGAACATTATTTTACTGTATATATGAATTGGTACATATATCTAGTCTTGTTGTTGATGATTTTAATTAGCCTGGTTTGCCTCAGCTTGTCACCTAGCATGGATGTCTGCGGCATGCTGCTTGGGGTGAACCTCCCTCAGGATGGAGAGCTGGTCTGCATCACTGTCAGACAAAAGCTGGTGTAAATGTTCCAGTGTTTCTGTTTTTTAGTTCTTAGTAAATTACTAAATTGCTGGTTTTCAGAATGAATATAAATTCTGTTTGCTTTGTGGTAACTAGCTATATTTAACTCTGCTTTGTAGGAGCTACCTATACTGTTGTTTTTCATTTGTACCCTCCAAAAACCCACGTTTGCTATTCGGAGCCAAGCTAATATTCTACCCCACCTTCTTGAAATTCTATATTCTATTTCCTGTGTTCCATTTCCTGCATTCCACTCCATGCATTTTTTCTCTCTTCCCTGACTTCTGTGTTGCTGTATCACATCCAGTGCAAATCCCTCAACAAAAGGGAACTGCCATTTTTTTATGCCGCAGTCCTAACAGCAGTTAAATCAGCAATCCATTAACTCAGTGAAGGTCACTCTGCGCAGCTCCTCCTCACTCATTTGTGCTGTTTCTCATCCTGATTTGGATCAATCCTGTCTGTTCTGGTTTTGAGTCAAAGATGGTTCTTGGGGTTATTGACTATAGCTTACTGTACTGGATTCTGTTCTGGACTGTGGTCTCATTCATGGTGATTACAGTTCGACATCTGAGTCGTCACAGTCAATGACCCTGGTCCTGACAGCACTGCGGACTTGGGAACCAGCCTGACTTGGCATGTGTTTGGGTGTGTATGTGTGTGTGTGTTTGTGTATGTCTGTCTGTGTGTAGTTTATAATGTGTCTCTTTGTTTTGTGCCTCATTTTGAACTTTATTAACAAACTGTTTCTTTAAGTTCCCTCCCCTTGTCAGAACATGCTGACTGCGGGATCTGGAAAGTGAGCTCTGGCCCTAGTTCAAACTCTCATCTTCAGAGAGGCGTCTGATTGGCTGGTAGCCCAGTTAATGCTGAGGAGCTCATTTGAACTGCATTAATCTGGGCTTGTTTGATTGGGTCTGGGGTAGGGGAGTCTGACAGTGAGAAAGATGAACATTGAAGATAAAAGACTGACTGAGCCGCGGTCAGTGGGAGGTGGGCGGAGCTCCTGGTAGAGGGGGGGCTCTCGGTGTGTCACATGACACCAGGAACCTGCTTCTTTGCTTTGTTGGGCTTATTATCATCATAATGTTCTTGCTGACTTGGGGATCCGAACAAAACCCCTCCCATTCTGCCGGATGCCTTGAAAAGACCTGGTTAAGCCCTGCATCGTTTTATACTGTCTGTTCTAGATATACTCGTGTATTATCTCTGTTAACTACTATTATTATATGATCCTGCTGGGCTGGTGTGGCACGGTTTATGTCAGATTATGTCAGATCTGGGGCAGATCGTCTGGGTTCAGCCACCAGAGAGGGAAAAGCTTGCAGATTTTCGATGGAGAAATAGAGAGGGCTGTTTCTTAAAGCAACCCATGGCAGACGAACGAAATCACCGAATGCTTTTGGCCGAAAAAGATGCAGATGGCAAGAGCCGGCTGCGCAGAATCGCCGTGGCGACCGCACCCCTGTCAGATTGCCATGGTCACTTGCGGCTCTCGCTGTGCTGAAAGGTGTGCTAGGGCAGTGTGTTCATGGGCCCTTGGTGTTATTTCTCAGCAAAAACCCCCCAAGATGACTTCCTCTGCTGCATTTCCTTTCTTAAATAGTGCTGTTTCCAAGGCGACAGCGCTGACAGGGTTGAGGAGGCCGGAAAACCACAGGCAGCCGCGGCAACATGCTAACTATGCTATTGCTCCACGCTTGTTCTTCTATAACAATACAGGTGTGACCAAACTCTGGCACCGGCCTCCAGACAGACGTCCTGGATTCCCCCACCCCGCACCCCACCCCTACTAAGCTGCATTTGGGACACCCTCAGCAGAAGTAGTGAACTCAGAATACAAGTAGAGATGTACCACAGACCCCATATTGTCCTCCTGTGAAACACTTCAACACTTTTGGCCCCTGAGGTTTGAACATGCGAGCGGGTAAAGCCACCTCCCTGACCCCCCCTCCCTGTAAGCTGCTCTGGAGGTCATGTGAACTCCACCCCATCACCTCCCGCGGCGCCGTCGCAGGCTGACCGCACGGCCACCCCCAGGGCGGGGGAGGGGCTGCTCTCTCATTCTCTTCCGCCCGTCTTTGCTAACTGAACGCTGCTGAGTTTGCAGCTTGTGCGCGACACCGCCATCTGCACAAATAGATGTCAGCATAGCTCCACTATTCCCTACCTTGGGGGGGGGAGAGAGACACTATATACCAGAGCTGTGCAATATGGTCAAAATCTTGAGTGCCGGTATAGGTCACGTCACATCCCGATAACGATATATATCACGATATAGCACATTTTCTATAAGTTCAATGAATAAATAGTTTATGTAAAATGGCCACAAGGAAAGGCCTATTCTCATTACATTTTTAATTATATACTTGACAAATAAAAGTTATATATTCATATTTGATTATTTTTCTCCTTTTATTTAGAATCTTTGGGCAAAATTTCAGTTAGGTATGTAACAAAATATAGAATATTAATATACGAGGCACACAAATACATTTATAGAAAACTGCAAACTGTTGGATCATGCGCGGTAAAGATCAGCCAGTGCTGTAAAATGTTGGATCATGCGCGGTAAAGATCAGCCAGTGCTGTAAAATGTTGCGCAGTGTACGCATACGTGACACCTACAACACGTGGCTGCAGATTGGATAGTGATATCACCTCACGCAAATCCTAAGCATTGTCAAAAATATTTCAGATATTGCTGTAAAGAGGGTTAAAAAAATGTTTTTTCGGTCACACAACATATATTGGCATGTAGCCCTGCTGTAAACACCTCACCTTTATTTAGTGGAATGCTGCCTACCTCATGGTATATACCTCACTCAGAATACACCAACAGCTAATCAGCTTAAGCCTCTTAGCCACTGTGCCATGTACTGGCTTAAACCTGTACCACACCTTAGCCTCAAACCAAAATATTCATTTTTTACATGCATTTTTATTTATTTAGCAGATGCATATGGCATCTTAACCCACTGAACCGTACACCATCCTCATCCATCCAACCATCCATCCATCCCTCCATCCATCCATACACCAATTCATCTTCGTTACTCACTCACTCAATCATCTTTTTTACTCATTCACTCATTTTTGTCAGACACACTCATTAATTTTCGTCAGACACACTCACTCATTCACTCACTCACTAATTGGATAATTACAGGAAAGCCTATTTTCTTCATGTCATGGAATGAGCTGACCAGGTTGGAATCAAAAATAATTTTCTGTCATCAAGCTCAGCTGTCCTTTAAGCCTCACAGCTTCCATAATATGCTGGGTACATGGAGCTTTCTTTGATATTGCACTGCTGCTCATAAAGCAGTTCATGGATGAAACCTGATTGTTTCTTTGCCAGTTTCCATTAATAAAAAAACGCTGCATGAATGACTCATGGTCTTATGTGTGTTTAAGCAGACTGTGGGTTTGCCATGTTTTGATAGTGTTCAGCATGATGCACCAGATCTTATGTGATTCTGTGCTCAAGTGACAGGACAGAACCCGCATCACCAGACACTGAAAGTGTCTGCCTGCCTGCTTGCCTGTCTGTCCGCCTGCCTGTCTGTCTGTCTGTCCGCCTGCCTGTCGACCTGCCTGTCTGTCTGCCTGTCTGTCCACCTGCCTGTCTGTCTGTTTGCCTGTCGACCTGCCTGTCTGTCCGCCTGTCTGTCTGTCTGTCTGTCTGCCTGCCTGTCCACCTGCCTGCCTGTCTGTCTGCCTGTCTGTCTGTCTGTCTGCCTGTCCACCTGCCTGTCTGTCTGTCCGCCTGCCTGTCTGTCTGTCCACCTGCCTGTCTGTCTGTTTGCCTGTCGACCTGCCTGTCTGTCCGCCTGTCTGTCTGTCTGCCTGTCTGTCTGTCTGTCATCTTCATACATTGTTAGAGTTTTGTAGCCCTCACAGACGTCTCCTCCTACTTCCAAATTTAGATACAATTGTAGCAATGACACACCTGCCCCCCACCCACTCCCACCCCTCCCAAATGTCTTGTGTGAACCACTTCCTCTGGGGTGTACAGCTACTAGTGTAAAAATGTGCCAGATTGGGAAAGAGTGAATCCCAAACTCTGTCTCTCAAACCAAGTCTCCCTCATGGGCACACAAGCACACACACACACTTATACACACATACACATGCGCACACACGCACACACACACACTTATACACACATACACATGTGCACACACGCACACACACACACTT
>JAODJW010000045.1:17519500-17531969 GCA_026777045.1 Hyperopisus bebe
ATATTTTGGCACCATGATGAAATGACGGCACCATGTTTACAGCAGTGTCACTGCACTGGGGCATTGAGATCCACACAGACCACAGGATGGGTTCCCCCTGCTGGCCAAAGGGTCCCTGTCACTGCACTGGGGCATTGAGAATTTGAGATCCACACAGACCACAGGATGGGCTAACCTGCTGGCCACACCAACACCTCTTCCAGCAGCAACCCAGCTTCCCTAGTTGGTTTCCCATCCAAATACTAGCCAGGCCCAAATTTGCTTAGCTCCGGGGGGTTACCTAGTCATTGTGTGCGTGTTAGCAAAAGCCACATATTTAAAAATAAGAAGTATATTACTGTCAAACACACTCTGACACATTGTGATAACCAGCACAGCAATGGTTTTAATTGTCACAATGTGTCGAAGTGTCTTTGACTGTTAATCACTACAATGTTGTAACTACTGCCTTCATATAGAGGCAAAAGTTTCATACTTCCCACTAACGAAGGTAGCATTCTGACTGTTTCAGAAGCCTGTTCTCATATATCAATAAGACTGTATAAATCTTCCATATAGTTATACGGTACAATCATACGACCCAATACCGTGTAATTCAACTGCGAGGTCGCATTTATTGCATTAGTATTATTTAGTCAACAAACTTCTACACACCGACTACCCGCCCCTCGCACGGTGGGCCCAAACACACCACTGTTTACAACACTTAACATTTGACGCAATACATGACATTACTTTACAACACAATGACAACACAATAGACAATGGCTACACAAAGCTATAGACATTAATTACAAGCTGGCAACGATCCAACACGTCACGTTGTCTGCCGGATACCGTCAGTATTCCCCAGAAACTGTAGTGATAATATTAAAATATATTTAGCATTTATTTGCATTTAAAGATAAACAAGTATTTTTTATGTGTGTCGACATATTTCTTTAGTGTAAAATACCGTAAAATTCCGCAGCATTGATTTCACCTTTGGTCTTTTTAGCAATACATGCTGGTTTCGTTCGTGGCTTTCAAAGAATTGGCCGAAAACCTCTGACTCACCTTTTGAGCTTGTCACATTTGACTAACAGATTTGCCTCGCCAGCTTTGAATATCTTTGAATATCTTTTGTTACTCCTGCAATGCTACATATAATAGTCTTCATGGTTTTGTCGGGCTAAGGTAACTAAATATGCCTTCAATGAATAAAGCAAAGGCATATTTTGTGCGTAACTCAAGGAACCATGAAAAGAAAAGTTACAGAGGTTTGTCGATGCTGCCATCTAGCGGTAACAAATGTATAGGCGCTTCAAGTTTGTTACGGGGGCTCCCGGGAAATTGCGCAAACCTTGACCAGCAGTACACCTTTGCACTGGCTGAAAGTCTAATACCCTGTTGCTGGGCCTCGTAGGCATGTCTTTCCTGATACTAGATGTATTTTGTTAAGGCTTATTTAATGCACTACCTAGGCTTACTTAGGGTATAGCAAACCACGTGTTGTTTTAGACTCTGGCCTACAGTATTCCTTGTCTTTTCTTCCTTGTTTTATATCGCAGTGTCGCCACGGAGCTCCGAGGGCACAAAATGTGACAATGACTGAAACAGATGTATTAGTTCATTTACGTAGCAAGACAAGTTTTCAATGGAATCAAAGCAAGACGCTTTAGATGTGATAGAGGGCAGGCAACGCAGGGAACGCGATAAGTAGCCACCGTGTGAAAGAACACAGCACGAAGAACCACGGTTAAGTTAAGCTTCCTGGTAATTAGGAGAGGTGCTTTTAATGTCAGATGGTCGTGACCCTCCGCTTCCCGGCCTGAGCAGTTGCAGCGCCGTGGGGAGGCTGCGGGGGCAGGAAGAGGTCGGCCTAAGTAGGTGCAGGCAGCAGAGAACAATACGGTTAATTAAAAAAAATAAACACTACAACTTTCATAGATTTTTTGTTTTTGTTGTTATTTTAAACAACTTTCTGACACAACCATAAGTAGCATCTTACACAACACAACACCGTGACACTCCTGCTAAAATGCTACAGTTACGTAAAATCCACATAACACGTGTATTAATGATATATTTGCTATGGGCGATAAAATAATCTAATTTCATCGAATAACATTTCATTTATATAATAACCTATAATTGCTAATTCTAATGACCTAACGATTGATTGCACGAATTGTGGTTGTACATGTTACAATTTACAAAACAATATTAAAAACACTAAAATGATGACAACATTCATAGTTTTAGCGCGATAATAACGAACCGGGCGACTCGGCATTAAAAGCACATTTTGTGCCGTTGAATAGCACAGGTAGATCCGTGACATTTTATGATTTATTCAGTAAGCAAAGCACATTTTTCAGATGTAGCTACAGCTGGCTTATCGTCCTCATGCACGGGTCCACTTATCGTTAGTGGTCTGGGAACAGACGGACCACTTCCTCTCACGACTCGAATGTTTAAGATCTGTCAACCAACCGACCTAACACCAACATATAACGAATAACGGGCTTCTTATCTCCCCTAAGTATTAAGTATTCTAAGTATTAGGAAAGCCACGACTAAGTAAATAAAGTGCAGTGTAATATTTTATATGTCAACTTGCAACATAGCCTATAATTTGTTAAATGCCAATCATTTTCAAAATACTGTAGAACGCCAGAGTCGTACAATCCTATATTTGAGATAAGGTCTTTTCTTTAGCAGCATGATAAATACATCTGTCTCCATGAACACCAATCCTTCCACCAAAATTTCCACCCTCAGAGTTCACAGGGGCGAGCACAGGTAGATGGAGTGGAATTATACAAATGTAAATAAGTATATATTAATTCCTCCATTCTCACATATCAGTCCATCTGACTATCTATCTGTCTATTTTTACAGATTATGTCAATATATTTCAACACATGGTTGACATTTGTAGCATCACGTTTATTTATCTTAGTGGCAAAAGCTGATATGCGCCCACGTTCTATAATGAGTCGTAGTGTGTCACTGAAAACATGGACTATATGATCATTATCTATTAGTTTTCTGTTTTGATGTCATGCTGAGCAGCCCCGCACAGCCCCGCTGTTGCTGGAACAGTTATCTGAGACAGCGGCAGTCTGGGTGAAGAAGCGGAGAAAAAGCGGCCGCACGGGGAGCTCCTCCGCACGAGGAACTCCTCCGCATCTCCAAGACAACCGGTGAGTCTCGCGCTGGAATGCGCTACCCCACACGTTCCTGGCCCTTTCTGTCATAATGCATGCGTGTCCTGCCTCGATCACCAGCAAACCGCAAAAAATAAAGCAGGTTAAACACATACAAAGTTACGTAGGGGTACCATTTGGTCAAGCAAATGCGTTTTATTTGTTCACAGTACTTAATCGACAGTGATAGCAAAACAACTGGTAGGGGTCTCATGTCTAAACAAACATCACATCGCCTTATCTGTATTAGTAACAGGAATGCTGTGTTAGAATAACACCCCCCCCCCAATATTTTGACACAACTAATTAATATCTCGTCAGGACAGTTGATTATTGCTGTTAAGTTCTGATCTCTGGTAAAACGATATGATCAGTGGAGTATTAAGGAGGTTAACTTTAGAAACTTCTGTTTAGCTACCTGGAATGGTCGATCGACAGGCTTAATTTGAGCATTACCGTATCCGACGTAAAAGACTGCATTGTGTGACGTAAAATAACGTTTGTAGCTCAGAAAAAGGTGTGTTGTGTACGTGCCAGTCACGGTGCGCTGCTGGAGCTCCGTCACGGGATTGGACGAGCGCAGCCTTTAATTAACTAAGGTCTGCCGGACGCGTGGTCCGGCACTCAGATGCAGCGAGAGCTCAGGACAAGTAACGGGATCACCAGACATGTCACGGACGGAACTTTCTCTGCTTTTTCATAAAGTCCCAAAGTCGATCATAAAGTGAAATGCTCACCCCGGCAACACCGACCGCTTCGGCCCCACCGCTAACAACGGACAGTCTTACAGTCATCGTGGCTTCCAGTAAGTTTACGCGTTTTTCTGTTAATTTCACAAGTCGCAATTCATAATGTGCGTTTTATATTGCGCTAACTTTAACCATACCCATTTAGCAAAGTTTAGATAAATTCGCATTAAGTAAATTATACTTATTAAATCAAGGAAGCATGGACTTTAGACAACCATTATCTTCTAACAGTTTAGTGGTCAGTGTCTTGGGTGACAAGTGCAGTCTGATAGTGTAATAACGAAATCAAATTCACTTTCGGACAACAAAGTATGTGGAATTTCATGGAAAAAATATGACACTTTCCGTTTACCTTGCACCAAATATATTAATATAATTCTAGCCTAACTTCATTCTGCTTACGATACGTAACAACGAAATCATTGTTTTCAGGAACACTTCGGCTTTGACCCAAAGTATATTTGAATATGAGTGTTATACTGACTGATTGTCTCAGCTGCCATTTAGTTTTATTATAGAAACAAAAACAGCAATGGTTTTGCAAATATGAGCATCATGACTGAACAGGGAATTCTGTGGTGAATGAAACTCCAGATCTTCTTAGCAAACAGGCGTCACAAAACCCTTAGCTGTGTTTGTGTCTAATGTGAAGGCATTTATATGACAGTTGTCTCATTCATGCGTAGCTCATATAATGAGTAACTCGTTCCCTCTGTCCCCATCTCTTTCCCCATTCAGTCTGTTCTTTAGTATTTTTACTGGTGGTCTTGATGCTGTTGGCCATCCTTTATCGCAGAGATCCGCTTTGCTGCAAAGCCAGGCACTATCCAGAGACCCAGCCGTACCCGGTAAGTCTATCCATGAAACTGTAACGGGGAGCTGCGCCGCGGTGCGCCTGCGTGACGAGGCGGAAACCGGTTATCGCGAGGGAGGGTGAGAATGGCGGAACGAAAATGAGCAGCGCGCAGGTTGATTCTCCGCATTCCGCTCCCGGATAGGTGTGGCGAGCACCGAGGGCCCTCAGATGTCGCAGGACATGCAGAAATGCACTAATCCCTGGTAGCTGTGGCTCGTTTGCTGATTAATAAAAACTGAATAATAATAAGAAGAAGAATGATAATAATGACAGCAACATATGGACGGGAGGATTTGCTTGCAGAGGGTGGGCTGGGAGACATGCAAGGCAGAAGGAGTAAGGCTGTAAGATGCGTACTCATTTGCATCAAGCTCCGTTTTTAATAACAGTTCATGCTGTTTTGATAATAAAGTAATGAAAACCACTTTAAAAAAGTTTCAGAATGTGCTGAGTAAGTCCTTACCTTTTGTACTGTTAGTGGGGGGTGGTCAGCAAACTATGTTTATTATGTATCTAACAAAAGATTCCAGGTCCAGGAAGTGGCACAGGAAATGTCAGTGAAAGGAGCTGAAAGTTTCACTAGCAGGTCATGTCGAACTTCCAGTTTATTTTTACAGTATAATTTCCTGTCATTTATAACCAGCAGCAGCATGTAGGCCTATTTGTCTTTTTAAACTATTGCACTTTAAATCTATTACATTGCTGGTACCTTGGGCTGGTACGTTGAGGTGGTAGTTGATACCTCTCTCAATGACTTTTGGTATATCCCATTGATTTTTGTCACCTTCTGCTACTATTTTCTGAACATTTGGCAGAGAGCTCAAATCCTGCAATAGAGCCCTGTTAAGATAAGACTTCAGGTTTGAGTTTGTTTGGTGTTACCGTCCGACAGAATGACGTCTGTGCAAGTTACTGTAGATAAATAATTGAGAATAACTCGCAACAGGCAAAATGCCAGACAGGAAGTCAGGGCCAACAGTGCACATGGTGCAGAACCTATTTTCATCTCTCTTGGGGGGGGGAAATGGGGTGGGGGCAGGAACGGGGAAAACCAGGACATCTAGTGCAGTGTTTTCCAATCCGATCCTCGGTCCGGGGTTCCGGTCAGACAGTCCACATTTTTGTTATCTTCCAGCTCCCTATCGGAGCAAAACCGTGAACGGTCTGGGGGCCCCCAAGGGCCAGGTTGGAAAACAATGATCTACTGAAAACTCGCAAGTTGGCAGAAAAGTTGTACCAACTACTCAAAGTGACTTAGCACCGTATACAAAGTACATGTAAGGTTCACCCTTCATCTCTTTGGTGTTTTTGTGCCACAGTTTTGCGTTTGGATTTGCACAACTTACCATAATCTTGGTTAAACTGTGTTAAATAACAACTACTGTATAGAACATTTATCAAGCGAAGGGAGATGATTACGTGTCCGGATGACATATTTCAGTTCAGAGACCGCCATTTGAATTCCTGTGTCCTGTGGTTGGTAGATTTACCTTTATGTGAATGGCACTCGGAGGTGGAAAGCTTAGGTGTAGAAACTACAAATCCAGACTGAGGTTTTGTTCCAACCAACCAGTTGAGTACTCTGTGTCTGTGACTCTTTATGCTCAACTGATTGATTCAAAGAAAAAACCTGATCTGGATTTGTACTTTCTGACATAAACTTTCTACCTCTGATGAAAATTACACAGAACAGTTTAGGGGGATGGTGGTGTGGGTGGTGGTGGTGGTATATTTTCAGGGGGATAGATTTTCTAATTTTTTTCCTATGGGTGGTGATATCCACGTGTTACCCATGACAACTCCCCGTGTTCATTTGAAGTCAAGTCTGTGATAAAGTGTTTTTGAGAAAACATTGTTAAATGTACATTTTTATGTGCTGTTCTTGATGGATGTTACATGAATAGTTTCATACTGGTGCAGAAAGGACAATGGTCACATTTATTTGAGGTCACAGCACGGAAAAAGACTTGCCATTAAAAAGAGGTCTTCCCTGATTTAAATTCGGATTTTACACGGTCGCGCTTTTCAACATAGAGGGAGTTTCGTCATAGAGACAAAAGGACAGCTCTTTTTTGAAGCCTTATCTGCCTCTTGAAAGTGTGAGTGGGGAGGGAAGCTGACCTTTGACACTTCTCTCCGGCGTGCCCGTATCACATGCTGGGGGTGTCGCAGGGGTTAAAGTTCACAGGAGTGACGTCACAGTCCAGGCAGGCATTGTTACCATCAGAAATCTCCGGGAGTCACATTAGCTGTTATTTGACCTACTTTACCAATAACTTAACTGCAGGTGGTACTATTAACAAAGGTTAATAAACAAGTCCACTATCCTCAGGATTAAAAATGATCGGTTGGCTGACGGACAGCTTTATGGCAGTGGTCTGTTTGGAGCTGTCACATGTGCCGGGATGTACTCGTTAAGAGCTACCTACTGCTGTCAGGGGACAAGTCAATGGATCATATTGTCGCCTGTTTCGGGGACCCCCCACCAGGTCAGGAAGACACTGCCTTTGTCCTTGGGCACAAAGGCCTCATTTACACTTAGTGCCATCACTTTGTTTCATAGCTGGGCTCCAAGGAATTTCACAGGCGCATACAGTGAGATTGCTTAATCTTGTTTGGGGAGCGAGTCAAGGGAGGGAATGGAAGGTGGCGCTCGAAAGCTGTAAGAAAAGGCTGATTGAATGAAAGATTTTGTTTTCCATTCTTTACCAATAACACTATAGTGGACAAAAAAATGTGAATGAGAAAATAGTCCTGCTACACAATCTCCTTTAAAATCAGCTTTGAGTGTCTTATATACTGATAAACATTCCGAAGATCGTGAACAGACAGCGCACATTTCCTTTAGGTTAAAAAATGTGTAGGATAGTTTAGAGGAATGTAAAAAACACACACACACAAATTATGCTCAGATATTTCACAGAGCAGGCTCTGACCTCAACATAGCAGAAGTTGGTAGCGTAGTTTACAATTCATTTAGCGAATGCTTTCACCTAGACCGAGGTATGACTGAAAGCAGGGATAGACAGTCGGCGGAGTGATTGGAGTTGGATAACTTACTCAAGGGCCCAACAAAAACTGAAACCACTTGGCAGATTCTGGGATTCGAACTGGTGATTTTACAAATATGGCTGTTTGAGCTGTTGAATCACATGCTCCCCACCGTAAAGGCACACGTTTCCAGCTCTAACTTGGCTATGCTATTTTATTGTTAAGTGCTTTATTGGAATATTGAACAGTATAAAATGTAGGAATTGTGCCATATTAAGATAATGACATAGATATGTAAATATCTGCTTACCGAGTATATTAACGATAATTAAAACCCATCCGCAGGATGGACCGCCTCAGTATTACAGCAGCAGACAGACCTTAGTGGCTTCACCTTATCAGGAGCAGCCAGTGGAGTCGGCCCACGACAGCAGTGCCCAGGTGGGTGCCAGCGAGACCAGCGTATCGTGATTTCACTCTGCGGACACGTGGCTGATTTAGTGCAGAGAAAAGTCGAGGGCGGCATGGGATTACGCAGCTGGGCAGCCTGTGTAGTGTAGCAGAGTGAATGAGAACTGAAACAGTAGTGTGCTGGATCAAGACCCACAAGGGGCCTGCTGTTGTACATTAGAATGAAGCACTTGATCTGAGTTACTTCCATTAAAATGACATTTACTACTCGGGATTTCCTAAAAGACTTCACCACAAAGGGATTCAAACCCTCAAAGGGATTCAAACCCTTAGTCTTCTGATCCAAAGTCAAATACATTCTCCATTTGGCCACATGGGCGTCTTGCAGTTCAACAGCCATTAAACACTGAATTTATTTATATATTGATAGGAATGAAAACTAAACAAAGCAATAATTTCAATAGTTTCTTTGGCAGCCACTTTTACCCAAAGAGATATTTGTAAAAGCAGAGTTAGGGTCTCCGGAACAACTTTGGGTTAAAATGGTAAAAATCACCGTGTCCTCTGGGGGATTCAAACCACCAGTCATCCATTCACATCTGTTCCCACTAATAGCATAGCACTATGCTATGTTAAAATTGCACACTAGATGGTTCAGTATGCAATATGTAGCATAAAAGGGAGTTTTTACCTGGGAGAAGGTGAGTGTGTTCATACTGTTCCCTTTGTTGGTTAAAATGTCTGTATTTGGGACCGTCTTGCACGGGTGTGTCCCTGATCTGCACATGCGTCCTCCCACCGCCCCTCCCTGACCGACCCCATGTCCCCGCAGCGCCCGGAGCAGCTCTTCGTGGTCGGGCTGCCCAACACCTACCGCCTGCCGTCCGTGGAGCTGCCTCTGCCGCGGCTGCCCTCCTACGAGAGCGTGCGCAAGCGGGACCGCCAGCGCTACATCCACATGCTGATCGCCCAGCGCTTCGGCCTGTACGGCTCCACCCTGACGGATGTACGTACCGACATGTACGGCTCCACCCTGACGGATGTACGTACCGACATGTACGGCTCCACCCTGACGGATGTACGTACCGGCCTCCGGCTGTTGGGTGCAGAAATCAGCCTCGACTCTCTGCCGCTTCACACCGCGTTGGTCTTCTCTCAAACAGGAGTTAGAAGAAGCTGTGTATTGATTAAGGAACCAGACCATGTATCAAACGGTTATAGACTGACTGTACCCATCAAATGATCAGATACAGTGTAAAATATATATAGCATATATATTTAAAGAGAGTTAAAATGGGCGTTTATTTATACAGACTGTCCTAGGCAAGACTTACGGTGATTCGCACATACGATTAAAGTTTTTAAATAATCATAAATTAAGTAAAAGCATGCGATGATAAGTTTCAGGCTTCCGTACACTTGGCAGTGCTCCGCTACTAGAGCGACCATCCCAGCCACATATGCATGTCCCAGTCTTATTCTCACACCTAAAACTGCGATTATCCTATTCTGACACATGTAGATTTCAGTGTACGACCTGTCTGTCAAAATGGACCCCAGTCGTAAGATGGGTACAGTCTGTGTTTGTATGTTGTATATATACTCAAATATATAATCTGTTTATTTGGGGAAAAACGAAAAATAAATAAATAAATAAACAAAGGAAAAAAAGCAGTATGCATAAATAAATATATTTGAATAATCAAGATTCTAGCAGTTTATGTGTAGCACCCATGCGTCCGGATGTTGCTAAAAATAAATCAAATACAGTAACATAGTAGATAAGAATATAAAACATACAGATCCACCACCGATGAAGATATTAAAGAAAAAAGCAAGCAATCTAATTCACAATAAACTCACAACCAAATGAACCTATGATAAGGATCAGCAGAAGATAGATGGGTGGATGGATGGATTGATGGATCCATCCTGGATCTCCTCAGTGACACCTGCAGCTTGTTCTCTCTCGGTATGGCTGCCTTGGAGTGATTTGTGTGAGAACTGCATGCTTTACAGTGGACCGGAAGCGAATGCGGGGACTGAAGGCAATGGACTATTTTCTCCAAACTGACTCTCCTTTCAATGACTCAGCAAACAAACGTGTCCTTTGGCTCCTGTCCAGCCCCCCCCCCCCCCCCCCCCCCCAGAAAGCCGGGGGGGGGGGGGGACTACTGGTGGTTAAATAGTCCTGGGACAGCTGAAATAAAACAGCCTTAGAGGCTCAAAGCATGATCTGTGTTTTATATATAAGATAACAGGTCAGCATATGGAGAGGAATATGAACCAGTTACTTTCAGGCTCTGCTGATGACAGTGTTCCAGTGTTCCAGTGTGAAAATTACTGTCTGTGCATCATGTGTAAAAAGGGAGTCCCCTCAACTCACTGTCAAGGACATGTTTGATAGAGATGTAACTTAGTGTTCATGCGGAATGATGATATGGGTGTGATGGAACTGTGACGGTCACGATACGCGATTAAAAAACCGCGGAAAGTAAAGACGGGCTGGAGTGCTGACAGCTTCTTAAGGTGTAAGGAGAGATGCAGCGAGTTGGCAGAACCATAGACAAAAAACGTCAAATACGTAGCTATTGATCCTATGAATGTTGACACTCGAATTCAACAATGATTGAAAAGAAAACTTTTACCTTTTTTTTGCCTTTTAAATTATTTGTATTTGGTTAAGTTCCCTTAAAGACACCAGAACATTAATATATTTTTTGTGTTTTCTACAGCCTCCTCCAACTTACGAGGAGTCCATCCGTCAGTCTGTGGAGGTCAACTGGGAGAATCTGGAGCATGTGGACACCAACCTAGCAGCTCCTGTGCACTCGCATCTGGGCAGGGATGCTAGCACACCCTCAGTCTGTCCCTTAGGCGCCACTGATTGAGCGCGAGGGATCTCTACTGCCCTCTGCTGTAGAAGTATGAGTAGCACAGCTGCTGGAAAAAATATACCTTGAAACTGATGACGCTAACATGCAAATGTGCGAGGTGGAACATTAACAGCTGGATTTTTCACTGGTGCCAAGATCAGTCCTGATGAACTAAAGGAATCGTCAACATTACTGCCAAAAGGTGCTTAAATGTGAAAGGACTTTGAGACATTTCATATTTGAATATTTATCAACTGCCAGGAAAAGGACTTGTTTCCCTTCACACAAATGGGCTAAAATAAGAGTTTTACTGGCCTGTGATGGCATTAAGGTGTTTCAGTACTTGTGTTTTTCCTTGACGGAAGAGAGTCGAGAAGTAATAAGGTAAACGGTGAGACGGCATGAGCAGAAATACTATGAAGATACATTTCCAACCATTTTTTCTATTTTTCCTGAAGGCAGAACAACAGAATGGTTTTTGAAATGTCAGATGCAGTACAATTATTATTATAGTGAAGGCATTGGACAAGTGGGTATAGAAAATGGATGGATGGGTACACTCTGAAAAAAGGGTAAAAATTTGTACCTTTACTTGTAACCTCAAGGGTCTGCTAATTGTACCCTTAGCTGTAGGTAAACGTACCTTTTTGGACTCGGATGAACATTTCTATACTGTTGATGGTACATTAATGCTGTTTGTGCTTTTGGGATGTTCCTCAGACTCCTTTTCTATACCTTAAAAGGTATAATTACAAGGGTACATATTTTACTTTTTGTTCTGAGAGTGTATAAGAGCACTGTAGAAAATCTTAAACCAATGACATTCCCTTTTATTTTCAATGAGATTGCTTTTTGGAATAGTTTTTTAAGTAAAAATCAGCATTTTTATTATATATTGTGCATGTGTGAACTCATGTGTTTGTTGATATTTTTATTAATTACTAAGGGACACCTTTTTAAACCATTTTTGTTTTAATAAAATGTATTCTTAAAAAAATCAATTTTAATATATGTTATTTCTGTCATTGCATCATTTTTAAAGGTTACTTTGAGGCTAATAAGAAACGTATTATAAATCAACAAAGAAGGAGAAAGTAATAAGACGAATTATAAACCACTAAGAGACATAATAGTGAGGTTTATAATATTTCGTAGTATGTTTTGTGTAGGTTAATTTGATGCACCAAAGAGGGAACCTAAAAGCATCTTAGCTGTTGTGCCACATTGGATTTTTGCACGATATACAAACTGAACAAATAAATTCACATAAATACAGTGGTACCTCAGTTCTCGAACTTAATCCATTCCGGACTCCGGCTCGAATCCTAAAAAGTTCGAGTTCTGATCAAATTTTTCCCATAAGAAATAATGGAAAACCAATTAATTGGTTCCCGG
>JAODJW010000045.1:17534151-17562435 GCA_026777045.1 Hyperopisus bebe
CCCCCCCCCCCCCCCCCCCCCCCCAAACTTCAGTTTACAGCCTGGATGGGGATTACAAAGCCCACAAAGTAGTTCCTTGAAATGTGCAACACCTCCTCACCCCTGTA
This sequence comes from Hyperopisus bebe, assembly GCA_026777045.1. Classification (NCBI taxonomy): domain Eukaryota; kingdom Metazoa; phylum Chordata; class Actinopteri; order Osteoglossiformes; family Mormyridae; genus Hyperopisus; species Hyperopisus bebe. The sequence goes on from JAODJW010000045.1 coordinate 17,534,259, forward strand.
GCAGGTGCTATGGCACAGGTGAGGTAAAGGGCTTGCTCCAGAAACTGCTGTTTCTCTCCCGTACCACCAGATGGTGCTGTGGTCATTCTTGCCAATCCAGTCTTGCAATAATCCCATCTTTTATTCTCTCCTGCCCTGCATCATCTGCTCTTCCTGGGCTGTTAAACTGGGTTTCTCATCTTTTGTCAGATTGTAATTGTCGTGAAACAGTACAAGACATTTGGGTATTTGGTGTAGCTGGGTTTTTTTTTTTAAAAGGTTTTTATTCCAGTGTAAACTTCGGCAGCTAAAATTTTACTGATGTTCTTGTCAGTCTTTGTATTAAAGTACATTGAGTAACCCACCTTCATTTCAGTCTTTGTGTGAATTTGAGTATCTGAGTGTTTCACATTTTTCGATCAGATCCAAGAGAGACAGAAATATCACATGCCTACATCCTTCCATTTTTATCTTCAACCAGAATCTGAACTGCCAATATACACCAAACTCTCCATAAAATTACACATCATTTACATTTTTTCTGTACGACCAGTAAAAAGGTTCTGCACACCAGAGGTTTTTAGCACTTTTACAGTTCCTAAACTGCAGATTTTTTTTGTTAAGCATTAGAAGGTTTTGATCAACTATAAATTAAAATATGCCGAAACAAGTTTCCTTTATAACATGGAAAGTAACAGTGCATGTCTGACGTCCTGTTAACTGTTTGTGTGATGATGGCAGTCAAATGCTAGGCTGTCCTTTAAATGCCCTAGATAACAGTTTCATTCCATGAAACAGCAGTATTTACGTAATGTCCCTTGTACAAAGAATGCCTCGAATTTTCTCTGCTGTTATAACTGCTGCAGGAGGTTACTTTGATAAATCAAAGTTATGACATTTTCTTTCTAATAAAGATACTCGAATGGTGAACATATTGTAAATGTAAATTTATTTGTTAGCAATGAATATTGAGTGTATTTATAGTAAATATTAAGTGAGCAACATGCAATTGTAGAAAATCTGCGTTCAAAAACACGTAACTTAGTGTCCTCTGAGCTACAACAGACAGAACAGCTAATTTATAAGAACCTTAAAGGTCAAGTACAGGTGAGCGCCTTTTTTACGAATAAAACACGTTCGCCGTCATTTGTCGTTCAGTGACATCAGCTTCTATTTTTAATTGGACTCTTATCTGTGATAATTCTGCTATGTCAGTCCGATGGAGGCTTAAGCGATAAAACCTCGTGACTGCAGCATGAACCGCTTTTCCTAATGTATGCAAGAGCAACTTATTTTAACTTATTTTAAAAACAGATTTTTTTGCTAATATGGCAATACATCTCAATATTTAAGCTTTTGGATTTTTGACTCCAAGTCATAAAACATTCACCAGAAGTGAATTAGCACAAACCACAATTACCACATTTTGTTAATTTAATCACTTTGAAGGGCATTACGCAGTCTGCTTAGTCTCCATGTCGACAAAAAAATAGATAACAGCAAATACTAAACAAAAATGTTTGAGAGGTACTTGAAATAGGGGGAAAAAACTGACTACTCACGCTGGGTGCTTCGTTTTCGTTCGGGTGTCTGCCGAAGACTGCCGACGCACGGTGGTGAAATTGAAACGCAATAACAAGGTCACATTGGCTGCAGCAAGATACAGCAGCAGCTAGAGAGGAGCTCGGACGTGCCTTACAGCCACAGCATAGGTAAGTTTGCAGTTACTTAGTACATTTTCTAAGCTTTAAAGCTTACTAATGGGACTCTTTCGGGATGACATAGATTCGCTGGTTTGTCGCGAAGGAGCGAGCCAGCTGCCATTACATTAAAATGGAAATCCAAATTATGTAACTGTTTATCCATTAGGGGCAAACAGACGCTAATATCAGAGCAGTGGTACAAGATAGTGTCCGATTTTACAGTTAATTCCCAATGTATGTTGCTAACTGTCGCATATTTGATTAATGTCCGAATTGCGTTTATGAAAAAAAAATCCAGATTGCAATGTCAGGATGCCCACCTAAAAATTAGAAGTATTTTACGTAAAACTATCCGTGAACTACATCGCGATTTTTTAAATGTTTGCTTGTTTGTATCGTAAAGTCGTTAAAAGCAGACAGTTATGATGCTGCGATTTTATTTTTGAAATATTGAATATCGCGAGACGCATTTCTGTGTGGTGCGCATTTGGAGCTATCAGACAAACTATAAATACAATCAGCTAAATTATATTTAATTTCAAGGTAACCAAATTCTAAATCCAAAAATAATGGCAGTGAACTTGTTAGATACAGCTGTTCAGTTTGATATCTGATATTATTCTATAATAAAATCAATTTAGCATGTCTGACTTGGCTTTTTTCGTTTTGTTGCTTTCGGGGCTTATTTATTTATTACTTTGCAAATACAACCCCCCCCCCCCGCCAATGAGCATACAAGATATGGACTGTATTTTATTTAGTACCAGCAGTCTTTTATGTAATTATTCATCTCCATATTCTGTTGAAGAATTTCAGGTCTTGCAACTTGCCAAAGACTCACAAATCCTGCTCCTTAAGCACCATAACACTTTTTGCTACTGACTATCATTTTCTTCACCAACAGCATACCCAGCTCAGTTCGAACCCCTCACTTACCTGCCAACATGATGCAGTGTCTGCACTTCCTTGTTGAGCCTGCCAAGACCTTCGCCTTCCATGTAAAGGTACAGTCATCTCATTTATAAAATGAAGTAGAAATGGAAACTTAGCTCAGATATGGTTTTCAACATTTATTAGGGGTGTAAGTCTTACTCTGTTATGACTGTCATTTGTTATGAATTTGTTTTTGTGTCTGTAAGTTTGATTTCTTTTTTGGGCCAACTTCTCCCGTCATTCTGTCTTCTGTAGGAGTCTCGCAACAAGGCGAAGGATGAGAGGGCAGAGCCGCTGGTGGAGAGTCAGGTGTTCATCATGGAACTGGCCAAGGACCTCCACCGAGTTTGCCAAGTAAAGCTCTGCACACAACACAGACATGGAGAACTGACCCATTCTGGCTGTGTCCTCACACTGAGACTCACTGAGGTCTTATGTACGCCATCTTCTTTTCCTGCAGAGGTCAGATGTTCTGGAACACATCTGGACTTGTGAAGATGTCTGGCCCGCCACGGTGTGTCAGGCCTTCATCATCGACTGTGCTTCACTGTTGGATGGCAAGGTAGGAGATTTGAGTAAGATGTGGCCAAGAGTAGAGGGACTGGTTCATCCTACTCATCCTACCCCCGCTATCTATTTTATTCCTACTACTCATAAATTAAATCTCACAGTGATAGATGAAGATCGACTGCGAAGAAGTGGAAAATGGATCTGTGGGTGTGTTCTTCTCCAACTCGCGGTAGGTTGCCGGCAGATTGGAGGGCAGTAATCAGAGTGGGCCGCGCCTGGACTCACAGGAGACAGGTGGCGGGCATGAGGAGGACGCTGCCAAGCTGGCCATCCTGGAATGGACCAGGAAGCTGAAGAAACTGCCGGAGGTAAGCAGATCCTGAAGGTTCTGCCATGCCGGAGCCATCATGTCTCTGAACACATTCCACCACACCGCCTGCTGCTCTTTGTTGTTTAGTGTGTCACTTGTCAGCCATATGACATCCCTGACAAAACAATGCTGTGCTTCTGATTTGATTGCCATGACGATCTGTAATGCAGCTAAACCATCCAAATTTGTTGAATTGTGTATTTATCCACGTTCCTGTTCCTTTCTTCACCGTGCTGGGGTAGAGGCCTAGTATTTAGCTAGCAGGAGCTAACTCACTCTTCTAGAATTTTGTTGGTGACACAACCCACTTTCATTCTCCTTGCCCCTCCAGGACAGCCTGTGGCCAGGGCAAGCAGTGGTGGAGATTCTGGATGACATCGCAATCAACTGGCAGAAAGGCTGTGTGCCAAGCCTCCAGCCGGCTGTGGAGCTTCTGCTGTGGGCCACGTTGACCGAAGGCTTGGACAAGGTTGGCGGCACGGGACTCCTTATATGTCTGACATAGATTTTATTTTATTTTTTAGTTTTAAGATGAAATTCATCACCTGTCATGTTCTTCACAGGAAGCTATTCCCCAGAAGTGGCTTGTGTGGAAACAAAGGATCAAGAACATTGGTATGGGTTTTTGGAAAATGTGATTGTCACGCACAATTAATTAATGTTGAAAATAATTGGTTCTGTATCGTTTACTCTGTTCCAGATGCCGTCCCGTACATTCCTCAGAAGGGTAACTGACGCTTCAGCATTATACAGACCCTGGTTATATTTTATTCACATGATGAATGAGTCTGTGTGTATGTGTGAGCGTAATGGGACTCAACAATGGAAGCGTACCTCCCTGAAGTCCAGCGATTGTCACCGTGCCCTTTGAAGTCATTTTGAATTTATTCAGTGTGAACCTCTTGCACATGAAATAATTCAAGGTCATGTTATTATCTGTGTTACTTTTGCAGTGTGGAACTGGATACGGGAAGCTGCAGGTAACTTTGACATTTATTATTACCGTTGGATGCGTAAACGCGGTCTTTCCATTGGCTAAGGACCAGCTAGTAGTCCAGCTAATGACTCTGACATAAATGCACTGTGTCACTCACCTTCTCCTGATCCCCAACCACTCCTCCCTCTAGTCGAGGTGACCCTAGATGCTGAAACAGCCAACCCTGACCTGGTACTCTCCCCTGATGAGAGGAGGATGCGCTGTGGGTTCGAGAGGCAGGACCTCGTCAACCATCCCCAGCGCTTCGACGGCTGGTGGTGTGCCTTGGGCATGGAGGGCTTTTCTGCTGGGCGGCGCTACTGGGAGGTGGAGGTTGGTGACAGGGACTGGCGGTTGGGCGTGGCCAAGGCATCCGCCTTCCGCAAGGGCTTTAAGTCCCTAAACACGGCCTCCGGGTACTTAACACTGCGACTCGAGAGGGGCTCAGAGATGAAGGCCTTGACCGTGCCCTTCACCGCCCTGGCCCCTACCCTTGGCAACCCGCAGAAGGTGGGAGTCTACCTCGACTACGAAAAGGGACAGCTGTCCTTCTACGACGCCAAGAACCGCTCACACATCTACACCTACAATGAGACCTTCAGCGAAGAGCTCTACCCTCTCTTTGGCACCGTAGAGATCATCAATGACATGGTGATCTGGTCCCCCGGCACACCTGAGCCTCGTTGTCCTGGAATCTGTGTTTGGGGTTAAAACGGTTCCCCTCAGCACATGGCGAGGGATCTCAGTAAATTTGGGGCAAAATCTCAAGATCTCACAGTCGCAGATTCCCCACTGCTGTAGGATCCAGACTGCTTGGCAAATAAGTTGTTCTGTAACATGTATTTTTTTTCTTGCTGGCTACATATATCTTATAATGCTGATATTTAAAAATTATAATATATATTTGTGGTGTGTACATCTTTAAAGTAACAATGATGCACTTTATGTGAATAGTAAAAGTACCCTGTCATGCACTTACTCATTTCGTGTTTCTGTATTTTGTTACATATTAATTATGCCTACACAAGAAGTCTAACAACATAACTAAACATTTTAATGTTATTGTGTTGAAATCACATCTATGACTAATTAGTAATGCGTGAACCTATTTTCTCACTTTTGAGAGGCACGAAAATTAAAAATATGCATATGGCACCTAAACGCTAAGAAAAAAATATCAATAAAGATTATATTTCAAAAAACTTATAATGTTGTAACAATGTAAAACTATAAGTCCTTAGTATTTGAGTTCCAATAAGAAATCTGCATATTGCAAGATTCGGGCCTCATTAGGTTAGACTATTCTGACTTGCAGCAGTGTCCTTAGAAAACCCCGTGATTATGCGCACCCTGCAAAGTCCGCAAGGCAAAGCGTCTCGCCGGCTCGCGCCTGTGATGTCATTCGCGTGCGCCTGAGCCCTTTAATCCGGGACGGGCAACTTTGCCGGAATCTTGGGGGAATAAGCGAGCGCCGGTTATGGCTGCACTTCGCCGTGCTTTGAAAACGCATTTCGGCCACGAAAAGTTCCGATCGCAGCAGCAGGAGGACGCAGTTACAGCCATCGTTAAAGGTAACTGCGAATGAAACTTGCCAATTTGTTGTGTGATGAAATCGCAGCGATTCATTGTCTGCGAGAATTTTCTGTTAACCCTGTAATGAAACAAAATAAAATAAAAAAAAAAAACTGAAAACGGAAAGCTCTAATGGCAAAGTAATGAGTGTTGGGTGTGATGTTGCGTGTCCTGCGACAGGTGACCGGGATGTGTTCGTGTGCATGCCGACGGGCGCAGGGAAATCCTTGTGCTATCAGCTTCCTGCAGTGCTGGCACCAGGAATAACTCTGGTCATATCGCCGCTTATAGCGCTCATTCAGGTCAGAAGCGCCTACAGCATCTGCTTATTCTTACTAAATGTCACGACAACTGAGCGCACTTATCGTGAATGGTAGGATCATTTTACATGGGAAAGGGCAAAAGCTGGTCGCAGTATTTAGATTTTGGAATCGTACAATTATTTTGTATATATTACTGCATTTTTACGTGATAGTTGACCCAGGCTAATGGAAGAAGAGGCCTTTATAATCATTTATTGGGTGCTTCACATTAATTGTAAATAAAGCTTCCAGTTCATGGTTTTCCCACAACAGGACCAGGTGGACCAGTTGCAGTCGCGGAATATTCCAGCATGTTCCATTAACTCCAAGCTCCCCGCCCGTGAGCGGGGGACCATCTTGGCGGACCTGCAGAGCGAGACCCCCCGGCTGAAGCTGCTGTATGTGACCCCAGAGATGCTGAGCTCGGCCTCCTTCCAGCCCTGCCTGGCGTCTCTGGCCTCGCGAGGCCTGGTCTCCTACCTGGCGGTGGACGAGGCGCACTGCGTCTCCCAGTGGGGCCACGACTTCCGGCCGGACTACCTGAAGCTGGGGGAGGTGCGGGGCCGCCTGCCTGGGGTGCCCTGTGTGGCGCTGACTGCCACGGCCCCCGCACGCGTGCGCCAGGACATCTGCCGCGCCCTACGCCTCCGCTCGCCGCTCTCCTTTGCCACGCCAGTCTTCCGCGGTAACCTGCGTTACGACGTGGTATACCGCGAGCTACTGGACGACCACTACGCCAACCTGCACGCCTTCGTCTTGGAGGCACTGGGAGGGGGCGCTGCTGCCAAGGTCAGAGCTTGTCTCGGGGTGTCTGGATGAATCATCATACCTGGGGGTGTTTGACCAAGCAGAATCTTGCATAGCCGGGTAACTTGTGGGACTTAAGGTAGTCCAAGCTAAATTTAAGGGAGCAGAGATATTAGTCCATTTCGCCCAGACCACCTTAAATCCAACAATCTCTGACTAAGCAAGAAATCCTGCTTTGTGGAACACCCCCTTCTGCTGCCTTTGGGGGGGGGTCAGCAGGCAGCGCTGTGGGTAGGACTCCACCCCCCAGGAGGTCCTCCTTGTGTTTTGTGTCAGTTTGCTTCCATTCTGTCCTGCAGCTGAAAAATGCAGCGCGGCGAATGAGTGTATCTCGGTCGCCCCCTGTGTGATCGTGTGATCCGCCTGGCAGCCTCCCGTCCAGGGTGTGTCCTGTCTAGTGCGCTTTACATCCTGAGATGGGCTCAGGTGTTCAGCCAATAATGCTTATTGGTGCTGTGTGAGGGCATAAGCTGGCTGTCGATTGGCTCCCTTCGCTGTGCCTCAGGTACTTGTGGGTCACTTTGCCGTAAGGTTTCTGTCTGTCTTATAGGCCCATGTCTGTCTGTCTGTCTGTCTTTCATACAGGGCTGTGTGTGTGTGTCTGTATCTCAGTTGCATAGACCTTTGTCTGTCTGTCTGTTTGTCTGTATCTATCAGACTGATACACACAGGCCTGTGATACAGACATTCTGTGTATCTGTCTTTCTATCTATGTGTTGCATAGACCTTTATCTGTATCCCTGTCTGTCTGTGATACAGGCCTGTTTGTGATACAGGCCTGTGTGTGTATCTGTCTGTATCTCGGTCTCTATCCCTGTCTGTCTGTGATACATGCCTGTGTGTGTATCTGCCTGTATCTCGGTCTCTATCCCTGTCTGTCTGTGATACAGGCCTGTGTGTGTATCTGCCTGTATCTCGGTCTCTATCCCTGTCTGTCTGTGATACAGGCCTGTGTGTGTATCTGCCTGTATCTCGGTCTCTATCCCTGTCTGTCTGTGATACAGGCCTGTTCCTATCTCTCCGTCACTCAGGCTTGTGTCGGTCTGTCCTGCAGGGCTGTGGGATTGTTTACTGCCGCACCAGAGACACCTGTGAGGAAGTGGCTTACCGGCTGACTCTGCTGGGGGTCCTCGCCAAGCCGTACCACGCAGGTGTGCCCCCCCCACCCAGACTGCGGAGCGTCAGCGTTTCAAGCTGCAGGCTGCTAATTGCACTTATTAGCTTTTGGGCTAATGCATTTTTTCTGGCCCAGGACTCAAGACAGGTGACCGTACGGAGGTGCAGAACAGCTGGATGCAGGGCAAAGTGGCTGTGATCGTGGCCACCATCAGCTTCGGCATGGGCGTCGACAAGGCCGACGTCAGGTGGGTCGCGGCCACAGACTCTGATTGGCTCACAGTGAGAGAAGGGAGGAGAACTTCTGCTTGTGGTGCTATAATCATTGGTCAGTGATGCTTTTATGTTTTGAATCGAGGTTTGGATGGAAAAGAAAAGGAAAAAAAGATAAATAATAATGGCAATAATGGCAGGTGTGATTGGATAGGTTTGTGGCCCACTGGAACCTGGCCAAGTCCCTGGCGAGTTACTACCAGGAATCGGGCCGCGCCGGAAGAGACGGGCTGGCGTCTTCCTGCCGGGTTTACTACTCGCCTCGGGATCGGGACCAGATCAGCTTCCTGATCCGCAAAGAGATCAGCCGCATCCAGGTGGGGGGGCAGAGCTGGGGTCTGACATGCCCAGTGCTCCGAGCCCATCGACGGAGGCCGCGGTTCTGAAGCGTTTGACTCCCTCTCTCCAGGAGAAGCGCGGCTCGGAGAAAGAGCACGATAAGGCGGCCATGACGGACTTTGAAGCCATGGTGGCATTTTGTGAGCAGGAGGGGTGAGCTGTGATTTTCTCTTTGAGGGGGGAGCCGTGGAAATGTGCAGAGTTACTCTGTGAATTGTAAATACAGTTTCATCACTGTAAGCCAAGAGACAAGCTGAGAAACTTCTTCTACTAATGAGTTTAAAAAATGAATCTGAGACACGAGACACAATTCCTGTACAAATTGTCCTCGACTTACGACACACGGCGTCTCATTTTCACACCTAAAAGTCAGTGTGATTCTCCTATTCTGACATATGGCCATTTCGACAAAGCAGGGGGTCTTCCATGAAGCTAGATTTCTTGCTTAACCGGATAGCTTGTTGGATTTAAGGTAGTCTGGGCTAAATGGACATTATCTTAAGTTTCCTTACATTTAACTCAGACTACCTTAAACCTGAAATATTATCCAGATGAGTAAGAAATCCTGTTTTGTGGAACACCTTGCAGGATTTGGCAATTATTAATGTATGTGGCTTATCAGGTGTATGCCTCATTCTCCACCTGAGTCTCCAGGTGTCGACATGCCACCATCTCCAAGTACTTCGGGGACCAGAAGCCAGACTGTGCCGGGGCCTGTGACTTCTGCCGGGACCCCAAGGCGGTGCGTGCCCAGCTGGAGGCTGCCGGCCGCCTCAGCACCACCATCGGGGTGGCACAGGGCAGGGAGCCCCGCGGACCCTTTGGCTTCGACCCCCAGCTGTATGGCGGCGGCAGGAAGGGCTATGGCTTTGAGAGGTCAGTTAGGAAGAAATGCTACAGCCGCACTACCAATAACGGCCACTAGGTGGTGCAGTCATTAAGGCACTGGAGTTGATCGGTTTGCTTCAGCCTGTGCTTTTGATGTTTTTGTTCAGGATCTGCCACCTGAACTGATGAAGTAAATGTAAGTTGAGGTGATGCATATAATGAATTATCCATGTCTTCTGTGACCGTGTACCAGGTATGACGAGGAGTCATGGTCCGCCCCTGAGGATGACTCGGAGAAGCGCAGGAAGGAGTTCGGCGACTTCTTCAGAAGGCAGATGAGCATGCGCAAGGTGGGCTCGCTGGTACTGCCCGCTAACGGCTACGCTTTAGCATGCTGTCTCAGACATTGGTGCTCACCGTTAATGAGTATAGTGTATAGTGAAGCTGAATAGTGCTGTTGGTTTTTACTGGTGCACGGTAAACATAAAATGCAATGCTCTCGTTTTTGTCTCTCCTTATCCCTACGCAGGTAGCTGATGTGTCGAAGGAGACCTTTGTCCCTCCAGGTGAGGCAGGCCTGCTAGCGTTTCTGAAAGTCAAGGGATACTGCAGTCATGTCCTTTATACCTCACCTTTTCAGTGGGCAGTACTGGGACACAGTGGGGTTTACGTTAGTGTCATGGAATGGAAACGAGCGTTAGCCTCCCGTGTTAGCCTCCCGCGTTAGCCTTTCATGTTATGGGGAGTCGCTTTGGGCCCCCTGCCCAGTTTTCTGTATTCTGGGGCCCCGGTAAAATGGTCGACCCCCCTGCATCTGCCAGGGTGTCCCTGCCTCTACCGCAGCCCTGCTTGTGTTAGCGCCTCGTGTAAACTTCCAGAATTCAATTGTACTTGGTGATGGTGGTGGGGTTTAGTCTGACAGCAAAGCCCGTAAAGGTCTCTCTGCTGATCTCACTGTTAATCTCTGCTGGTCTCTCTGCTGGTCTCTCTGCTGATCTCACTGCAGATCCAGACTGTCCACTCTGGGAGGCAAACAGCCAGCGAATCCCAAGGCTTACAGTGAAGGTAATCAGGTGCTGTTTTGCATGTTGGACTGACTAGCATCTATGGTTGTTAGTGTTTATTTTCATTACATTTGTTGCTTTCCTAATTATCTTTATAATGAGTCAGTTGTTAGCATTTATTTTTATCTGATGCTTTCCTGATTATTCTCATAATGGCTTAGACGTGTCATTGATTGAAAGTGTATCTTAATTCTGGGCTTCCTCTCAAATCGCTGTGAACTGATGGCTACTACATCCTATTAGTCTCCCAGATGTCAGTGATTCCTCCCTGTGTTTCAGACTCGGGAACACTGCCTGTCGCTACTGGAAAGTGCCTTTAGGAACCAACAGGGGGCAGCAGATCCTGCAGCCAGGTACTTCTATATATAACACTCTACCTGTCAGCAAATCATGCACGTGTTTATTTAATGGGCAATTGGTGCTTAGCAAAACGCGTTTGTGAACGCTATTATTTTCACTTCTTCTAACTTACTAGCTGCACCGGCAGTGAGCATTCTCATCTGCTTAGCGTTGCCTGCATCACGGCCAGCTGACTTTCTGACCTGCCCCCTCCATCAGCTCTGACTTCCAGACCTTAGCCGTGGACCTCGAGCACGACATCTTCAAGAGCAGCAAGTCGGCCAATCTGTACAGGGCAGCCGTGCTGAAGAGGGTGAGTCTTCATCAGTTGCTAAAGTATACGCTAAAGTATGCGCTTGCACTTCACCACCTTTTCTGTTACTTGTACAGTCTGTTTATATGCACTGATTACTTGTATTATTTGACCTGTGTCATTGTTGTGTTCTCTGTTTTTCCTCTCTTTTACATTTTTATTCATTTATGTTTTAATTCTTTATTTAACTCCCCCCATATTTTTGGTATATCATTCTCTCTCGGCTGTTCCTTGTGCTGGCTGCCCGCCGCTGTGTAGAAACACAGTTTAGTAACACACACACACCCTGCTCACTCAGGTAAGGTGAGCCTGGCGCGTGTGTCGTTCCTTAGGTGTCGGAGATGAAGAAGGGGGTGGAGGGGGAGAAGTCGGCCCCCGGGGAGGTGGTGGAGGAGCCCAGCCGCCTCTTTGACGAGGGAGGCGTGCAAAACGACCGGAAAGAGACCCCACCTTCCGGCTTGTCGCTGCCCCCTGAAGAGGCTGTGGGATTTACATCAGCCTCCCAGATTTACTCTGTAAGGGCCCCCCCCCCCCCCCCCATTAATGGAGCTCTTTCTTCTCTTGCATCCATCCACCCACCTTCCACCTGCTTATCCTGGTCGGCGTCGCAGGGCGGCCTGGAGCTTATCCCACACAGCACAGGCCTTACGGCCGAGGAACACCCTGGATAGATTCCAGTCTCTTTCCATTATTAAATTATGTAATTGGCCATTTCAACATGTCAATTATTCATAATCTCTGTGATTGTTTCGTATTGAACCCATTATTTTGTCTTTATAGCCTATTGAAGCACTTTTGATGAAGTGGGCAGACAGACAGACACAGACACACGCATTCATACACACACACACACACACACACACACACACACACACACTTCTGCTTATTGTTTGTGTGTGTCTGTCCTCCCCCACAGCTGAAGCGTAAGCGAGTAGGGGCGGGGCTTCGTGGCTCCTCGAACCCCTTCCAGGTGGCCAGCGAGCTTCTGGGGGGGCCCAAACCAGACCACTTGGTCATGGTTGGAACTAGCAAGGGGGGAGGACGAGAGCTCCAGGCCCCCACCCCAGAGGGCCCCGTCAGGTCTGCTGGGGAGGGAGAAGGAGGGAGCAGGACCTCCTGTACAGATGCCTCCCCCAGCAAAACTACCAACCTGCTGGGCAGCCCCACCAAACGGGGGTGCAAGCCCCCCAGCAAGAAGCACCTGAAGCTGGCTGAAGCTGCCCGGCAGCTCCGCCCCATCTCGCAATACTTCAAGCCAGTTGGGGGGTGTAAGGATCAGGACGCCGAGTCATCAACTGGGGGGGAGGTGGGGCCCCAGCCTCATGACCAGAACCAGCGTCCCGATCCAGACTTACCCACTCCTGAGCGCCATCCGCAGGAGGACCCAGAACCAGCTTCAGAACCCCCCAGGTCCGCAAACCACAGTGCTAATGTGTTTCTGTGTTGTTCGGTGATATTGCTTCACTTTCTTCACATCCTTGCATGCCTTTGTCTTCTCTCGCAGTGACGATAAGCCAGTGGGCGGAGCTTTGGACGGGAAGCCGTCGGAGAAGGTGCCGGCAATCCCATGTTCTCGCGTCCGTCCCGCAGAGGGACTGTGTTACCATTTCCTTGTAATTCTGGTTGCATAAGTACAGTATGGTTAACCAGGCGCTCAATGGGGGCACAGATATCCTGGCAAGTTCAGGGGCCACAGCACTTTACAGGAGTCCTTGCCGACATAATTTCTAGCTACACCTCTGATCAGGGCCGGGTTTGGTTGTCACAGAACACCAGGCAGTATTTTTTGCCCCCCCTCCCGTCAGCATAGCCTTACGACTGGGGGGGGGGAGTGGGGGGCGGGTCACCTGTCAGTACTCCATTGCTTTCCCTGTTCACAGTATAATGCAGTACTTGCATAATCTCAAGATGTGCTCAGGGTCATTATCTTGCTGAAAAACAAATGATTTTCAGGTGTGTCCAGACTTTTGACTGCCACTATAGTAATATATAATATATTTTTTTTTCTTGAATGATAGTAACCAGCTTGCAGTATCGCTGGTTTGTATGTGGAGAAAGGAAAAATGGGTTGGGATTGGCATGGAGTCCATGTGCTCCGTCCATCTGTGTAACTTAGATTCGCTGTTAGCTGGGTAAGAAGTTAGCATGACCATCAGACTCTTTGGACACGAGGGAGTCTGAGCTGGGAGTGACCACGTATCTTTCCTGTGTATCTTAGCCACGTGAGGATGACCAGCGCCCCCCGCAGGCCAAACGGAGCCGGCGGCAGCAGGACGGAGGGAAGAGGGTGACGTTCAACCTGGAGGTGCAGCAGAGCAGGATTCGACGGGATGTGGAGGGCCCCCCCCAAAAAGCGCAGAAGGGGGTGTCCCTGAAAGAGGCGGCGGACATCGTGGTGCGATGCCTAGACCCGCTGTACGCTCAGGGCAGGTTTGCCACCAAGGTGAGAAACACCGTGGCCGATGGCTTCCTGCACGAGTCACACACTAGTGTACAACTTTTATATGCCCCTGTATTAACCATCCAGAATCCCCAAAGTTCATGAATCCATGATCAGTGATCACCTGTGCTGCAATGCTGTCTTTTCAGGACCTTTTTAAAGCTTTTGCCCGCTTCCTGTCTCACCTGCTCACAAAGGGAAAACGACGTGGGAGAACCCAAGGTGAGCTCATTGGCTGGGAGACTCAGACTGGAAGAAAGGGGAGTGGCCTATGTGAGCTGGGGGTGGAGCTCTCAGCACAGAGAAGGCTAGAGGGCGCGGCCATAGTCAATGGGGTCCATATTTGGGTATGATGCTGGAAGGGAGAAATTAAATGGCGTCATGCATGTATCTACAGAGTTAGTGTGTGAAAGAGGGAGCTAGCGTGAGCCTTCTTGTGTGTCAGATTGTTATGTGACTTATTCATTCACTGTGTGCCTTCAATCTGCCCCCCCCCAAGTGAAAGGAGATGCCGACCGTCTGATTGGCCAGCTCTTCAGCACCGTCCAGCGCTGCGAGAGCGAGGCGGACTGGCAGCATTTGGGAGGATCCGGCCGGTCCGGGGGCGAGATGGACCAGGGGAGAGGTGGAGACTCGGAGTGCCTGTCAGCTCCATCGTAACCCGGAGACCTCGGATCCAGAACTCGGACTCCTGCCACACTCACCAACAGCCCAGTGCACCAAAGGAAGGACATAGCCAGTGAGCTCTGGGCAGGGTGAAGGTCCTGCTGCTACCCTCCCCTGCTGCTTCTCAACTCAACGAGGCCTTTTTGTGAACTTTGGAAATGCCACCTGAGGGGACTTAATTTTGCCTCCCCCCCACCCCCAAAACCATTTACAGTCTGCCGGTGTAACTATAGTCTGTCAGTTTTGTTCTCCTTTTAATTTATCGTTGTTTTACATGTCGCCTTTTTGTTCGATTTTAGAGTATGGAAGAATTATAAAATCAGTTTATCCGGCCGTTTTTCTTGTATATGTCTGTATGTTTGCATATCCTTTGCGTCTCTCGCGGTTTAATTTTGGTGCGTTTTGACTTCGCTTTGTAAAGGTCGACCTCATCGGGGAATTAATCAGCTTGGGGATGTTGTCGCTTTACGGTAGCGCCGAGTGAGCGAATGCCCGAGTGAACGCGGAGTTGGGTTATTCTCCGAAGTCTTCTATGCCACTGTGATCCATAAAGCTGCTTAGACTCTCCAGACGAGACCCAGCCGTTTACAATAAATGCAGTTCCTGTGAACAACTCTGAATTGATGTGAGGAATTATTTTATTTGACAAGGTGTTCTCCTCCCAGAAGCGGAAAGGGGGTGGGGGGGGAGTGTGGAGTCATCTTTCCTGTTTGTGCAATTAAATCCTGGTGGTTGCCAGGGGGGCGACAGAGAGGGACCTCGGCGAGGACAAAGCGAGACGTCGGCGCGTGGCACACATGGGCAGGATGCTGAGACCCACGGCGGCCGAATGGATTCAGCAGCAAAGAAATAATTGTTTCACACGAGCGTTGCCTCGTTTTTAGTAAGATTACCTCTGTTCCTACATAGGACAGCGGTCTGACCGACTGAAAACGAGAGCTGGCATCCTCGCAGACAATACAAAGCGCCGGAGTTTTTTTTTGCTCCATTTAACTGAGTAAAGTTAATTAAAACGCATTTTTTATATTTTTCAATTTTCATTTGATTGATAAACCGGTCGTCTTAATTCTGTGTTTATAAGGGGAGTCATTTGCAAATTGCGATGGGGGGTCTTTGCGTCTGCAATCGGTAATCTGATCCCGGCCACCGAGAGTCAGCGCTGAGGTTTGCCCCGCTGCGCATTGCAGCTGAGCGCTTCTGGTGCAGCAGATCGGCAGCAGCATGGAGCAGTTCGAGGCTGAAGAAGACGAGCCATGGTACGACCAACAGGACCTGGAGCAAGGTACGTGAGAGAAACTGCAAATTGGTCCCCAGCCATTTCTTTGTCTTCTCACAGTGGCGGTTTATTCAGTGTATTGCATTATAGTCATATATAATGCAATATGCTGGCGTATTTATGTGTTATATCAGGAAGTAATAGGGATTTCTTGTCGGCAAGTAGCTGTCAAATCTCCCGGTGACGTAACCAGTTTCGGAGCATAATTGCTGAGCGCGCGTGTAATAATATATACGCGCACCGTCAATAATTTTGATAAAGAGAAAACTGCCGTCAATATTTATCCGAATAATAAGACCTAACACTCGAGAGGATGAATTTGATATGTGTAGGAGTGTTTATTGCTTTTTTGTCACATTTGTATGGCGTCTCGTTTTTAAAGAATTCTCCCCTCCTGCTAACACATTAAAATGGCAAATTTAAAACGTTTACTAAGGAAAAATAAAGCAGATGGTAAGGATAATGAAAAGTAGCCACGTTTGTTAATCGAGTGGTCAAATTTGTAAGTGCATTTTATAAACATTTTTTTAGAATGCCCCTTTAAAATATCCGGATACAATTTGGATATTATCTGATATTTGACGTCATTGTCGATCACGTGATTTTGACAGGCGTGTTGTCCCCGACACACCGGGCCGGCGGGTTCTTATGGTGCGGTGGTTTGCCGTTATGGCTCACGCTGAGTGTCGGCGACAGCCGCGGTAACTACACCCATCAACGTCGGGTGCCTCTGACTATTTCATATTTTCCATGAAAGTGCTCGATCCTCCTGCCATTGATCGGTATATCCAAGGAAAATGGATGGAAATTAAATAAATGCACAGACGGCACATTTTTCTTTTGACTGTGGTTGTTGATGATGTAACTCTGGAAATGCCATAATAAATGTGATGGTTATGAATAACAAGTGAAATATTCACTTATGTATTGTGTCATTTAATGCGTAGGAAAAAATTCGAATTACGTAGAAAGCAGTCTCTTACGCTCTTGCCCCTTATTCCTTCCTATCTGCGGTGTCACTATCAGATTTGTACCTGGCAGCGGAGCTGGGGAAGACATTGCTGGAGAGGAACAGGGAGATGGAGGACTCTCTGCAGGAGATGTACCTTACAAATGAAGAGCAGGTGCGGGAGATTGAGGTAGGGAAGCGACTAGACGTGGAAGGAAATGTGGTACAAGGCAGAGATTCCGTTATGTTTTATGGGTGGTTTACATGTTGTTTAGCCGTTGCGCGTCAAGTCATTTAAAAGCTAGTAACACTGTCCTGGTGTTATTTATCAGAATAGCTTTTTGATGCTAGATTCTCCTACAGCTGTTGTTTACACGACCAACTTGCACTTGTAACTGGTATAGCAGCCCTTGACGGCTGTGTGCTCGTGATATATTATCTACGGAAACAGAGGGGCCGTACCCGTGCAACTTTCCGAGCATCATTAAGGATGCAGTGATTGTTTATCACGAAAACAAAAACAACGAATAATTAAATGTGAACGACAAAACTTTAAATAAAAAAGCCTACATTATGCCCGTGTTAATATACATCAGTTTCAGTGAATTTGCCCCCCAATCATTGTTATCTGTTTTTGTGGTATGTTGCCTTAAACAAAAGCTTCTGCCATATAAAAAATATGTATACATGTAAATATCAGTACCAATGTTCATGCAAGTTTCCTCTGGGACTCATCTTGCAGTTCAAAGACACCTGGTTAGGGGAATTGATGTATGGAAATTGCGTTGTGTGTGTGTGTGTGTGTGTGTGTGATACCCTGTGGTGGATTGCCATCCCATGCAGGGTGTCCTCTACTTCCTGCTCTGTACATCTTGAAATCAGCTCAAAGCTCACTGTAACTCTATACCGGAAAATTGGTTATGAGAAATGGAAGGACAGGTAGATGTTTCTATAGATATCCGAATGGACATATATAGGTATTTCTTTGGATAGCAGTAACAGTGATGTGAGAAATGTAGAACTCTGACAAGACATAATGATGAATTGTGCTTCTCACCATTATCAGGCCAGAAAGAAGAGGTTGAGAAATAGAGGTCTTTTCTTGGAAGGAATGATCTGGGAAATGAGTCGTACAGATGAAAACATCTGAAAGTCTTCTAGAACAAAACATCACTCAGGACATGTTGTGTTACACACAATGCATTTCAGAATGATGGAGTGAGTGCCTCATAGACCCTCGCCGGGTTCCAGAATCTGCAAATGTGAACAAGCCATTAAAACGATTTGAGATCAAAAGCCATCGACGGTGATTTGAGATCTGAGCCGTTATCTGATTCAGCGGTTCTCTGCCCTGCGGAATCGCCTGCAGTACCTTTCCAAGCAGGTGGAGATCCTGCGGGAAACGAATGAACAGCACGCCAAGGTGTACGAGCAGCTGGATGCCAGTGCGCACAAGCTGGAGCTGATGAATCAGACGCTGGTCCTGGAGGGTAAGACCTCGCAGCAGAAGATTGACAGGTGAGTTACGGAGTAGACTTGCATGTGCATGGAAATACATACAGCACTGTGCAAAGGTCTTAGGCAGTCAAAATAAATGTTTAAAGCACATTTGCTCAGAACAAAAGCACAATTTAACATTAGAACATGTGCAAATTAAGAGCAACACAATGAGACCTAGTAAAAATTTCTTCTGTTCTCCTTACTGGTATCTTGCTGGATGGCTAGATGAACGCCACTTCAGTTCCCAAACCTTTCCTCTGGGGCACCTTAGCCATTCCGTGTGTTTATTAAATTTCACCATCAGCTCACTTAATTCATTAACTTGATTAGTTTCAAAAAGTCAATGAGATACTGATTAGCCACACAAGGTATGTGACCCAGTCAAGAAATCCATGGGTTTATTGTATGGTTACTAGAAATTATGGTGTGATTTTGGCAAAAGTTTTGAAATGGCTAAAGTAAAACACGCTGAAAGGCGTAATGTCATATTTTTACACCAAAGTAAAGGTCATTTAAACATTTTCTTTGGCTGCCTAAGACTCAGTGCTGTAAGTGCATGTAGACATACATAAATGAATCACTGTGTGTGTGAAAATGTTCCTGAGTGTCTGCATGTATGTATGCCATTTTCTTTGCAGGGACATTTTTTCATCTGGGTTGCATTTTGTTCTAGTGGACTTAGGAGTGATCAAGTTTATTAAATGAACAGTTCATGCAAGGTCCTGGAAGCGACTGTGTATGTCCATTGTATGTCAGATTGACAGGCACCATGGAGACACTGCAAGCACAGGTGGACTCGCTGACGGCCCGGGTGGAGGAACTGCGCTCCATGGAGCAGCTGAGAGCTCGAGGAGAGTGGAATGAGAAAGAGAGGAGCAGACGCTCCTTCCCCTGCCTGCAGGAGCTCTGTTCCCCCAGGTTTGGCTCCCCGACTTCCTGTCCTTCTCAGAGGTTTTTGTACCATAGAAGTTCTTCACAATGTGTTTGTAGCACCTGGGCTTTCTGAAGCTCCTGCACCGTCCGACTCTAACTATCAGATTCACACACAACTGTTATTTCTCTGCCAGGCATAAAGGTGGCGCTGTGGGGACCCCTGAGGCTGAATGGCACTCGCTGGAGGAGGAAAATGCAGGCTTGCGTGAGGTGGTGGCTGCCCTGCAGGCAGCCGTATGCGCGGAGCGTGCGCGGCGTGAGGGTGCACAGAGGGAGTTTGCTCGCGTGCTGCAGGAGTCCACACACCTGGAAGAGCGCCTCCTGGTGGCCGAGGGCTGCATGCGACACGTGCAGGAGCTGGAGGTGGAGCTCCGGGAGTTGCGGGAGCTGGGTGGCGCTGACGGGCTGGACAGCAGCGGTGTCATCAGCACGGCCGCTGTGCTGGGAGAGGAGCGAGCCCAGGCAGAGGGCGCTGAAGTTACTGCCAAGGGGAGTGTAGCTGAATCGGTGCATAAGAGCTGCAGCGACACGGCGCTAAACTCCATGGGAGGTCGATACTCGCCAGGACGCAAGCCGGGAGGATATGGGCCACGAGCCAATGGCTTGCCAGGACAGGGTGTGTCTATTCTGCGTGAGGTGGATGAGCAGTACCACGCTCTCCTGGAGCGCTACGAGGACCTGCTTGGAAAGTGTCGACGTGGCCATGGTGGTATCCATCACGCCGGGGTGCAGACCTCCCGGCCCATCTCCCGAGAACCTTCCGCCCGAGACTGTGCCTCCCTCGCCCCCCCCGCCTCCCCCGAGCCCCCGGAGACTGCATGCGAGCGTCTAGGTGCAGGACATAGCCAGGCGGTCCAGAATCCTCCTGAGTATAAGGCACTTTTCAAAGAAATCTTCTCCCACATCCAAAAGACAAAGTCGGAGGCAAAGTCCCCAAAAAAGACCAAGAGCAGCAAATGACATCACTCTTCCTGTTCCTGTTCATTCACAACTGGGCGCCCAGTAAAGCACTATTGTTCTCTCCGTTTTCCTTTGTTCACTAAAGATAGTAAGAAAGTCTTGTTGGCTCTGTAATAAGAGTTGATGGTAGAAAACACTGCATTTTCTTCTCTAGTCTATTTTTGTCTTCCATACTTCCTAACTAAACTTAATGGAACATAATGGAAAGCTACAAAGAAAATTAGATAAGCATGGCTATATTTCCAGTATGCAAATCATAGTTACTGATATCCTGCTGAAGCACTGCAATGGCTCCTAATGGAGCTAATCAGTCATGTGGATAGAAGGATGTATTTTACCATATTTGGACATGATAGGAGTTTTCCCTGTTGTTTTATGTGTAACATTGACTTTGTGAGGTTATTCTGAAGAATTCTGATTTACTTACAATGTGCTAATTTGGCTTAAAATGTAAGAAGGATCATACTTCTTTTTCTGTGGAGGGGGTGTGTCTAAAATTATTGCGACTTAAAATAAAGAATCTAATGATCAAAATGTAATTGGGCTTTGTTCGTTTTTAGCATTTATTATCTATCTATCTATCTATCTATCTATCTATCTATCTATCTATCTATCTGTCTAATCATATAATGCAAAATGCACATTGGACGATAATCCCACTGCAGTAGAGGTCAATACTATGGTGAATTCTGACGGACATTTCGACCAAAATTTGATTCTTAATTTTTCTTTATATTTGTTTGTTTATATACATGGTATTTAAAATCGTTTTCTCAGTTAAAACATCTTCCCTCGGATACAGACGAGTCTTGCCATGGACACGTTTGCCAGTGTATGGACAGGTGGACGATCCATGTGAATGTCTTTCATCAGCAATGGAAGCAATACCTTTGCCCGATTACTTGAGAGGGGGGGGGGAAGAGAGATGGCTGTGGTCTGGCTTTTCGGTTTGGATATAAAATAAAACACTCAAACACAGGGTTGCCAACTCTAACGCAAGTGGCGTGACACGCTTTCAGACTCTCACGTAAGAATTCTCATGGCAAACCCATATTATTCCATTATAGACCTAAAATTAGCTACATCAAAAGCGTTAGGGTAGTTTGCAAGCCTTGCAGACTATTTACAAGGTGATATAACTGTTAAATACGTGTGGAGTCTCGAATTGAAAATCTCAACGCCAGCCAGATGCTCAGACAAATTTATAAATGACATGACTTGATACACAGGTTTATGTTGCTTTAAGTATAAGGCTACTGGTATATATTGACGAGACACACCCCATGCTCTGGCTCAAAAACAACACTTCATTCTTACATATCTACATAACTACAGACACTTTTCAAGTACATAACAGCTGGTTTACCCAAGTTGTTGCTGAATAGCATGTCCATTTAGAGATAAAAAAATGTGAACCGATACCTTCCAACATATTTTTAACGTGTTTACCCAACTTTACAACAATTGTCGGTTGTATGAATTTGCAGTCACGACTGAATCATAGACGAACCAGTTCTACACCTTTAACTACGACTCCACCCTTTTGATTCCACGTCTGTCGATTGTACGTTTTGAATCTGGAAATGCAACCTTTCTCTTGTTCGACATAGACTTTTTTCATTCAACAACATAACCACTTTTCAGTATTTTATTTCTGACATACAGCGTTAAAGGAAACGGCTCACGAGCGGACCGCGTGGCCTAATGGATAAGGCGTCTGACTTCGGATCAGAAGATTGAGGGTTCGAGTCCCTTCGTGGTCGTATATTTTCTCGCAGTTACGCGTAGCCCGATACACTTTCATGTCATTTCCGGAAAATTCTACAATTCAAGTATTACCAGCCCTTGACTATTGGATTCGCTCTTGCTCGGGAAAAGTTATATAAAATAAATGGTCGCTTATTTTTTTATATTAGCGGTTAGAAGATGGATGGATGATGGATGAAAAATTCCTCCAGTTATCTATTTATACTGAATAATCTGAAAATATATAAAATATTTTTGCTTGTGCTTTTACGTTTTCCAAATTATAATTGACAATTCATCATTTAATTTATAATTCTGTCTCAAAAAAGAGTCTGTTTAAAGGTGAGCTTTTGCGAATAGCCCCAGTGGCCTAATGGATAAGGCACTGGCCTCCTAAGCCAGGGATTGTGGGTTCGAGTCCCATCTGGGGTGTTACTCTTTTTATAGAATCTGATTTGAAATTAAAGACTGTTTAATGCGAAAAGTAATCCCGAAACCACGGACTTAAGACAAAAATACAATTTAAATTAATCACAAACATTCATTATACCCATTTTTATAGTACTTAATTACAAAGACAATCTCGCCAAGCAGAGTGGCGCAGCGGAAGCGTGCTGGGCCCATAACCCAGAGGTCGATGGATCGAAACCATCCTCTGCTAAGTTTTTTTAAAGCATACAAGCAATATTTTTTTGTAAAAATATTTTAGAAAATAAATCCATCCTGTATCAGTTATGTCCAATAGCGCCCGTAAGTAGAGGACAGTTGCTTACTTTTCTGCAATTTTCGCCGAATTTCAGCACCAAGACGTTTCACCTTCCTCCACGGGCGGAAATGTCATGCAGGAACTTGGCGATTGGTTTCAAGGTTTCCGTCGCTCAAATGAACGAATCGTTTTTAGCACTGAATTCTTAATTTTTCAAACGGGCAAACAAAGCCTCGCACAGCTATTGAACCTTCTTCTTGATTGACTGGGTAAATAAAGGAGTTGAAGTATGGGAGTACAGCGACACCTAGCGGTCTGCAAAAATACTTCAGCCATGCACTCAAGACTGCGGAAGATTTAGCATCAGTGTCAATCTGTTATGTGAATTAAAACCACGCCATTCGTAGTGTTTAAATTCTAAGTGTTCGGTGGTGATGACTCTCACCTGTGTCTTGTTATTCCCATCCCTAGTGTTTAGTTAATTGTTATGGTCTGCACCTGGTCCTCGTGTAGCCCTTGTTGAAAGTGCTTGCCCTTGCCCTGTTCCTTTGTCTGTCATTGTATGCTTTTACTCCTTTTACTTTTTGTTCCTGCTGTGTTTCTCCTCTAGTCCTAGCCCTTGTTAACATTATTCATCTTGTTTTCCTTTTGTTTGTAGTTAGTCATGTGGTTGAATAAAGTCCCCTTTGCTTCTACAAAACAGTCCATGGATTGCCACCCCTCCTGGGTTCATTCATGACACCCTGCAACATAGCAAATAAACATTTTTAAATGTAGACTCTTTTTTTTTTTCTTTTCTTCTTTTGTACTCTGTGTGCGAGGCTTTGTGTGCTGCACTAAAACCTTCCACTTGCTACCACACCAGTGAGGAAGACATGACAAAAGGCCAGTTTTGCAGCTCAGTCTTTGTGAGGTTTTGGAATGTTGCCCATACCGGCTTTGTAACTTTCTGCTTGTGTTCGGATCACAGATTTGGGTCACGGCTTGGATGTGTTTGCTGTCATCCTCGCTGCCTTGTTTCTGACCCTTTGCCTGTGTAATGGACTATGACTACAGACTTTTGCAGTCTACTCATTACCCTGATAAAGTATATGGGTAGAGGTACTGTAGACAACCATTATTTTAAATAAATTATTTAAAATGTATTATTCTATACATTATTATTAAATAGCTGCTCCGAACAGGTGTGGGATTCTCATCCAATAAACTACTCACAAGGCCTTTGAGAGCAAAGATTTAGAAGCTATGGCTGTGGAACAGGAGCTCTTCCAGATTCCCAGTCTGGCTACCCTACTTGGAGCTGTACTGTTTTTCCTGGTCCTGTATCTTCTCTCCACCACAAGAAACCGAGGAAAGGAGCCCCCAGGACCCAGACCTTTGCCTCTTCTGGGGAACCTACTGCAGCTGGATCTCAAGAAACTGCATCCTCTACCAGGTGCCCTTACATAATGTATCTATACTTGTTCTACAGTTCATGAATTTTGATTGAAAGAAACAATTTGAGTTTTTAGCAAATAGCAAAGTATTTCAGTTATTAGAATTTACTGGTTAGGTTAACAGTAATATGTTTCATTTTACCACAAAGCCCTTCATAAAATATTTATGATTCAAAAACACCACAGACTAAAATGTGCATGTTCCAATTTAAAATGAAAAAGCAAACTTTGTGTTGTTTTGTATTTGTAGTTTGTAAATAATATGAACTAAACCCACATAGTAACTAATTCTGGGATAGATCCTCCTACACATCCATAAAACTGGGTGTCAGAGAGATTCGGGCAGGAGAGTCTGCACCACAATCTGTCTAGAGTTCTGAATGATTACTGTAGGTCTGCATGCACTCTGAAGAGGCGCCTGACCATAAACCTATGTGACTTACCACACACGCGCCTCATACGCTCAGAATCTGAGAAGCAATCGCCCCACATAATAAGATGGGTCTGAACTGGATCCGGGCCAAATGTTCTGAAATTGCCACAGATCCATGAACTGGATCTGGCCTGGCCCTAATCTGCATCAGAGTTAAACGTTAAGTTCTGGGCTGTAAATGGCTTGGTGGGTTGTGGCCGTGATTAGAAGGTTGCTGGTTCTAGCCCTGGCCTCAGCAGAGGGTGACCCTGTACTGTGACACTCCTAGCCCCCCCCCCCAAGCTGCTGAGAGTAAGATGGGGGTCACAGAAGTGTTCTGATGTACCTGTACTGATGCAAATAGAGGATGTTTGTTAAATGTGGCTCAGACTCTTATAATATTCCAGACTGACTGCTGACCAGTTTTACTCCAGGATTCTTCCTTCACATATGAGAGTGGGGAGTGACTCAGTGGGCTTAGGCTCAGTGTTTGTAAGCAGGTCACTGGTTCCAGCCCTGGCTCCGGTGGAGTGGTAACATGTCTGTGGGCCCTTGGACAAGGCCTTTAACCCCCACCTCTAGGGGGTGCTGTAAAAACGTAGCCTGGACTGATGAATTTCAATTTCTGCTGAGGCACACAGTAGGGTCAGAATTTGACGTCAACAACACAAATTCAACCTGCCTTGTGTCAACAGTTCAGGCTACAGCTGGTAGTGTAATCAAGTGAGGAATGTTTACTTGGCACAGTTTGGGCCCGTTAATACCAATCAATCATTGCTTGAATGCCTCAAACTGTTTGAATATTGTTGCTAACCATGAGATCCCTTCTTTGCAACAATTTACCCATCTTCTAATGGCTACTTCCAGTATGAAAACACGCCATGTAACAAAAGTGGTGTCAAACTGGTTTCATGAATGATAATGAGTTAGTGATCTTCACTGGCCTTCTCACTCACCAGAACTGAATCCAAAAGAACACCTTTGGGATGTGGTAGAACAGGAGATTCACAGCATGAATGCGCAGCCGACAGAAGTGCGTGATGTAATCCTGTCGGCTTGGACTAGAATTTCAAAGGAATGTCAAGATCTTGTGGAATTGATGCTATGAAGAATTTAGGCTCTTTTAGCAAAAGGGGGGTCCTACCCAGTATTGGTACAGTGTTTCTAATAAAATGCTCAGTGAGAGATGCTTGATCATAGAGTTTGTAACTTATCACGTCTTTCTCTCTTTCCTGTTAGCTCTGTAACATGTTTACTTCCCTTGGCTGGTGGTTTAAGGACTGGAAAGCCTTGATGGAGGGTTTCCAATTCAAACTAACGCAGATAAAAGAAATGATCAGTAAACTTCGGGAAACCCTGGACATTGAGGAGAGGTTTTGTGGATCCCTTCCTTATCAAACAACAGAAAATGAAGGTGGTGAGCACATTCATAGCCACTCATCTCTGAGAAATCATGTCATTGATCTGCCATTGATTTTCTCTTCAGAGTTTCTAGTACTGAATAGCATGGTTGGTACTGGCACCTGGTACTGAATAACAAGGGAAATATGAGCACCTGTTTTTCTCCACTTCAGTCACTGGATGACAATGTGTCTACCAGCTAATGGTACACTGTTGCCATGTATATTTAAAAACACCACACTCTAGACATACAAACCTGCTAAAATACTGAAATGTGTGAAATAGACGAGTATCTGAAGCCTGTTTGCACTCAATAAAGGCACACATTGCTAGGTATTCTGTGGTATTCACTATGGAAGTAAATTATTGACAAAAGTCGTTGATAAAAAAAAATCAGTCCCGTTATTTTCTCTGTTTCAAATATGCTGCCACAATTTCATGACTGACTGTCGTTATCATAAATTTATCACGCTGATTTAAACTCTTGGTTTGTAAACCTTGTAGTTGCCCGCAGGCATCTTACGTTAGCAAGATAAGTTTGGTGATAATTAATGCAGCTAGCAAATTACATACATGAAAACCTATTAGTTGGGGGTGCAATAAGTTATCATATTGACCAGTAAACGACAATAAACAAAAATAACACAATCAACGAAAATCTGTTGCCAAGTCAATCAGTACTTGTCCTGATCGCATGCTCCATTTTGACTGCGGTTCCCGATGAGAACTCTATCGGTAATCTGTCGCTCATCCTGCTAGTCCCGGATGTAGAGGGTTGAATTTCGTTTCTTCCTTTCTCCTTAATTGCCTGATTACAGACATATTGTTGTCCATTATCAGTCTTAATAAACAGAGAGTATCTCTACATCTATCCTTTCTCCAGGGTGTCGGTTATGCATTGGAGAGATTTTGGCCAGGATGGAGATCTTCCTCTTCTTCACCATGCTCCTGCAGAAGTTCCATTTCACTCCGCCACCCAAAATTGGTTCAAAATCTTTTAAAGTCCAGAATGTTTCGGTCACACTTTACTTGCGGGGACATGAATAATGTGGTAGTACATGCTTACGTAATGCATTAATTAACCAGTAACTAAGCGTTAATTTCGTACTGATCCCATGCTTGTTCATCGTTAATCAATCATGATACTTCATATATTTAATTCGGGCACCATCTTAGTTAACAGTTAACTAATTAATTAACGGTAAGATTTCACTTGAGGGCAAAAATTACTTAACTGTTCCAGCATGACTGTGCCCCTGTGCACAAAGCAGTGGGTCCATAAAGACATGATTGGGGGGCTTTGGTTGGTTGACTAGCCCGCACAGAGCCCTCACCTCAACCCCATCTAACACTTTTGGGTTGAACTAGAACAGAGACTATGATCCAGGCCTTCACGTCCTACATCAGTGCCTGACCTCACAAAAAGTTTTCTGGATGAATGGGCAAAAATTCCCACAGGCACACTCCAAAATCTTCCCAGAAGAGTGGCAGCTGTTATAGTCACAAAGGGGGGACCAACTCCATATTGATGCCGATGGATTTAGAATGGGATGTCATAAAAGTTCCTGTGGGTGTAATGGCCAGGTCTCCCAATACTTCTGTCCATATAGTGTATATAAATATAACATGCAGAATGGGATTTGTGGAAAGAAGCATTACAATGTACTTCTGCACTCCTTAACACAGCCACCACCAGGGGGCACTAGATGGACAGGCTTCAGCCCTCTGCCTGCCTAGACTCACTCCTACTACCTCACCCCTTTCTCAGCCCCCTATTCCCCGACTCTCCCTCCTCTAACTTCCCCTCCCGCACCATGAAAAAAAAGAACAACACCCAAGATCAAAAGTTCCACTCCCCTCCCCAGACTGTACATCACGCTGGACCATGTAAAAATAAATCTAGGAAAGTTACACACAGGTAAGGCAGCGGGGCAGATGGAACTACCTCCAGGGAGCTCACGCTATATGTCAGCCAGGCTTGTGGAATATTTAAAAACATAAAACTTGCAGAAGATGTGGCAGCTGTGGGTATCATGCATGGTCCCAATGCCCAAGAAGACCAGCAGCTTTCACATCACAAAAATCCTTTATAGTCTGTTACTCAAACATCTTAGACCTTTAGTCAATGACCAAATGGGCCCATGAAAGTGTATCTACCAGGGACATACAGGGGCAGGTCATGCAGTGATCTGCAAAGCCAACTTTTTAGACAGAGGGAGCAGCACTGTTAGGGTCACACTCTGACTCTGCAGTGGGTGGGGGTTAGGGTGTTCATCTGTAGTGGGAGGGGGTGAGGGTGTTGATGTGCAGTGGGAGGGGGCTCGGGTG
>JAODJW010000045.1:17611334-17625394 GCA_026777045.1 Hyperopisus bebe
AGCGTTCACGGTTCGACTTCTGATATTCAGATCGAGTTCTAGGTGAAACTGGTTTGTTCGACTTTCAAGAAATTGGAATTCTAGTGAGTTCGATAACCGAGGTACCACTGTATAAACAATTACTGAATTAGTCATCTAGTTAATCAGTAGATTACTCAGTTACTCACAAGTGACATCCCTACAGTATATTGTGATATATGATGGCACATAGACGCTGTAATACGTTTAGTGGTGGTATACGGTGCAAAAAGCTTGTGGACCACTGCTTCAGATGGCTTTAGCCACAATTATCAGCCCAGACACACTTCAAAATTATAATGAAACCCCGCTCACCAGTACATAATTTTCCACAGAGACTAAAAAACAAGAATGAGCACCACTAATCAAATATCATTAAAAAGTAATGCTGTATATTTGTTAAGAATCATTATGGCATGATAACTGGAGGATTGTTTAAGAATAGGTTTAAGAATAAAGTTAAAGAATAGGTTGAACAGCTGGCATAAAAAATTTTATGTACCTTCAGCATAGAATTGTCTGCCATAATATTAATGGTACGACAACATAAATATTATATGTTGTTTTTTTCTGTTTGTGGTGGCAGCTGTACAACATGTTTCCAAGGTTGCGTCCTTGGCTGAAGGTATGGACCACCCTGATGAAGACTATTGAGGACGGCTTGGAGCAGGAGAGAGAACTTATTAGAAAACTTCAGGAAACTCTGAATGCTGAGGACAAAAGAGGATTTATAGATGCCTTCCTTCTCCGACAACAGGAAGTCAAGGTACTTCAATCTTTGTACATGTCATACATGGCTTCCATTTCTGATATGTAGCCTTTTTATTCATTAACCAAACCTTCTTCTGTCATCTCTAACAGAAGTCTGGGGAGCAAGTTTTGCAGTACTATCACGAGAAGAATCTTCTGTACACCGTGTCCAACCTTTATGCGGCTGGAACTGACACCACTGCGACTACACTGTGTTGGGCGCTGCTGTTTATGGCCAAATACCCCCATATTCAGGGTGAGGAAAGATTAATATACACACAGGTCTGTAACACAATACCCTCATACACTGTAGCCTGTCAATTATGTAATGCTGATGTAATTTGGAGATTTAACACGGAGACAGGCACATTAATCCTTAATAGAGGGATACTGGTTATTCCCCATCCATCGTTAGACCGTGTACAGGAGGAGCTGGACAGGGTCATTGGGGGTCGGCAGACTCGAGTGGAGGACAGGAAGAACCTGCCGTATACAGATGCTGTGATCCATGAGATACAGAGGATGGGCAACATAATTCCACTGAATCTCCCACATGTCACAAGCTGTGACGTGGTCTTCCAGGGATACCACATCAGGAAGGTAAGCTCTGCTTTTGCTGAGTGCTGAGATTAACTCTGGTTCCAATATTCTGGAAATAAACTCAGATGAACAATCTGTAGCCTTCATACTCTCCAGAAAAAGTGTATGGCTTTCTCACAGCTTTGTTCCAGCAGCCATCTCTCTGATGAATAGATCATAGCACTTTTTTTTTAATCTGT
Organism: Hyperopisus bebe; assembly: GCA_026777045.1. NCBI lineage: Eukaryota > Metazoa > Chordata > Actinopteri > Osteoglossiformes > Mormyridae > Hyperopisus > Hyperopisus bebe. Next base: position 17,612,882 of record JAODJW010000045.1, read on the forward strand.
TTTGTTGTCAGTTGTTCCTGTGTCAAAGTGTGTATGTAGGATATATGACTTTTGACTGCGGCCCAAATCTACCTACGGGTACAAATAAAGGAACCTGAACCTGTAGGACAGTCTTCCCTTAGTGAAGAAGAACCTCAGAATCTCGTTCAAGAATGAGAGTAAAATGAAGATCAGTTTATTGACTAACTGTTTATTGGCACTAACAGGGTTCAGGTGTTGACAGGACCCTTGTGGTTTACCGGTCAGTCTCCATCCTCACCTGTCCTTACCTATGGTTATGAGCAGTGGGAAATGAGTAATAGAACAAGGTTCGTTGTACAAGTTGATGAAATGACGTTTCTCCCTCGGGTTGCTGAGTTCACTCTGCATGACATGGAATGGAGTTTGGAGATCCTGAGGTGTCTTGAAATTAAGTTAGTCTCCCCAGGGAAGACCCAGGATTGTATCTAACAGTTGGCATGGGAATATCTACAGATCCTGCAGGACATGCTAGAATCTTGGATGAAGACCTCTGGTGTCTGCCACCCAGCCCACAATAGGAAAAGAGATGCGAATATGGTGATGATAATGTATGTTTATCCTCTGGAGTATGTTTACATGTGCATGTACATGTCTGTGTTTTCTGCAGGGAACTGCAATCATTCCATTGCTGACATCTGTACTAAGAGATGAGAATGAATGGGAGAGTCCCAATACCTTCAACCCCGGCCACTTCCTGGATGATCAGGGTCGGTTCAAGAAGAGGGATGCCTTCATGCCCTTCTCTGCAGGTACAGTGCAGGTTGTGCTTTGGTACGAGCTCTGTTCAGTTCTTTTGTTAGCTGCCTGAAAACAAACTCATAGCTGTCCCTCACGTATCTTAAAAAATATTGTCACATCTATTCTCCAGGACGCCGAGTATGCCTTGGAGAGAGTCTGGCCAGGATGGAGATCTTCCTCTTCTTCACCTCACTCCTGCTGAAGTTCAGGTTCACTCCACCTCCTGGGGTGTCTGAATCTGATCTGGACCTCACTCCAGCTGTTGGGTTGGTCGCCGGCCCCCCCACACATAAACTGTGTGCTGTAAACCGGGCTTGATGGTCCTGAACCTTGATGGTTTTTATGGAGCTGAACTGCAAGATAATTATACCCTGCATGACTTTAACAATCACAACAGATAAAATGTAAAACGCAGCTACATCTATACAACTCAGCTACATACTGTATCTGTTAGGGCTGTGAATCATTGAACCTCAAGGCAATTCAGTTCCACTTTAATTATTGAAGGAATGATACAATGTGATTAATCCATTATTCAATTATTCAACATGTAAACCTTTTTGACTTGACTGAAAAAAAATCACAAATAATACCATATTGGAACTTAATTACAGACTGTTAACGGAATTCAGAGAAAGCAGAATCTCAAAAAAATTATTTTTATTGTTATTATTGTTTTATTGTTAGAAAACGTCAGTGTAAAATTGTCAAAAGGCCCGCAACTACAGTACAGACAAATCTGAATCACATTTAAGGAAGCCTGATTTGGTGAGCTGCTTGCAGGTGCAGATTAGCATAATGTTATATCGATTCTCAGTCGATGGAACACGAGATCAGTCTAAGGGCCAGATTAAATAATTAATTAAATATTCTGCGCAACATTGCAGGGGCGCGTCTCCCGAAAGCGCTATAGCACTAAGATCAAGTAGCAGCTCCTTTATGAACATACGTTTTGGAAATTCACGTGCGGGGAGCTGTTACGCTGTGCATTTACCTTCAGCATGTAAATGCTGGAGCACGCAACTCGGACGTAGGAGTATTTGATTATGACTTTACAGTACAATGCATTCAATCACCACCTTAGTCAATGCATCAATGCGTTGTTACACTCGCTATATCTATTTATCTACGTATGTGTGGCGTAATAGATGCATAACAGAAATATTCCAGATTAATTTTAGCTGATTATGCCTAGAATGAAAAATATAAAGCCGGTGTGTATTTTCAGAAAACGGTGTTGTATGTGTAATTGAACCACAAAACCGAAATGCACAACATGTTAATAATACGTATGCGTATTTAACTGTATAAATCAATACATGCCCAGTTATATACGTGACTGGTGTGTCATAGTATTTGGCTATCTAGTTATTTATTTTTATTTTTCTCCATATGATAATTCTTCCAAGTTCCATATTCTCAAACCAATTAACAGCATTCTGAGCACATTTTGGAAAATTCATTGTACATTCATGTTAATGGGCAGTCATGGTGCAGCGGTTAGCGCATCACAGTTCTCTGCGATTATATATTTATATATATATATATATATATATATATATATATATATAATATACACACACACACACACACACACATTACATATTATTATTTATGTTACTCATATCCTTAGCCCGACATCCACGTATATCTGTTTACAAAGTGCGTTTTAATAAGTTTACATGTGTTTAAAGGATGTGGGAGGGGTATTTTAAGGCTTAAACTATATAAAAGAAACATGCTTATTTATATGGTCTTTCTATATCACAGATTTTCACCTGTCGCTGATGGGTCTGGAACGTAACTTCCGCGATAGGCAGGATAGCTAGCATTCTGGGAGCCTTGAGATAGGGGCCTTTTCAGGGACCCATGACTCTGCCTGCCCGGAGATCTGACCTGCCAGCCTCTTTCCAATCATGTGCGCATGTCGTAACCCCCACAACCTGGGAAAGTGAACAGGCACATGCCAGGCATGGATTCTGCATTTATAGCACTTTTTTCCAGTTCTGAAAACATGGAGAAGATCCAGTCTCAGGAACTAAAGGTTTATTTCCAGGCGTGTAGTCGAAAGGTAAGCAAAAGGTCTAAAACCAGATACGATCGGCAAACAACTGTAGACCATAATCCAAATCCACAGGCAAAGGTCGACAATAATAATAACCAGAAGCGAATTTATCATGGTGCAGTTGGACCCCCTACTGGTCATCTGAAAATGCTATTTGAACACTAAGTAAAAAAATTTGCAATCATACTGTATATAGTTATATTTAAAAACGTGGCTTTTGTTAGTCATATCAATATCCATTCATTTAAGAATACATTTACTATATATATATATATACACACACACACACACACACACAAATTTAAATGTGTAGCTCAGTTTGCATAGCCTGTAATGAATGACTTGGGCCGTCTCACCTTGCACCTCCTGGGAGAAGATCCAAGAGTCACTTATAACAAAAAAGGGGAATGCAAGCAGAAGTCATAAGCAGATATCATGGCACAATGACGCAGTGAGGTAGGACACTCGAAAAAACACAAAGGGCCAGCTGAGAACCAGGTGCTTTTAATCTGTGCAAATCAATTACTTTGATCTGTTGCAGATTTGTCTAGTATTCAGAGGAATCTCCACGTGAGTGGCTGTTTGACTACTTAGCTTGGTTCTGCTGTGATAGAGGCAGATCCCTACCGCCTTACACAACAAAAGGTATAGTTACTGACGTCCTTGACAGCTTCTTCAATCCCGATTAATTTTGGTAAATTAAATTGTTGCTCTGCCGTTAACTGTAACGTCTCGTAATATTCCACTATCTTCATCAAACAGGAAGTAGGGGTCCGGCTGCTACCACAATTAGAACCCCTTAATGAGTGCAGTTATTCTGTTCAGGGCTAGAAACGATGCAATGTAAACACACTCTTCAACGTAGCCACGATCCAACACTGCCCCCATATGAGATAGGGAAGAAGGATGGGATCCGATTCAGGAGGGAGCTATAGAGTAGCAGAGATTCAGAGTAGCAGAGATCAGATTACATACTGTAGTACATTCTAAATACTTGCCCCCCCATCCAGAAATTTGGCTAATTTTGGAGAAGACTATGAAATTGTGCTTACTTTCAGAATATTGTTCCAGAATATTGCAAACCAGGCCACAGTGTGTGTCCGGTGTGGCAATTGCACATAGGCAGCCTTGCATGGCAGTGGGTTAAATGATGACGTGTCTCTAATTTCACACACCTTGAGGGTTATGTGATAGTCAAGCAGTGGTTCAAGCTCTATCTCATTCAATCCAACAGAGATTCTGAGTAATTTGAGGCTATTGTTGATGTCACACCTATTTCAGATGACAGGAGACTGAGAAAGCTACAATTGGTAATAATTTCTATAATTTCCAAAAAAAAGCTCATTGTGTCAGACAGCTGTTAATGTATACAAATCAGTGTAAATTAGCATTCCTCACGTCTGCAGTGTCCAGCCTTGGTTGTAACCTATGTGGATACAATAAAAACTGAATGTGAAGATGTAGACGAGTGGCTCCTGACTGGTGGGAAAGGGAGAACCACAACAGGATCAGATTTGGAATCGATACCCAACCCTATTAGTGTGGGTGTGCAAGCAAGACAGAGTGATGGGAGTGGAGAGCGAATGCGAGGCTGCCATCATAACAACGCAGGTTGGGGGATGATTCTGTGCAGGATGTCTACATGTGTCGGGTCCAGGTACTCTTTGGTGTTTGTTTTTTTTTTAAAAAAAAAACATTTAACAGTGATTTTTCTCTTAAAGCACTACTTCACTGTCTGTGAATCTTTCCAGTACAATAATAATAAATATCACACTGTTTTTTCCCGTAAGTTGTATGTTTATTACTAAAGCATTCATCAGTAATACAGTTAAGATGGAAAAAAATATTGACATTAAAAGAATGAACGGGTGGTTAAATGCAGAAATTTGGAAATATAAAAGTGAGAGGCAATGCATGTGTACAGTAAGTGCTGATCTGTCTGATAGGCAGGCAGATGGGAGTGGCCCTCCAGCCAGGGAATGCCACGCCCCCCCCCCCCAACCCTAACCCTAACCCTAACCCTCCATTGGAGTACTCCTGCTATTAGCATTAACATTTCATTTTTCCCCCAATCCAGGACAGCCCCCCGGGAATTCTCCCAATTCTTAAAATTCTCCCAGTTGTCACAATTCTCCAGTCCAGCTTTGTATGCAGGCCCTGATGTAGGCATGTTTAGGACAAAGATTTGAACAGAGAAACCTTTCACTTCTCATCAACCAAGCTCCTACTAACCCACCGCTACATTATAAACTTCGTTTCGGCTCTTGCGCTGTACACACGTCAGATCTAGGTTCCGAATGCTCAGGAGGTCCTTTGTCTGACCTCTGGTGGGTGAGCTGCCCGCGTTTATGCTGTGAAGCTACCACTCAGCCATCCGCTGATTCAGAGCGTCTCCACTTTAATGATGTTCAACTGGGGGTCGTGAGATGAGACAGAAGGTGGGGACCCGGGGCTGGAGGAAGGCCGAGGGGGCGGGCCGCTGCTCTGGAAATGGTCTTCTGGAGCCTGGCTCTGTGTTTCCACATACGAATGGCTGTACGTCGGAGTCTGGCCCTGCGTGTACGTCAGGGTGCGCATCTGTACCTGGACCTGCGACTGCGCAGACGTGTGACCCGCGGGGAAGCTGTCGGTACTGCTGCATGCCTGAAAACCGTTTGCCCGCCGGGGACTCAGGCCAGCCAGCTTGTAGGCGTCCAGGGATTCCTGGGACAAGCCGTCCGACTCGCAGGTCTTGGGATGGGCCGGACTGCACTGAGCATAGCTGCTCAAGGGGGGCTCAAATGGGACCTGATTATAGGTGGGGGGGCCAGGAGGAGGCGGCGTCCTGCTGCAGTGCGACTGCTTCCCGGGCACCAGTCTGGAGGCGATTCCCTGGAGTGTGCTGAGGATCTGCCTCTGGACCTGCGTCTGCTGGGCCTGCTCTCGCTCCAGGCGGCCCTGCTGCTCCGCCAGCAGCCGCACTGCCATCCCCAGGCTGCGCAGCTCCACGCCCAGCGTCTGCAGCTGCTCCTGCAGGCCGGGCTGTGACCTCACCGCGCCCATGCCGGCAGCCTGGGCGGAGGGGGGCGACGGCACGGGGTTGGCCACTCGAACGGCCGGGCAGGACGGCGGGTCTCTTTGGAGGGGGGGGTGCATGGAGCGGACCGACACCCCCGCCCTCTGCTGGAATATCCGTCGAGCGACACTGGCGGGAGGCTGCCCCCCAAAGCGGCTCCTCTGTAGGCATTAATTACACATGATGCTCAATTCATCTTAAATTAATTACACATAGTTCACACTTAAGAAAAACCAGCTCAAAGTTCAGTTCACACATAAACTACTTCACGTTTATAGTTAACAATGTTGAATTTTGAACTAAGCTCACAGCTGTAAAAATATCATGTCTTCTGATTATTTTTTTAATGCAGTGTTCTCAATCGAAAGGGAATTTTTTAAACAGCAATTAAAATATCACTAGTGTCTCCTACCATTAGAAAGCTCTTGGGTTCTACTTTATTGATATAAACAAATCGTGTCACAACCAGCGCATCAACACTGATTAACACAAGGGATGCACGAGAAAGTCAAAATCGGCACGTAATAATTTTCCAAGGCACAATTTTGAGACATCATACAAATTGTATTAGATATCACCATATGAAAGTTAATATTTTGCCTATTATTGCTACTTTTGGTGTGATAAGTGTCATTCACTCCTGCTAGAGTGAACAACATTCATATTAATGTTCAGTAGTTGCAAACTGATTCATTCACACCAAAAATGTGTGTGTTCAATGAACATTGCATATAACATTCAGAACAGTCAGAACAGGCACAAAACCACTACCTTTTAACAATAACGATCGTATAAATTTCTGAAATTTCTCATAGTACTGATCCTGTTCCCGGGTCAGAAAACTGAAAAGATTATTTTTGCGGAGATCTACAGGTTGCACTGTCTGAAATCAGGATTTTACGAGTGTCTGCTGTTCGGGTGATCCGATTGGCTCGTGCTCACCACAAGCGGAGGCCGAGGGGAATTCAAGCTGAAAGAAGGAGCCTGAGGCATTACGGTGAGCTTCCTCACGTCAGAACTCAGGAGGCAGGATGGGTCTTTTCTATACAGCGACGCCCCCTGCTGGTCCGACTGAGGAACCGCCTCTCTTATCTATAGGACAAAAAGAAGTATTAAGTGACAGAGACCTTGACAGAGCACAAGACTCCACAGAACACATAGTTAAGTTAAATGATAAATGAGTGATGGCTCAAAGGGATACCCACCCTAGTTTTGTGCATCAGGGCCTTGTCCAACAACCTCTTGCGAGCTGCCAACGTGGGGTTGGATGCTGGTGACAGGGCAACTCTCCGCCTGGCGTTGGCTGTTGCTAACCCCACCCCCATCCCTGAGGCCTGGAGCCCCCTGTGATGGCCCCCGCGGGCCAGCGAGGTGACGCTGACTATCTGAATTTCCTCCTCATCCTTGCCCGCCTCCCGCCCAGACTGCACAGCCGTCCCGCTGCTACCCCCAGCGACAGACGGCCCTGGAGGGCTTCCTGTCACTGCCTGGGGGGTCCCGACACGCGATGTGGAATCTACCGAAGGGCCATACCCACTACCACGGGGTGCCTCCCGGACCAAAGACCACATGGGCTGGTCGGTCCAGCCGCCTGAGTGCCCAGCAATGGCACTCGCTTCTACAGACGCAGGTGCGGCTACGGCGCCCCCGCCCCCCGCCTGCTCTGATGGGGGCTTTGACTGGAACTCCTTCAGAAACAGGTAGATGGCTTGGGCAGACACTTTGATGTTCTCCAGTTCCAGCACCGCCTTGATTTTCCGGAAGCTGAGCCCCGCCTCTCGCAGCTCCACCACCTTGCGCTTGGCGGCATCATCCAGACGACCCATGTCTGCTCAGTGACCTGGATGCAGGATGTCTGGATACCCACTTCACTGGGGGGGGGGGCTGACTCTTCCTGGACCTGTCAGCTATACTGGAGAAGCGGAACTGAAATAATTTAATATGCTTATAGCCACTAAGAAGTGTATATGCATGCTGCAACAGTGTTTCTCAATCCGGTCCCAGAACACCAAATACCTGGTATCAGTGTGCTGGGAGGAAGCAAAAATGTGGACTGTCTGGAGGTCCGTCGGAACTGGACTGAGATACGCTGTGTTTCAGTACTTCAAGACCCTGGGTCACACATACCCAACAAAGCTACTGGTATTTCACACTACTTAAGATATATTTTCACTTTCATCTCATTTCAGTACATTTTGCAAATACTCTGATATTGTAAAGGTAACAAGGTAAAAATGAAGGATTCTATAAGAAAGGAAATTACAAACAAAACTTCATTACACAGTGACTCCACAATTGCTACTAATTTTTCCCTATTCATACACCACCTGGCATACATAAAAGAGGTTCGGATCCATATGACTGAGTAACCTGCAACAGACACTTACTAGCCGTTGAGTTTTACCAGAACAAGTAGTCTTTATATTAGTTTTACCGTCTGTGATACTTTTCTTGTAGCAGCAGGCAATTATTTTTAAGGGTGCAATCATACTATTCTGAATTCCTAGAAACTACGGATCCTGTCGTCCGTGCATAACCCCCAACCCTACTATTTCAATATGCTTATATGCTGACTCGAAAATTTAACGCTAATCACTCGAATAATTCCAAAATGTGCCGCTTAAGATTTCTGGCAGCATCAACACTATAGAGTCATAGAGTGGCCCTTTTCACATATTTACATATACTGATCACATGGGTGATACAGGTTTGCTTTTATTTGGAATGAATAGATAAATACGACATATGTCTGCATGGTAAGTTGTAAATAAACGCAGCCCGCTGGCTAGATAGTCTAGTGACCAGCCGTTATACGGCGCGTAGTAGTCTGTGCCTCCAGGTTGGCAGTTATTCATATTTTGTAATTACTCAGCGAACGAGACTATTTAAATCTGCCTAATGCGTCCCCTACGGTCAACTTACCAATTCGCCCTTTGTCGCTCACCGGATAGCTGTCCTTCGGGGAAGAGGACGCTACTAATTAAACACGGATATTTATGTGACTCTACCATGTGCACACAGGTCAAGTGTTTCTATGGTGCATAACGACTTCTTCACCAGTTCAGCTAACTAACTACCCGAATTCTCAAAACAGCACTTCTGTGGCAGGAACTCGGCGCCGAACTCTAACGTCATTTCCTCAAATAGTCAATCGTCACCAAGGCGCGCCGGACCTGTAGGCTGTTTGTGGTGTGCGCCGTAGGTAGTTGAACATGTAAGGCTATTGAATATTTTATTCTTTACTATTCGTTTGTGTTTTTTTCATGAAAAATACCACTTTTACTTTGTATTTATGACGTATGTTTAGAGGGGTGCATGGATGAGTCGATGGTTTTTAATTGATGTTTAATGAATGAAATCCATTCACGGCGGTATTTTTAGTTGGCGTCTGAAGCGAGCGTGCAACTTAGCTAGTTGGAAGATATATGTAGCGATTAATAAATTTCAGTGGATTTTCTGAAACATTTATTTTTATTTCAACTTTACTTGCATTTGTAATATAATTGGTACATCTGCTTCACTCAATAATGGTTTTTAAATGTTTTGTATTCGTATTTATTGACTGGAAATCTCAGAGAATGGCTAACACTTCCGTGCTAACACTTAATTTTGATCACCGTTTATAAAACTTGTACATGTGTTTACAACCGCTGTAGCAGTACAAAAATGCAAATAACTGAGTAATGACTGAGTAATGCAATTAAATATGATATTGTTAAATAATCGTTTTTTCACGACGTGCTTAACTTAGGTGTTAAGGTAGCTGCAATATGTATTTAATTGCCATAGAGTTGTCCAAAATGTTTTTTGAGAAAGCTGGGAAACTCTTCCCCTTCCCTAGGGCTCCATCACCTACTAAACGTAAGGATCGTTCTGAGGAAAGGGCAAAGGAACGAGCAAAAGAAAAGACTGCCCCCAAAGAGGGAGACAAGGACAGAGGCAGAGAGAAAGGCCGCAAGCGCCGCAGCGCCTCCACTGGCAGCAGCAGCAGCAGGTCAGATATTTCACCCTTCGGTTTTTTGTCCATCCCTTGAAGACTGCGACACTGTTGTGAGAGCAGCCTTTTGATGATGCTTTGGGGCATGCCAATATGGCACTCCGCTCCTGGTTTTTTCAGGTCTCGCTCCAGCTCCACGTCCAGCACCAGCTCTGGCTCCAGCTCTGGCTCTTCCAGTGGCTCCAGCTCATCATCAGCCTCCAGCCACTCTGGCTCCTCGAGCTCCTCCCGGTCCTCTAGCTCGTCCAGCTCCTCTGGGTCGCCCAGCCCCAATCGCCGGCGCCATGACAACCGGCGCAGGTCACGCTCACAGTATGTGCCGGCCAATGGCGGTTGGGCAGTGATGTTAGATGTTTCCCATCTTTCTTTTTAGAAACCTGCGCCCAGTCGGGGAGACCTGATGTGTCTTTTTTGTGTGGCAGATCAAAGTCTTTGAGGAGAGCCAATGAAAAGGAGCGAAAGAAGAGGACCCCAAGCCCGAGGCCGACCAAGGTTCACTTGGGTAGGCTAACGAGGAATGTGACCAAGGTGAGCAGCATTGCCTTGACCCAGTCCGTACCAATTCTTGAAGCTGGAAGGGAGCAAAAAGGTGAACTGTCTGTGTGTCTGCAAGGACTGGATTGGGAAATTCTGCCTTACACCAGGGGAGTGTTGGTTCTGGTTATCTGGCTTGGTTACCTGCCCTTTTGAAGCTGCCTCTTGTTCCCCGCAGGATCATATCCAGGAGATCTTCGGGACCTACGGCAAGGTCAAAATGGTTGACATGCCAGTGGACAGACTTCACCCACACCTCTCCAAGGGATATGCCTATGTGGAGTTTGAGACTGCCGATGAGGCAGAGAAGGCCCTGAAGCACATGGATGGAGGTGAGTGGAAACCGGTGCCTGGGATGCAAAAGCATGTTTAACTTCAGCTGTGTGATATACACCTAGGGTTGTAAAGGGGTGGAAAGTTTCCAGAAACTTTCCATTCCATGGGAAGTTAAGCTGGGAAATTTTGGAAATATTCCAAGTTGGAAACTTTCCACGAGAATTAATGGGAATATATGGGAATTAATAAGGAAAATTCCCAGAATTTTACAGCAATAGATGTGTTGCGCTTATTGCTCAGATCTAAATGGAAGTAGGTGTCCAATGAGGCCCTTTTTTTTCCCCCTCACATTACCTGATCACCGGCAGGTCAAATTGATGGGCAGGAGATCACTGCCACTGCAGTTCTGGCTCCCCGTGTTCGCCTTGGCCCACGTCGGCCCTCGCCCCCGCGGAGGATGCCTCCGCCACCCCCAGTGTGGCGTCGCACCCCACCCCGCATGAGGAGGAGGTAAATGCATTGGTCATGGGATCTTTACTTACACAAAAATGTTCTAAGGGCAGAACAAAAAAATGATTGGTTCAGAGAGACTGGAGAAGTTGCTTGGACCCACCTCCCCTACAGTGAAATAGGTTAACTCTCTGAACCAATCATTTTTTGTTCTGCCTTCAGAACAATTTTGTGCAAGTAAAACTCCCATGAGCAAATTTATCGTCTTGGTCAGCTAAGCTGGGAAAAATCCTTATCAGGAATTAAGGCCTTTGACAAAGTACAACATCTGTTCTCCAGGTCCAGGTCACCACGACGCCGGTCCCCTGTCCGGCGGCGCTCTCGCTCGCGGTCTGCAGGCCGCCGCCGCCATCGCTCCCGCTCCAGCTCCAACTCGTCGCGGTAGAGCTGCTTTTTTGCATCCAGAGTGACAGGAAGGCCTGCTGGTACATAGGCCTGTGCAACAGATTTTCAGGAGCCTCTGCAGAGGCTTACTGACTTGTGGCAGTGATGTGATTCCCCCATTTATATACAGTTGGTCCGTATTTCCCGTTGTATGTCTAGAAATGGTGTAATTTGAGCCTCTCGTGCATCTGAGGTTTATTGTATAGTTAACACCTAGCCTCCCATCTGGAAACAATGTTTTACTATGTACTGGTTTTTATTGTAGTTTTACAAAATAAAGGATTACCTTTGCGTCTAAGTGTAGCATGTATTTCAGTCAGTGCATGCAAACTGAATACACGGCACGAGGGAGCTGCACACTTGGGCATTACTTCCTTGCATCGCTTAGTTTTTAGGTAACGTGGAAAATTAGACGTAAAACAAATGACAAGAATTTGTGATGACATTGAATTGGGAATGGATCATTCAGGATTTGAATGATTTGAAGATTTTGTCTTTATTGTGAAAAGTTGGCACTGGATAAGTTGATTATCTCTTCCAGCAGATCTTTGTGTTCCATATATATTGGGCCTAGTAATCAATCTTTGATTTGTCGTAGACTTAAACATATTCCAAATACAAACATGAAGCATGACTCGCGTTGTAAATTCTTTGTACTGTACTAACAAAATAAGAAGTGAATGTATTAGGGGTGGCATGGTGATGCAGTGGTTAGCACTGTCACCTCACACCTCTGGGACAAGGGTTCGAGTCTCTGCCATGGTTCCATGTGTGTGGAGTTTGTGTTTTCCCAGTTTTGTTGTGAAGTTTCCTCCCACAGGCCAAAGATATGCTGAGGTTCATTGTAGTTTCCAAATGCCCATAGGTATGTGTGTGTGAGTGAATCGTGCGTGAGCGTGAATCGTGCGTGAGCGTGAATCGTGCGTGAGCGTG
>JAODJW010000045.1:17625494-17635508 GCA_026777045.1 Hyperopisus bebe
TGCCCATAGGTATGTGTGTGTGAGTGAATCGTGCGTGAGCGTGAATCGTGCGTGAGCGTGAATCGTGCGTGAGCGTGAATCGTGCGTGAGCGTGAATCGTGCGTGAGCGTGTATCAGCCTGCTCTGCCATGAGTTGCCGCCACATACTGGGCTGTTCCTTGATTTGTACCCATAGCCTCCAGGATAGGCTCCCCCCCTCCATGACCCTGAATAGGACAATCAGTTTCAGAAAATGGATGTATGAAATATTTTATTGATGTGTGAACTTAGAAACCACTTAAAGTGGCCAAAAAGAAACAAGCTGCTTAGTAAAAAGTAACTTCAACACTTTGACCAGTAGGGGGCTCTGAGTCTTTTGTTAGTGAAAAGGAACCGTGTCTGCCGAGCCCACGGTGACAGTAATTGGTCAGTACCTTACAAACCTTTACCCTGGTTAAAAAAAAAAGGAAAACTGTAATTAGAAAAATCAATAATCAATGGCTTCTGTTACCACAATTTCATTAACTGATACGCAAATAACCGTAGTAAACCTGTTTAATAGTTCTCATTTACCCAGAGTTTCTCAGATTGTAACGTACATGTAAAAAATGCTAGATCGCTTTGGAGCTGGGGGCGAGTTTAGAAAAAATACTGCAGTTCTCAATTATTATTATTATTGTGTGAAAACTTAGGTGTTAACCATTGCTATTAGTGTGCCTATAAGTAGCAGGGACATAAGGGATCTTCCATGCGGAGTACGGCCGTCGCCGCCACTGGAGGTCTCGCTTTTGCAGTGCAAGCGCGAGTCAGCAAAAAAAAAAAAGTGGTTATGGGTGTTGGGGGTGGAGGGAGGCGTCCTTAGCAGCGAGGTTCAGCTGAAATAGCCATAGAGGGAGGGAGAGTCCTCACTGCATAGCGTTCATATTGGGTTGGCCGAATATAGATTAACATTATTTAACTTTAGCTGTCATATATCACTATATACTGCAGTGGTCGTATTTTATTATTATTACTTAATTTGACTTTTTTCGTATTTCTATTCATGGTGCCCGCTTTAAAAATTATATAATTTATTAGCACGATTTTAAATCAACCGATTCGATTGCAGCCTCCGGGCTTGATTTCGTCGTTCATCTGTAAGTGGCGCCTTTTACTGGGTGAAGTTATTGCATATTTGAAGTTAATTGCGATTAAACAGTAAACTAAGCGATTAAGATCATGACCGCCGAGCAGGAGATTAACAGGCGGCGTCTGCTGGAGCTCCTGGCGAGACCTGGTAACGGGAACTGCGCGGATTGCGGGGTTTCAGGTAGAGTCGCAAATAAAGCATTTTTAAATTTGATTTTGCAGACTGGATACTTTGGTTGGTACTTTGTGAGCAAGGTCGCCGGTTTGCTCTGTATGATCTAGTACTCGCGGAGCATCATCCGGGAATTATGTGTCAAGCTGTACTACTTTTCAGGCTGCTTGGCTTTGATGTGAAATGAGCATGCGCCGGAAGTTTGGGCTAACATACTGCACTTGGATGTATTTCGTAGTTCGTTTTATGTCGCCGTCTTGTCACCTTTGGTAGCTGTTAACCATTGCAAAATGCGTGTTAACACACGCGTTGCGAATTCATCCTAGAAAAAAATAGTCACAGGAACTGTGGCGGTGAGTTATTACGTAGGGGATTAGAGGAAACGAATTTTTAGCTTAACTAAGAAATGTATAGTTTTAGAATGCACTAGAAACCACTTGCCACTAGCACAGACTTCAGGTATAAGCGCGATATTTCAGGGTACATACGCCTTCCTGTCACGTTGCACCTCCCCACTCTTGATACATTACTGTCTCTCGCCAGAAGTCTTAAGTGGCCGTTATGACGAAACACTGAGTAAAGTGCAGTGAACAGAACCGCACGTTGTTAAACATATATACGCGCGCGCGTTATCTGCTTTCATAAGGTCTATGTCACAGAATAGATGTATTCTCTTCCTACAGCTCTTTAGTATCTTTTTCTGGGTCAGGCTTAGGGTAGTACACCTTACCAACTACTAATGCCGCTTTTCTCTTCTGGAGATATTTCAAAATTATATTATTGAACTGTTTATTGAGAAAATTACACTTTTTAAATAATACTTAAATATGTGGAAAAACCACACAATTTTCATTATTGTGGTTTCATGTTGTCATCATCATCGTTATTATTATTATTATTTGTTGCTAGTAATAATTTGCCAGTTTGACGAGATTAGAATCCAGGAGCAGCTGACGCATTATGCTGCATTGCCAAGGCTGCCTCTGTGTTGTACTGTGCAGGGAATCCATTAGCTTCTCACCATCTCCGCTGTACACCACAGGCAGCCTTCTTGGGGATTAGATTAGTGACCCTCCGGTTCCCATTGGAACCCTGCTCCACCCACGGCATGCATTTCCTGCTGCCCTCGACAGCTGGGAGCTCCTTCTGTATCTCTGTCTCCTGTCCCTTCTGCTTTGGGGAGAGTCTGTGCTTCTGGAAAAGGAAGCCAGTGGGAAACGTTATTTTCTGTTTGTCCAAGAAGCCTGGCTTTTTTCCTTTGAAATCAAACTGTTCTACATGAATTGCCTGTTTTTGGTCATGGTAAGAGGCTGCGTCATATGTGGGCTAAAGTTTGAAATTAATACGAACATCCTTTTTAAATGTCTGCCCAGTTGTCAGTTAAGTATCACAACTGTTGCATGTTTTCAAGCAGGATATCGACACATCTACCTTTGCCATCTCTGGGGCCAGGCTTCAGAATGCATGTGGATTCAACAGTATAATTAGGGTGTGTGTTTGTTTTTGGATGGATTGTACTGTTCTTTGCACTTAAAAATTTGTACCTTGGCTTGTCACTGGGGCAGCATCCTTATAAATCTACCTGTTAAGTTAATGAAGAACATTCCAAAGGTTCCAACAGCTTTAATGTACCATCAATGGTACATAAATGTTCCTCAGAGTCCATTTCTGTACCTTAAAAGATACATTTACCTATAGCTAAGGGTACAACTGGCAGACCCTTGAGGGTACAGCCCCAGTAACAAGCAAAATTTTTACCCTTCCTAAGAGTGTAGATTTACCAAGCCATTGTATGTAGACAATTCTTTTAAATTTATTTTGATAATGAATTTATATAATTTTATATTATGAAGTTAATTCTTATCATGCTTCAGATCATTTTGTTTTACCTACCAAAGCTTTTTTCTTCCTTTCAGTCCATTTAGTGCGGCTCCTGCCTCTGACTAATACATAAAGTTATCGAAGTAACAGAAAGGTCATTATGTTGCACCAGGAGCTCATCTGAATTTCTCCAGAAGCATCTGGTGCTTCAGCTTTCTGCACTTGTGGCCAAAGTCTAACCAGCAAACTTATTTTTATAAAACACTAGAGAACCTTTCTATTCCTTAACTAGAATTGGTTGAATTCAGATTTATGCAAAAGGACAGTAGATGAGTAAAACCATGACACGCAAGTGGTATGGAAAAAAGTCACCTCAAGGACTCAAAGAAAAGAGAAAATCTGAAAAGAGGGGGAATGCCATAGTGCTGAGAGGGGAGGGGTGACAGCTCCAGACATGAGACGTTTTGCTGAAACCTTCTCATCATCGGTGTGATCAAGATTTTGGGTTTAAGGAATCATGTGTAGGATTACAGTGTCATAGCAAGGATGCAGAATGACGAGTTACAGCAGGCTTATGGTACATCACTGGATTGGATACTGTGTTGATGTGATGAAGCTTATTAATTATTTGATATTAATAAGCTGGTCCCTAAATAAACTGGCATCCCATCCAGAGTGTCTCCTTGCCTTGTGTCGGGTGCTGCCTGGCACGTGCCCCAGAAACACCATAACTATGTACTGGAGATGATAGATTAATACGTGTGGTACTTAGGTGGGATGGGGCAACATGGTGATGCAGTGGTTAGCATGATGCCTCAAAGCTCCATTCTGGTTCCATGTGTGGAGTTTACATGGATGGATTTAGGCGGGATCCTTGAATATATGGTTCCTGGAATAGACAAGTTTAAGGAACCCCCAGAGAATGTCACAGAATCAGGCCATCACACTTGCTTTAAGCCAAGGAAAAAAAGCCAGAAACCTGATTTCCTAAATAAAAATTGGTTTCTTCAGTGAAGACGCTGCAAGGCTCTAGTACTGGTCAGCTTTCACATCTCTACTTGTGCTGCTTTCTTCAAAGTGGTGCTCTCCTAATTGTTAACAGGTCATGTGTTTTCAGCTTGAAGATGGTGGTGGGGTAACATGATTATCCAATAAGAATGCTCCTTACCTAAACTCTTATTGGACAATGGTGATTGTCCAATAGAAATGTGCCTTACCTAAACTCTTACTAGACGATGATGATTGTCCAATAGGAATGCTTACCTAAACTCTTATTGGGGGATCATGACTTCTAGCTTAAGTTAACCCAGCTAATTAAGAACTCCTGCTTCGTGGAGCACTCCCTTGGTCTCTGGACACTGGATTTATTTATGTAGTTTGTTGACTATGTTCTTGTTGGGGGTGCTGTGGGGTTTGCCTGTTTTTGCTGACATGCACAGGTTTCCTTTAGCTATCATGGATTCCTGCCACAGTCCAAAGACGTGCCGCTATGTGTGTAAGTGTCTCTGAGCTGCTCCTTGTATAGGTACATTCTCTGTTATAGACTGACGTCCTGCTGGGGGTGTTCCCACATCCTAGGAGAAGCTACAGGGTCCACCTAGTGTGCCCCCCCCCCCCTGCCAGAATGCTTTCCAACCCACACAGCTTTCAACCAGCCACATTCATTATTAGCCCATAAAGGACCATCTGATCCTCATTAAGGTAGTGTTGGAATCAAAACATTCTGGTGGGGGGCAGTGAGCAGGAACTGGATTGAGATCCACTGCCATAGAGCATTCTGGTGGGGGGGCAGTGGGCAGGAACAGGATTGAGATCCACTGCCATAGAGCATTCTGACCAGCTGAAAAACTTGACAAGGAAACATGAAAATATACATTAGTGCCTTCTGAAAGTGCCTTTTTACACATTTTTACCAATTTAAATATATAAATATTCAAATATTTTTATGTAGATAAAAGGCAAAAGGAGAGGTAGCCCCTCACTGAAAAGCTCACGCTTACCGTCCCTCCCACCTCCCAGACAGAGACAGATAAGAGTACCATGTTTGAACCATGCTATAGATGAATAGTGTGATGTGGAGGACAGACTGGATGTCTGAGGTTTGGTCCCCTGTGGAGGTTACAGGATGCAGCTGGATACTGTCAAGTGAATTTTAATGAAACCTGAAAGGTTTTGCTCTTTCTGTCCTCTAGCAGAGGAGTTACTTCATCTCTTATGTCTCTGGGGGGAACTGGGGGGGCAGGTTTTAAGACTAAAATGAGATGGGCTGCGGATTATGCTGTAATTGCAGACCCAGCTGTAATCTCTCAGTTGTTTATGATGGAAACAGGCGGATTTTCCATGGTTGAGCCCGTCTGTTTGGATTACAGACTCATTTTGTGTTTGTTTGGTGGATTGATTTCCAGTGTATTTAATCGGTCATCCAATCAGTTAATAATCTGTTACGCTGTTTGACCGTTGCTGCAAAATACTCTCCAAGAGCTGCTGATGACCTCAAAACTCACCTACCTTCGCCGCTTTCTCACACTGATGCACGCGATTTGCGGCGCACATGCGCAGGCTCTCACGGCTGCACCCGGGCAAGCAGACCGCACGCTGCTCTGCGCAGAATCTCTGTAGCTCGTGTACAGCGGCAGGGCTCGAGACTAACTTTTTGTATTGGTTGCACTGATGCGCCTATCTTTTTCATTTAAGTGCACCCAATTTTTTTCACAGCCCCTTTAGCGCCAAAAAATACATTTTAAGGGTCACCTTTTTTTGTTATTTTCCATACTCTTTGATCGTTATGTAAATGATTGTAAACAGGAATATAGGTGCAGGTACATGTTTGTCGTTATTTGAATCACAACACAAACAAAAAATAGGAAAAAAATTATTATTAAAAAACAAAAAACTTAAAAGTACCGATGTTTAGAGTGCTTAAGAAACTGAAAGTAAAAAAACTCACATAACTCAAAAGTGTACGCGTGCCGCTTCCAGATACAGAAAAAGCTTTGGTTTGCCGCTGCCTGTCGCTGAGACGCTACGGGTGGGGGGAGGGGGAGCACTCCGCTGGTCACATACTTGGTATAATACAGGATGTGTTTCTTACACCATGTTTCTGAAACTGTACCTTTAAATCTGTTATTAATATTATTATTTTAAAAAAATCACTTGTTTTATTAGATTACTAATGTATACTTAGCTGAATACCGGCAACAAGCGTTAATGAAATAAGCCTACATCAATGAACGAATGTTTTTTAATGTGTGCTTTTATTAATTATCATTTTAAAATCTTTTACATTTAATTTATAATGTAACGGACATGGTCTATTAGATTGATGTAGCCTATATTAAGCTCGATTGCGGCAGCTAGTGGTTACAACAATAAAATAAACAACGATTCCGAAAGTTTTTAAAAACGTGTCTGGATTACGTGAGGTATAATTATATCTAGGCCTGCAATTAAACGCATATAATGTTAAAGGAAAATCCATAATATTGATTTGTTAAGGTGATAATAATTACTATCTTGCAGGTTAAGCAAACTAGTAATATTGTTACCAAATTAAATATACGGTTATAATAAATGCAATATATCGCTATCGAGGTAAATGTACATTAACAATGTAATAAACTTACTATTAAACTAAATACAAACGATTTTACAATTAATAAAAACATAGCCTTTTAAAACATTCGTAAATGTATAGTTTCAGAAACACTGGTCTAAACTTGAGAAGTCGGGCTAATCTGCCTTTTTTGGCTCTGACCGTGAAAAATAATTAACAGATTAACCTGCGAAATGTTAGACGCACCAGTGCGACCAAGGAAAAAAAAAATGTCGCACTCGATAGATTTTTGATCGCATGTGCGACCAATTTTGGAGCCCTGAGGGGGACGGGGACTTACTGACGGCGGCCAGGCCATCGCTGGCGGTGAGAAGTGTGTGCGGCCAGGCCCTGGTGACCCTGTGCGTGCCGATCAGACTGCTCCTTTAAGTAAAGCAGTGTTTTCCACCCCGGACCCAGTCCTCAGGGACCCCTTGTTCTTCATTGCTTGATTTCTTGGTTCAAGTGTGCTGGGAGCTGGGAGGAAGAAAAACTTGTCTGGAGATACCTGAGGATGAGAAACGCTGACGTAAAGGAACAGGCCCTGTGGGATGCTGGGGGCATAGCGTCAAATGGGGGCAAGCCGGGGGGCATGTCAGCCCATTACAGGGCACACACAGACTCAAGGGGAAAATCAGAAATTCACCTAACACAAGGAATGATGTGCAAGCCCCACACACAGAAAGAACTTGGTGTATGAGATACAAACCCTCAACCGGATGCTGTGAAGCCCCAGCGCTAACCATTGAGCTAGCATTTGGTGTTTTATGTTTTTTGTTAGTTTTACAGTCAATCAAAATCTATGCAAATGCACAGCAAGACAATAAAAAGCAACAAATTTCTTCTGTTCTCCAAAAAGTTACTGATATCTTACTGGATGGCTAGATGAACACTCTTCAGTTCCCAAGCCTCTCCTCAGGGGCACCCCAGCCATTCCATCCATCCATTTCCTGTAGCCGCTTATCCTCTTCCAGGTCAGGAGAGGCGGAGTTTACCCAGAGGCTTCTGGCATAGCAGCCCAGCCAATCCATGCATCTGTTAAATTTCATCATTCGATCACTTAATTAATTATGTAAAAATGTATGAGGCGCTGATTTACCAAACATGTTATTCTTGTAGAAAATCAACAACAGCATTGGATAGTTGATTCAAAGGGTATGTGGGTTATGTATGCATTACATTGTGGGGACCAAATGTTCCCACAATATGATAAAATCCTGTTATGTTGATGTTATTGGGGACCATTTTTTTGAAATTCAATTTTATAAAAATCTGTGAATGCAATCAAAAAACTATAATAGCCATAAGTCTTGTATTTTGTATAGTCACATGGTTTAGGTTAGGGCTGGGTATAAGGTTTAAGTGTGTCATTGTTGAAATGAATGACATTTAGGTAGGTACGCCTGTGTGTGTGTGCGTGTGTTTGTGTGTGCGTGTGTGTGTGCGTCAAGGACAGCAAGATGGGATATCTGGAAACTACCCATTTTTCCCACAGAGATGAATAAAGCTCTATGGGAAATTCCATGCAAAGGTCTGTTTGATGTCAAATCCATTACTCTAATAAAATGCTGTGTATTATTAACATGTCAATTAATACATGAATTTTGAGGATATTACTATATTCAACCTAAAGACAGATCAGTCGCCCTTGTAGGGTCTGGATCCAAACTTTAAAATTATTCAACCTTTCCAGATGCTTCTCATGCTCTGTTCCCCATCTCCCCTACAGATCCCACCTGGGCTTCTTTCATCTTGGGCGTGTTTGTGTGCCAGAACTGTTCTGGCATCCACAGGAGCATCCCGCACGTCAGCAAGATCAAGTCTGTGGTCATGGACCCCTGGCACGCCTCGGAGGTGAAGGTAATCTGGCAACGTGCTGGGATGAGGCTGAAATGGGTTCACATTCGGAGTGGAAAGGGGTTTGGAGTTGAGACAATAATGGAACAGGGGCTCGGATTCGTGGAGGGCTTTGGCGATGTGGAATGGAAGTGACTGGGGTTTTGGACTCACTGTTCTGCTGTGGAGTCATTCTTGTTGAGGGGTATATAGGGCTGAGGCCCAGACAGAGTTAGGCCAATCAGCAGTTAATCTGATATCCTACAGCAACTGCTGGGATATGTCTCAATACTGCCCCAAGTGACTGATGGCCTGTAGGCAATGGAACTCATCAGCATGGCCAAAGCTCAAGAGAGTCTGATGAGTTAGAGGCTGGCAGATGAGCCTCAGGAAGTCCTGGTTCATATGCGGCTTTGGGGGGGTGGGAGGGGCGTCTCCACAGAGTGATGTGCAGCGTCTGACAGATGAGGGGATGGAAAGAGATCAACGACCGCATAATCTGCTGTGCAGCAGGGGTGTGGCGGAAGGGGCAAGACTCTTTGCTAAGATGTGATCTTCTCAGGTTTGTTAAGGGAGACCAGAGATGGAAATGAGGAGGAAGACAATTGGGGAAGGTGGCTTTGAATCTGCAAATTAATTCAAACCCTCTGTTTATTTAATCAAACATGAACTGAGTAATTACCCGGCGACAAGTAGATTGTCATCCCGCTCATAGCGGGTTTTGAGGGGCCATTTCTCTCACCTCTCCACACAGGAACAGAGAATGCCCCCTTTCTGTGCACGGGGAGAGAGCACAGCCTTTTAGCAGCTATACAGAGGTTTCAGGGAAACGGCACTGAGGCCCGCCTGCTACTACTGGGCGGTATAAATGGTATAAACAGTATACGATATAAATTTGGCCAATGGGAGAGATTTTGATTATACCGCCCTACCGCGGAAATTTCCGCTCCTCGCCCGCAAAAATGACTTAATGAAGTCGCGTCAAATTATAAATAATTTATTATTTATATGTTTTACATGAAGAATGTTTATATGATTATTGCTGCACCCGGCAGCAGAGTCCTGCACAGGTGGGGACCAAATGTTCCCACAATATGATAAAATCTGATTTTGACAAACCACACCCGCCCATACCCGTCATAATTAAACCCGTATCCGAACAGTTATCCGACAGAAATAAAATAAAATTCCGCACCCGATCCGCTATAAATAAATACTGACACCCGACCCGCACCCGAATAAAAATCAGTCAGATAGCCAAAATTAAAACAAAGGTTTATTGCCACAACAAACGACCAGTGACATGTGCAACATTAATTGAAAAGGCATAGCCAAATGTAAATGTTACTTAATAACAGCCTAATAATAAACAAAACAAACGGTAGTAGCCTACCTCCAAACTCAAATATTGCCCACACATAGCCTTACCAGCTTACAATTAAATGTGTTAATAAAACTAATATTATATAAAATGTACATTAGGCTA
>JAODJW010000045.1:17652757-17667831 GCA_026777045.1 Hyperopisus bebe
TGGTATCTGTGAGCGCGGCCTGCGAGCTGAATGGTATCTGTGAGCGCGGCCTGCGAGCTGAATGGTATCTGTGAGCGTGGCCTGTGAGCTGAATGGTATCTGTGAGCGCGGCCTGTGAGCTGAAAGGTATCTGTGAGCGTGGCCTGCTAAAAACAGGGTCCTCTCACAAATCCGGAAGTCTGAATCCCAGAGACTGCATATTTGTGGTGACAGACTGCAGATGCTACAACAAGGACCTAAGAATGTTGTGGTAGTTGAGCAGTAGTTAGCCGGAGGTCTGTGATTCTGCCCCTAACCCATACATCACTTTTCACTGGGTGCTGCTCGGCCTTCATTCTTGCAACAGTGTCCATCATTGTATAAACTGCTGTCAATCAAACCTGGGTGATCCTGCTAATCCCTCCCACTGTCACTACTCCGTCAGCTTGTGACTAGGCCTGTTCGTGCCTTATTTCTCATTTCAGCGTATGTTTACTAACTTCACAGCGGGCGTCACACCACTACACATGCTTCCTCTGCATCCTTCACTGCCTCTTTGCTTCCAGGAAAAATTGCCGCCCTCCCACCCCCCAATCCTACTGCCTGCGCTCTTGAAAATAAATTTCAGCTCCAGCTAAGACATGCTAATCTGAGAGACAATGGAGTGCTGCATTACTCATATAGGCCCTATTATCCGTGACGACGGGGGCTTGATAGACGCATGTTTCACGTGCCGGGCGAGTGTTTAACGCAGCGTAATGGTCCTCCCACTCCATTGTTGCATCCTGATTACAAAGCCCCTTGTAGGATGTAACTTGCATTGTGAGCCTCAAAGGGCCTTTGTTTTCGTAGCCGAAGCAGTGGCCTGTATTTTCATATGCATGGCTATTTCAAGCTGAGCTGCATGGTGACACACGTCACATGGTTCCGCTGCTTTCACTATCTCAGATGGTAAAACCATTTATATAAATATGTATGTATGTATGTATGCATGCGCTTAGCATTTCGTGTGTGAGTCATTGACAGCCTGTATCTCTATGTATTTTTACTTTAGGTCTGGGTATATATTAGATCAGACCTAACATTACCGTCACTGCATAAAGTACGAGTATTCAGACAGTGAAATGCAGTGTGGCATCTAACCCAAAAGTGCTAGAAAGTGGAGTGTACATGATGTGGCACAAATGAGTATAAGCAGCATCTATGATATATACACACACCCCCCACATGAAATGATTATACTTTATTGACCCCCATGGGAAACACTCTGACTACCCCATTTTCCTCTCTGTAGGTAGCAAGCCAGGCTATGAAGGGCACCCATAGCGGCACCCTGGGAACTGGGGATCGAGGGCCTTGCTGAAAGAGCCACAGATGTGCTGAGGCTGGGCTTGAACCAGGTACCACCTTCCAATCACAGGTATAGAGACCTAACCCCCAATCACTCACACACTCAGACGTAGACTATGTACAGTTTGGACAAACTGGGGAACCCGGAGGAAGCCCCACAAGAACATGGGGAGAACATGCAAACTCCACACATGTAGAGTCAGGGTGGAGACTCGAACCCTGGTCTCCAGAGGTGTGAGGCAAAAGTGCTAACCATTTAAATAATATGCAGAATCTCCCTGGCTTACGACGATCCGTGTTATGCTATTTTGGCTTTACGATGGGTATTCCAGTTCCATTCTGTTTTTCACTTTCAGTATGTTGTTCAAGAAATTACATGAGATATTGAACACTTTATAAAATAGGCTTTGTGTTAATGATTTTGCTGAACTGCAGGCTAATCTAAGAGCTCTAAGCATGTGTAAGGTAGGCTAGAATAGGCTATGATGTTTGTTAGGTTATGTGTACAGTATTAAAGTGCACTTTTGCCTTACGATATTTTCGCCTTGCGACAGGTTTATCGGAAGTAACCCCATCATAACACGGAGAGCATCTGTGTATTTGCCTTTATATATGCCAGTGAGTGTGTTCACTTTCCAGAGAGGCTGGAAATGAACATGCCTCATTTAATCTGGGGGGACGTTACTTCGGTTGTCTTTTCTGTCACTCCTCCTCTCCACTCTTTGCTATACATTCGGCACTCCAGGACAAAGAGCGTAGTGCTCACACTTCACAGCTGATCACCACTAGTTGCATCAGTTGCCTGATTAGTCTTGCTGCATGATTAACCCTAAGGAGGTAATTCCATACTGGCGTTAATGAGGCGGAAGCCAGCACCGCAGTCAGCGTGTAGAAGGCTAATCGCTCGGCTGCCGGCCGCGACCCTCTGGCCCCAGGTCCCAGATGCGGAATTATGAAACGCACCGTTAACAGGAAAGCGGGGACCCGCCTTCTGTATCACACAGCTCCAGGCAGCCGTCGGCGCCCTTATTTGTGCTGACTGTCTGCTAACAGGGCCACGGGCCCTTCTCAAAAATAGATTCCCTTTTCAAACAATCATCCACTTAACATAATTTTAAAATTTTTCAAAAAGTTTTCAAAAAGTTGCGACTAATTATGTCTGTACATCAAGTGTTTGTCAGAGTTTGTTAGATGTACAAGATGCATAACACTACAAGTTGGCTGAATACATGAGTGTGTGTCATTTAAACAGGCATGTATACAGGAAATACATGCCTGTTTGCCATTGCAAACTGTCTGACCAATCACATTCCAAGATTAAGCTATTAAGCCAATCAGGAGCTGAAGAGTTCTTGGCTCTCTGGGAAATGAGCTTTTGGACACAGAATACCAGCAGCCAGAGAAGGGTACAACATCTCTCCACACTAAAGTCCACAGTCACTAGGACCTGCTGTTTTAATACAGGTGTCAACCTGAGATCATCAAGCCTCACACCAGTGAAAGGCAGTCTGCCACAATAAAGCCAGCTGACACCCCATAAGGATGATAAACCTCTTTCCCATTTAGCTCTGAGCTGTTTTTCATTGACACAGATGGTGGCTTCATCTCACCTTTGAGCTGTAAGTTTCTCATAGGCATGTTTTCCTTTGAGCTCAGCTAAATATATCGAGGCAATGAATACTGGGAGCCACCATGCGCGTCTATATGCTATGAGTCAAAACTTGTGTGACCGGCATTCTGTTTGGCTGGTAGAAGTAATTGGCATGACAGAAAAGAATGTCGAAAGGCCAAAGTAGTTTTTTTTTTCCATTTCTTGGCGTGTTTCAGAAGTTTAAGAATCCCAGCCCCCACAAATGACACGTCCCACGGGACAGACGTCACTTTGGGTGGATTTCTGAAGGCTGTGACTCATATGACTGAGGACATATGTTTTTTTTTTTATTCCAATGTGATACATAGAAGAAAGCTCTGTCATTAAATACGAGATGAAAACATTTCCATATGGAAGATAAAAAGGAAAAAAACTATATTGACAGCTGTAATAAATCACTACTTTTCATGGTGCTGATTTAAAAACATCTTCAGTACTGAATTAAGTTGAAATGTCCGGGTGATGGTCAGGTGAAGATATGTACCAGCTAACGCACACGCAGGGCTAAGTATACCACAGTATCTGACCGATGAGCGCTGTGACAGGTTCCTCTGGTGGAGAGCAGGCAAATGGAGAAATTTCACAGAGAAGATAAGCAGGAGGCTGCTGGATACAATGTTATTTGACAGCTCTGTGCGGCAGCCGAAGGCGGGGACAGGCGTGTGTGGAGTGGGGTCAGGCGTGTGCGGGGTGGGGTCAGGCGTGTGCGGGGTGGGGAGAGGAGTGTGGGGGGGGCAGGGACAGGCATGTGTGGGGCGGAGTCAGACTGATCATGGCTGCTGTGTTTGCGGTGATCAGGCCCATTGATGTGACTCACCCAGGGTGTGGGCCCCTCTGCTGGGGAAGACCACTCGCCGACAGGTGGAAAGTCCAAGTGCAGAAAATACAAATCCAGACCAAGGTTTTGTTTCAACCAACCAATTGAGTATAAAGAGTCACAGTCAGAAAACCTTGTTCTGGATTTGTACTTTCTGGATCTGAACTTTCCACCTCTACTCGCCGACTCGATTCTGACACTTATCTGGGCCGTTCAGACAGCCTGCCGTGATGCAGCCTTCTCCCCGGCATCCAGATTACCAGCATTCTGTGGATCTGGGCGCTTTACACGGATCAGAGAGGCTGAAAAAGTGAGAGGCGCTTCGGTCTCCGGACAGCTAAAGGGTTTCTTTTGTTTTGATGGATGGCAGTAGGTAGAATATAACATCCAATATAACATATAAAAAACGATGGAGCAGCACGAGCATGTGCCCTTTTCAACGCCGCCAAGTGGCTTCGCATTACCGCTTAGATCTGATAAAGCTAGCGGACAGCTTTTAATATGCAACGTGCACAAAGAAGGAGAAAATGAGCAGCCATTTTAATTCCAGCTTCCTCTGCGGCAGCCTGCGATCGCACCGATAGCCCACATGCGTCTGAGGCCTGTGATTAACTGCTAATTATAACACCAGCTACGTGGACCTTGTTAATGCTATATAAACACAGGCCTTTGGAGACGCCAGATCTGCATTTGAATTATTTAGATGTGTAGGGGCTGCTCTACATCAGAGGAAGCAAAGACAAGCAGAACAAAGGCAGCTATTTTAACCCCTTGAGGTCCACAGCTCTGTTTCACTGCTGCACTGCATGGAACTCCACACCACCACGGGAAGCAGTCGCCAACTGCACACATTCGCACTGCGAAGAGCACAAACAGGAGCCACTCTGCAGAAACAACCATGGAAATAAACAAATAACTTTGCCTGATGATTCTGTTTTCATCACGTGAATTTGTCCCGCATCAGAGGAAATTAAGGACAGTGAATCGGTATCTTCCAGTGAATCGGTATCTTCCAGTGAATCGGTATCATCTCGTCTCTAATTGGCCAGGAAGTCATGCTTGACTTCACATTGGCTTCATTTTGCCACTTCCCTCTCTGCAGGTGAGAGAGTCCAGCTGCTGCGGCCCCATCTCCCTCCACATGGGGTCATCCATCACTCTCTGAGGGGACAGTAGGCACCACACCTCCTGCATGTACCATCCTTCTGCAAACCCCAGTGCGACACCCATTCCAGACGGATGACTACCCGATGCTGATTATACACTGTAGGCTGTTCTAGGCCTTCTTCGGGGGGGGGGATCTTCATCCGCCATAGTTTTTGTCTCAGCCACCCCCAGAAAATTTATCTTTCTACATTTCTTCAGAAGTTGGCAATCCTCCTGAGGGCTATGCCCCACCCTAAGGGTCAAATCCTAGAATTATAACAATATAATAATAATTACAGTACATTTATATAGTGCTTTTCAAAAACCCAAAGTCTCTTTACAGGGGAAAAAAACGTCTCGGCATTAGACTAGATTATTATAATTCATGTCTTAGCGGTGGTCGTCTGTCAGTCACACTTGCGGGCAGCAGACAGCTTGGCCACAGTCCATTTGAGATGATACTCATTTTGCCTTCATCAGTTTGGTGTGTTTAGCACTTATTTAGCTGGCACCTCTATTCTGAGAAATATGATTGAGCGTAATGAGTTTGTAACTTGCAATTGCATCAGTAACCTAGTTATAAGGAGTACAGAGGCTTCTCTGGGATAACAGCATCTGTTAAGCAACTGAGCAATTATGACAATGAGGTAATTTAGGATGACAGAGGCAGCGGCGCGCTCGCTCCTCTTCCTGAAAGGAGGGCACGGCCCACGCGCGCCTCCTGAGCCCAAGCAGGCCTCTCAGGGAGCAGGATGTGACGACAGATTACCATTATCGGGGGCTGGGGCTCCAATCACCGCCATTCTCAAGGTATTGCAGCCATTTATCTGATGCTTTTAATACAAAACAACTAACAGCAGAGGGCAGGCTTACGATTTACATGTGCTTCTGGGGATTTGAACCAACAACCTGCAGTGTTCTTAAGGCAATGTTCTACTTCTGGAGCTATTATCCAGGTTGTGTAACAACAGGCACTGTTATCATGGCACCCCAGAAGCGGATGCAAACCAGCCTCATTATCCCATTCGCTACAACTCACTACAACATCAATCTGCCTGTTATTTTTATGAGTTTGGCACGGCTGCATGCAAAGCCCTGCAGTCAAATTCAAGGCACCCTGGTTCTGAATCATAGGCCCAAAATAGTCGACATTTCCTGTTTCAAAGGCTGCAGGAACTCTGCGCGTCTGTGTAACGCGGCCCCGCTCCTGTTTTAGGGGCTGCAGATACGCATGGATGCCGGTGAGAATGCTGATTGCACCTGTGTCACTAGGCAGGTGTGCGGCACGCGGGTAAAGTGGCGTCTGGAATGCAGCCAGTCCCCATAGCTACACCGAATGGGTGCCGGCATTTTGTCAGTCATTTTCTCGGTTTTTTTCCATCTTTTCGGTCCTGTTTATTTCTCACTGACTGCATGCCAGGAAGAGTAGAGGTAAGCAGCGGCGAGAAGTTTTCTGTTACCATCTCGCCTCTCGCAGATGCGCCTGCTTTGGGGAGGTGGGCATCCACTGAGAAGCGAGGCTGGATCGAGAGGGTTCAAGCGGAGCTCTCCTACATTATTTATCACCTTCTGAGGTGCTGCCTATTACTGATGCTCTTTCTTTTCCAGCTGCTGTCACCCAGCTGGCTTTCCTTACCTCTCTCTCTCTCTTTGAAACACGGTTCTCTGTGTTTAGGGATGCGCGCACACTGACGGCGCAGTAAACTGGGGATGAATGGTAGCCTGCTCACGTCGTGCCTTTCAAAGGCTGCGGCGCCAGCAGTTGCTAACTGTGTAAAGTGGCATTTATGAAAGCCTGGGTCCCACATTTTTGGCATCCAGGGTGTCCACTAAGAAACCTGGATTCCTCCCACAGTCTGACACTGGCATCTCTAAATTGGCCATAGTGTGTGATAGACTGCCATTCTCTTCAGAGTGTCCCTTGCCTTGTCCTCTATGCTGGCCACTGTGACTCGACACTGGAGATGATGGGCCTTACTTACACAAGCCCTCCGTTAACCAGGTATATCAAATCTCTGCAGAAACTAACCTTCCCCCATCCATCCATTCTCTGTACTCACTTGACCTATTCAAGGTAGTGGGGGTCCGGAGTCTATGCCAGACGCTATGGGTGCAAGACAGGGAATAACCCAGGGTGGGGCTCAAACCTACACACACATACACAGGGAATAACCCAGGGTGGGGCTCAAATCAACACACACATAGACAGGGAATAACCCAGGGTGGGGCTCAAACCCACACACACATAGGCAGGTTTGATTTTTATGGGGAAAACTCTAATCCCATCATGGTGACGCAAACCCCCACCCAGCCTGGACCTTACTCATAAGTAACCAAACAAAATACCAGACTTTTGATTACATTCACAGATCTTTGTGGGGACCTGAAAAATGGTCCTCACAACATCAAAAAAATAGGTTTTTATTACATTGTGGAGGACATTTGGTCCCCAAAAATGTAATATAAACCTAATCATTCACACACACACACACCTAGAAAAAATTAGGTAACTCCAAGTAACCTCAGCATGTTTTTGGACTGTGGGGGGACACCAGAGAAGCTGGAGGAAACCCCACGACGACACGGGGAGAACATGCAAACTCCACACACATGGAGCCACGGCGGAGACTCGAACCCTGGCCCCAGGCCACAAAACCTTCCCCTATTATGAGCAATTCATTAATTAGAGCTGCGATGATGTTATGCTGCCCGTTCCAGTGTTATTTGGTGTGGGATGTCAAAATCAAAGTGAACTTTATTGTCATCTCAGCTATATACATGTACACAGTGAGACAAGACGGCGTGGCTCCAGCTTATACAGTTTCCAATAGTAAAGGCAGATACGATGGACAGAAATAATTCTAATAAAGAATCTCAGCAAGGATATTTTGACATACGACAGTTGTGCAAATGCTGCGCGTTTCTTTCCATCCAAACTGGGCTTAAGTGAAATACCCCCAGCTGAATACAGCAAAGGCAACTCGAAAAAACAATTGAAAATCTGGGATACTGGATGTCGCCTGTTGTGGCAGAGGTTGAGATTATGAAATGGTACCAGCACCTGTAGACCTGCCAAGACTGATCCAGTGCCCTAGAACCTGCCCACCCAACATCTCTCTGCTCCGCTGCAACCTACTGGCTTCACCCACAACCAAATATATTTCACATCAATCCCACTTAACTGGGCTAACTGGACCACATTAATACAATGTATTAATACACATTAATACATTGAGCACATACACAAACTTCTACTTAACCCAGTGTACATTTACCCAGAATCTTCACTAGAGATTCTACAGCTTTTCCACCCACCAGTAAGAAATAACCAGTATTCCAGCAGCAGGGGTAGAAAAAAAAAAAAAAGCAAAATCATCAGAACAGAACAACAATGAATAATGCAATGCAAATGACCTTTCATTTTCAGCTTTAACTTTAATGTGGTTATGCTGAGTGCAGGTACAGGGCCGATGAGTCAAACTGAACACACACTGGCAGACTGTGACTTTTAGACACCAGGCACACAGAAACTTGGAACAGAATCTCCTTATCCCCTTGTATTTATGCTACCAAAACTGAAATGCTGCTTCACTCAGTGGGTTCATGTGGAAGACATATACAAATATGGCTGCTGTACTTATTTAAAAGTAAGAGGACAGGCAGTGAGCCCATGAATACACAAGTACCGCCACTGGCAAATGTAATCACTTCTCAGAAAAATCCCTGATATCATCTTGTCTCTCATCTGACAATCTACTAACTTGCCCCGACTCTCTCTGGTCAGGATCTGATGCACTTTCTGTTAGATCTGACTACTTTTAAATTAAAAATCAAACAGACCCCTGAGGCATGATTAAAACATTTACAGGTAAATGAATGTTGAGTCTTCTGTAGGGATGTTTGGTGGACTGTATTAAATCCTCACTCCACCAAATGATTACAGGACTGTCATGCATTTTCAATCCAAAACGTTTCAGCCAACGTGTGCATTAAATTTCTGATGTAGCATCTTTGGTTAGCCCAATATTTATTTCCGATAATGTTGCAGAATGGTTACTTTTAAAACCTTTTAAGAAAGGACTGAATTACATGCAAATGACTACCTCTTGCTCTACAGTATTTAACCATGAATGTAGGGCCTGTCTGTTTAGTCATTGTTATGAGTGCAGTGAAGGCTGTTTCCTTCTGAGCTTGTTAGAAAACATGCTCTTCCAAATCTTATTTTAAGCTGCTTTCTCCCATTAATGGGAACATCAGCACTGCTATAGACAGCGCATCTGATTTTATTATTAATAATAATGTAATAAATAAATAATGATACAGTACAGTAGAAAGTGCATTACAGATGAGCTTCACAGAACATTCATAATGCATAATAAAGATGCCTTAATAATATATAATATGTTATGCCTTTGTATAAATAGTTACAGCTGCATTTATAACACTTTATGAATGCATTATAATGCATTATAATGGCTGCTTTAAGTATTACTATTATTTTCTATACATTTTCTTGGTTTTGTTTTGTTACATTTTTGCAAAGTGACTGAGCTCAGGAAAGGTGCTATATAAATTAAAGATATTATTATTATTATTCAGTATTATTATGATTATTATTATTATTATTATTATTAATGAACAATGTACTTTACAGTGACTGACTTCTGCCACACTGAAGAGTTCAGTTGTGTTGTACAGCAGCCAGTCAAATGGACCCTAAAGTCTGCCTGTATCCTCCCAAATGGAAATGGGTGAGATATGCGACTGCATGACATAATAGAATGAACCATTACCGATGTAACAGGAAAAATACTTGTTAGTTATGACAAGAATATTGACTGTAGAAATGAAAATGGAGTCATATTTCAAAATAATGGGCTATATTTACAATGAAATTAGATTTTATTAATGTAATACAAACCATGAAACAGGCCAGCTGTAACATATTGGTTTGTGTGTCGACGTTTTGCAAACGTTCACACACAATCAATGAATCTGTATTTTGAAACACAAACAGATCGAGCTGAGATGTGGAGAGACAACGAGAGACGATTCCAGCATGTTTCTATTCTGGAAACAAAACCTCAAATCGACTACTCAAAGTAGGGACTGTCGTTTCCTAAAGCACAAGGCAACACTAATGTTTTGAATCCTATTAGTGCATTTAATGCCCAGTTATATAAAATCTTACAGATGCACTAGGGAGTCCATTCTTGCTAGTTGCATAACATCCTGATATAGAAGCTGCTTAGTTCACGACCTGCAGAAACCTTGTGGCACACACTTACACCACACACTGCCCCAGAAATGCATCAAAAAAGACGCCAGTCGCTCTCCTCCGTTCTGGCAGATGGTGCAGCATGATAAGCACTCAGACCACAAGACAGAGGGACACTTTTTACCCGCAAGATATCAGACTTCTCAACAAATCCTAATTGCACACCAGATGCACTGAGTAACATTACTCCACCAATGCATCTCTGATGGAACCGCGATTATTAACTGTCGCATAAATGCATATGTACATGAAACAAGTAAAATGAGGGTATATGGCTTCTGCGCTCTGATGGACCTGAATGAAGTTTCCCAGAGAAAAGCCAAGGCCAGTAATTGCCGGTAAAGTTAACGATGTGAGCACATGCACACTAGAGAGGAACTCAGCTGGTGTGCTTTTGAAGCCAGACGGCTCTGATGCATCCTACTCCTCATCACCATCATCCCCATCATCAGGACCACTGGAGAGGCTGGTGATGAGTCTGCGTGATTTGTGAGTCTGCGTGTTCATGCATAACAAGTGAACATGGCAGCAATCTTATACTATGCTGAAAACCTGTCAGAAAATAGGGGCGTCATAGTCCTCTCTGTGCATGTCCTCTGTGTGTGTATGTCCTACGTCTGTGCATGTGCTCTGTGTGTGTGTGTCCTCTGTGTGTGTGTGTGTGTGTGTGTGTGTGTGTCCATCCTCTCTGCACATGTCCTCTGTGTGCATGTGTCCTCTCTGTGCATGTCCTTTGTGTGTGTGTGTGTGTGTGTGAGTGTGTGTCCTCTCTGTGCATGTCCTTTGTGTATGTGTCCTTTGTACTGTAGATGTGTCCTCTCTGTATATGTCCTGTCTGGGTGTGTCCTCAGTGTAAGTAACCTCGTTGAGCATGTGTCTTCTCTGTGTGCGTGTTCTGTGTAGGTGCCGTCTGTGTGTGTTTGCTCTGTCTACGTGTTCTCTGTGTGGCGTTTGCTTGTTCTTCCCGTTGCTTGGGTTTGTCTGCCTGAAATTGCATGTATGGGATGGTCTGGCATCTCCGTTGGCCTGTTTGACCCCAAAAAGGAAGAGAAATATGGGTGCTTAATGACAAAATTTGCTGACTGTGGGTGTGGGGGCTCCCTGACAACGGGCAATTCTAGCAGCAACTAACAAGAACCAAAATAACAACCATATATACTGTAAGGTAGCAGCTGAGATCAATGTGAGGTGGAAATTGTTTATAAAAGGATAGAAAAAGTAAAACACTCATGCAACCCTGACTTAAACCCTTCGCTGCTTACATCCACATCACAGAGAAGTGTGCAGACAGCATGGAATTTGTCTTCCCTGTTTTTCGAAATGCATTCTGAATCCACTGCAAATAAAATCACCGGGGTTGGGGGCTCAACCTTATGCAGTGAAACTTTTTCCGTGTTGAGTATGGAAACTGGTGTTAACCAATGAAACACATGATTTGCTTTGCAGGTGAGTCAATAACAGGATATACCTCCGCTAAACATGACAATGTCATCCAGGTGCCGTGTTCCTTTATTTTTGTTGGTGTAACAGAAGCTGACTCTTTCCTTCCCCCCAGTGGAAGCTTTGCATTTAGTAATAAAATCATTTAAATTTATCGTACCGTGAAATTAATTATTTATGCAGCAAATGGAGGACAATAAAGGGCCTACAAATTATATAGTGAAGAGGACAACAAATAAGCATCCGGCCAGACTCTGCACCAGACAGAGGTCATCAACCAGAAAAGCAGACCGTCTGACCTAATGTTGGGTGAATGGTCAGTTTGCATCCCACCCAGGGGGTCCCCACCTTGAGCCCAGTGGTACCTGGCAGAGGCTGCAGGCCCCTACTAGCCTGACTAAAATACACACTTAGTGGATGGATGGAGAACAAGGGCTATGCTGAGACAGAAAGGGTAAAGGGATCAGCACTAGAAGATGTGAAAAAAATCAAAGAGCAGGGGATGCAATAAGATTATCATTTTCTCAAGGTTTCCAGAGCAACTTACTATTTTCACCTGTGGAAATTTTAATGGTGCAATTCAAACGATTCCCATGATTCAACTGAATGATGTTAGTTTTGTCTGGCATGTATGAATGGTACACTCTCCTTAATGGCCTGCACAATGGGTCACGCCGCTGCCACAGCCGTCTTGTGAATCGTGTGCATCTTCCTCACTGAATCCACAGTTTCCACATCGCAGGCTCAGGGCCGGTGCTACAAGTTGAAATAGCACTGAATGACTATCTTATAAAGGGCTTTGTCTGCTTTCATACTTGGCCACTGTTCTGTGTTTAGGTAAAGGTATCAAACTTAAGGGACTGTGCAAAAACGTTCATATAATGTATGAAGTAGTAGGCAATTAATGTTTGTGTGTGTGTCTCTATCTAATGTATATACGAGAGAGAGATAGAGACACACACGCTAGTATATAGTATATATACATTGGCGTAATGAGTAGTGTTTGTGGAGAAAATTGAGCTTTTTTGCATGAAGCGGCATTTCTTTACTGCACACAGAATGAATAGTGGGACTCTACAAATTGTCATAAAGAGAAGCTGATGTCACCCGACACAATGAAGTCAGAGAGTATGTACAAATACAAAATTCCCCAGGAGACAGCATATAACCCATAATACACATCTTCAGCAGAAGGCAGCATATAACCCATAATGCACTTGTTCAGAAGGAGCCGGTTCATGGGGCTGTTAATTGCTGTTAATGGGACCTGCGCTGGCCATTCCTGCTTGTATAAACCTCGTACAGAAGTACACAGTCTGTGGGTGTCAGATTTAAAGCTTAAAAGGACAAAGGAGTAAACGCATAAAAAAAAAGAGTGAAGTGACCTCCAAGCGTTAACTTAATGACAGAAAAAGGGACTGACAAAGTGAAGAATCAGGTGCTGCAGGTGGCTCATCCTCTGAAAAAATACAGAGCTTTTTCTTTTCAGTCCAAGTAAATCAGGCATCAAATTAGCATGGGGAATGGGGCCGCCGTCACGCCAGATCGGGGATCCGCTGTTCCGAAGGAGTGAGGCTCCTGGAATATGAAACCATGTCCGTCCTCAGGGGTGATCAATGGCCTCTCAAAGGCACCAGGCGGATGCTGAACTAACTTCTAGTCCGACTGCTGTAGCCCAGGCTTTTCTGCAGTCCTGACAGGCTGCTACCTGTGATCCAGGATTATTTCATTTAGGTTTCCTATGCATGGTTCCCCCATTTGAGAAGCTGGCAGGATACATCAGAAAGCACCAAAACAAATAACTATCAGAAATAATACAAATGAACTGCAAACAGTATCTTGGTGTATGAAGCAGACAGGGGGGTGCCTTACACCGGGGGCCATGTCGCATTACTGTCACTAACTCACGGCTATCCGTGTGTGAGGGGCCG
Source organism: Hyperopisus bebe (assembly GCA_026777045.1). NCBI lineage: Eukaryota > Metazoa > Chordata > Actinopteri > Osteoglossiformes > Mormyridae > Hyperopisus > Hyperopisus bebe. The sequence continues at coordinate 17,666,350 of JAODJW010000045.1, forward strand.
TAAGACAGTATATCAGCAGGGTGTCAACAGAGCGGTCGGTGGAGAGCAGGCAGAAGCCACAATCACGCTGAAGCGAGATCTTAAAATACCAAGAAGCAGCCACTTGGTGATTGTGCTGTATTTTATTATACATTTTTGTATTATTAGACAACTCAATTTATGCATGTAGGAACCTGATCTTTACGCTGCTGAAGTCATCTGCTCTCACCGCTCCAAACCACACAGAAACAGACAAAAAAAAAGAAAAATCCACCCACAGTTTCAATCACATCTGAAAAAGTGCCAGTTTCTGACTGTTAATAGTATTAGAAGAGAGGAGGACCAGTCCCAAAGCCTCTGGTATCCGTGCAGAAGCCACACCTTCTGTCTTTTGCACTAATTTGCCTTTAAAAGCAGAAGCATTTTGCACTTGGTACAGCTCCAGGGAGATGGTTTGACACAGACAGGTAATTATCCTCAACAAAGAGATGCATTCAAGGGTCCTTCAGGAACGAGAGGAGAAACTACTGCTCATATTTGAAGAAAAAATAAACGCAGCGGCATGCAGTGTGACAGACAGGGCAAAGGAGTCGGCTGCCGACCATGCATGTCTATATAGAGGCAGGAACAGCCCTACAGCAATGTCTGCTTCCTCTTTGGCTCCATCTGAGTGCTTGTTAGAGACTGAACACTGGGTTACATCTGCACAATCTCTATTTGCCAGCATGGAGACACAGGCCATTATGAGTACAAAAAAACTGAAAAAATTGGGTTAATCCTGGTGTCTGAAATACCACCCTTTTGTTCTGACTGAAGCATTTATATTATTATTTGACAATGGCAAAATTGTCGAGTCCCCTGTGAATTTGTATTAGGCGTTCACATTGGTGAAAGCTGTTGTATCATCAAAGCCTGGCCACGCCTCTTCACCTGATTGGCTGAGGGCCCTATATGTACATGTTCTACACTGGAGACATGGGAATTGAAGATATGCATGTCAACAGAAAACTGCCTCGCAGTGCCTTAAAGCTGGATCAATAAAAGAGCAAAGAAAAGCTGATGAGCCCCTTCTCTCTAGCCTTATTCCGGCATCATTTGTACATCTCTGTTTTCCTCTAGTATTACCTCATCACATTCTTCATAAAAGATTTAATTTTCCACCATAATGACCATCATAATTTATTTATTTTAGCCTTATATTCGACATAGCGTATAAAGTTGCTAATCTGCTTATAAATTCCATATATATAATGAATTCCACTGACAAAGCAATGGTGCTGACTAAATATCGTCTATGCCTGCTACAGCTGGTGGATGCTTGGCCTTGGGCACATCAGCACCACACTGGCTCTCACTGGAGCACTGCTAATTCAGCACTGCGAGTACAGACAGCGCTTCTTCATCCCCACCCTGGCCAAACAACAGCAATTATACATAGCTGGCGGCTAATGACAAACCATTGTCATTGGGGGGGGCTGTGGCGTCAGTCACGGGGGGGGGGGG
>JAODJW010000045.1:17684438-17702630 GCA_026777045.1 Hyperopisus bebe
GCACTGTTACACCCCCTGTGTCTGCCCTGCTCTGTTTGTGCGGAGTTTGTATAGAGCATATTAGCAATTAGCCTAATGTGGTACATCATGAGTGGCGCGGAAATGTTTAGTAATCTGAGGTTCTGAGGCTAGAAGCTCTGTCTGAGTCTCTCATTTGTCACTGGGGGGGGGTCAGAGCTCACCGTGCGCGTCCCGATAGTAGGCGTGCGTGACGCTCCGGAATCGCTCCTGTCCAGCGGTGTCCCAAATCTATAAGAGGACGGACAAAGTATGAGATCATAAAGAGCAGAAACACTGGCCTCCTTCACGTTTGGTCCGGGCTTCTCTGGCGACTCCTTGGCCCAGCTTGAGAGTCAGAGCTGCCGGTTACCAGCACTCACAGGACACGCCACTTACATTTATCATCTGACTGGAACGCTGTTAAGGGCCCTGACACACATTAGGTCAGGAAGCGATCAGATCCTAAGCGATTGGGCCCTAAGTGATGCCATCCCACAGGGATGGGCTATTTCTGAGCTCTGCTGCATACATCCGCTGCTATAGAGGGACAAATTACACAACCCAGGCATTCAACAGCAACAGCCATTATGACTTTGATAATACACAGATACACAGATACAAATCCTACCTGCAGTTTCACCTTCATGCCGTCGATGTTCAAGACTTTATTCTAAAAATACAAAAACAAACAGAAGAAAAGATTAGATACTGAATCACCGCAAATTCCACTTTTGAAAGGAGGATGAAAGCTAAACATCCTGGTCTGCCATCCACATGTTCGTCTATCTGGAACTTTCTATTCGAACGGAGGCGTGTAAATTCATAATTATATTTGTCAAACTTCCCTTTACTCTTTTACAGCTTATGAGAGGCGGGTATGTGTGGCTCTGTTTAGTTTAAATGTTTACATATCCTCAGATGTTATGTGGTGACCACAGTGTATCTTCATGAACATCCGGGTGGGTGGAGTCCGCTGATGGCCACGTCCGGCTCAGCCCCATGTCACTAGTGCGTCAATCCTTCAGTCTCCACTCCTGTCCCCTAAGAATGTTCCCTTTCCTCCGACCCCCAAATCATATGAATCCCCCATGGAAAATCTTAAGTCACGTTTTGTTTCTGAACTTTTTCATTGCTGTAAAATATGTTTCACCTTGTTCTTCTACCTCCATTACTGAGGAGGAGATCTGAAGCTATCTGATGTAGATACTGCCACAAGCCTTACCAACTTAATCATAATCAGTAACCGTAATAACGACAACAGCAACGACAATGATAGAAACAGTAACTATTCCTCATCGGACGTGTGTCTTGATCAGCATGTCCGTTTTTAAATGATAAAGACCAAACAGAAAGCACATCAGCATGGACACCCCAACAAGGAGGTCAGTTGGAATCTGCCTGTCCTGGCCAGCTGATATAATTGTCTCGGTTGCTTTTCAGTGAGAAAAGCCAGTCTAATCACCTCAATTATTCACTTCTCAATATAGTAGCAAAGTATACAAATGTATAACATGAAGACCATATCATCTAGAAAAGAGGTTCCCAACCCCCAGTTCATGAACTGGTACTGGTCCATGGCCAGTATTCCACCAGGCCTCAGAACGCTGGCGGTTTTGCAGAGGGGTTCATTGGTTTCCAAAAGTAAACTATACATTTTAAATTCCTTACGACCCATCATGTTCAATTGAATTCAATTGAATTTTATTTGTATAGCGCATTCTCACAACATTACATTGTCTCTAAGTGTTTTACATTATCCCCGCCCAAAGCCCCCAGTGAGGAAGCGAGAGGCAACAGTGGCAAGGAAAAACTCCCTAGAAGGAAGAAACCTTGGGAGGAACCAAACCCAAAGGGGGAGCCCATCCTCCAGGGGGCAGCAGAGGAAGCCCTAACCCTAACCAGACTCAAAGGGGGAGCCCATCCTCCAGGGGGCAGCAGAGGAAGCCCTAACCCTAACCAGACTCAAAGGGGGAGCCCATTTTCCTTGGGCCAGTAGAGGATGTTGTGTTCAAGAGTTCTGCTTGCATTTGAAAAATGTGCAAAGGGTTACAGTTATAAAATTGCCCATTTTGCCAGCCTGTGACATTTTCGTACGACGTGTAATCAGCAATTTGGGGACTCCTAGTCTAGATGCTGCCCTGCTGATAGGGTAGACCTTGCACTGTAGTTGACATATATGGCACGTTTCGCTGCAGCAAACAGACGCCTTCCGGGTCCCAGATAAGAAAATAGAACACGGCTGATGATGTCCTTCTAGCTTCAAGCAAAGATGCATGTTCCTTTACCCCTATGGCCAAACTTCCCAAGTAGACTTTCGCAACGACGGCGCAGCGCGCTGAGCTACGCCGGGACGGTGCAATAGCGCCTCTCAATGAACGACACCACAAATTGCAGCCTATTTCATCAGCGCTGCCATGGTGACATGTGGCCGGCGTGTGCAGCCTCTGCCACGGTTTCTCCACAGGAAGGTGTGGCTCAGATGCTGTGAGACGTTCTGTTGTAACAACTTATTTCTGTTCTTCCTGTGCCAGACTGATGACCAACATTCTGTGAAGGCTTCACGTGGCATTTGGAGTCTGAAAGCCTGGATGAAATCTTTGTGACGGAGGTGTTAAGCAGTGGCCAGATCTGCCATGTTCCTCTAGCTCAAATGGTTAGATCACTCATGGGGAAGTTGGAGAACTTCTATAAAGTTCTTCATATGGAGTGGGAACATACAGAGGCATGACATATTTCCCAAGAGCTCAAACACTCCATTTCACTGGTTGGAGGAGCACTTCTGGGCCACCCAAGAGTGGCAGAATATAACCAACTCATTGCCCACACAGTTGTTAAGCGGCATAGTTACTGTAGGCGATAGACAGGAAAGTCATCAAAATATGCCGCTATTTTGAAGCTCATTCTGCATTCATCGTCATTAGCGGCGTGGTTTAAAGGTCAAAGCTGTCAGAGCAGAGTCTTAATTATGGAATGCTAGCTTGGTAGTAATGAGACAATAAGATTCAACGAACAAGACATGACACCAGCAGTTTCATAATGAGCACATTACTCCCTAATTAGCAATGGTCCCTTTTGTTCTCTTGCGCATTTCTCACCATCCCCATTTTAAGGCGATATTGGGCACTAAACTACTTACATTCTAAAAATACCTTTCATTTCCTGCATGTAAGGCGTAGCGTTTAATGAGAAATAACAAGTAAAGTCAACCCAGCGCATCAGGAAGCCAAACTGCTGGATTATAACTATTAGGATGTGATGTAGTCTGAGAAGGAAACGGCTCTGAAACAAAGCAGACCTTTGGCACCAACTTCTAAGCAAACATTCTGTATGATCTTGAAAAAAAGAACTATTCACACATCTTGCCAGTTCCATTGTATTTCGGTGTGATTTTTCTAACTAATTTTGACCAACTTGTACAGATGCACAAATCACTAAAGCACTTCAGATTGATTACCGTGAAAGCTGGCTCTTTCACAGGTCTTTTTTGTGTACTGTCAGTCTCATCCCTTCCTGACTCCTGCTGTCCAATAAGAAGGCCTACGGTTGCCTCAGATAAAGAGCCCATTTCCTGCTTAAGTCTCATCCGCCCTGAACGGAAACGATTTAACAAGCTGGTATGACGGCACCTTCTGAGAGTTCAGCCGATAGCCTTCATGTTAAAAGGCCATGCTCTTACTACAGCTCATGTGAACCTGATGTTACAGTGAGAGAGGGAGGCTCCCAACTGGGGAGGGGGGGGCTAAGAAGGGAAGGATTAAAGGGATGAAGAGAAGGTGAGTGAGCATAAAAAAGAAAAAAAAACGTAACAGCAAGAGGAGGCAATAATGATAAATCCTTTATTTGACATTACAGGTTCACTAGTATTGAACCCCTTCCAGCTCCCCGTAGCTTGGGGGCCACAGCACAGAGTGAGCCAATGTGCAACATGCCTGGAGCTGGGGGGTAAGGGCCTCGCTGAAGGGCCCACGGATGTGTGACTGTTCCACTGTTGCCGGGGCTTGAACTGGCTACCTTCTGATCATGGACACAGACTTTTGCTGAGCCATGTACCCCTCCCCATAAGATGGTTATGGAAGTGTGCTTGTGACTGAAAGGTTGCTGGTTTGAAATCCCTGACCAGCAAGGTATCATCGAGCTACCCTGAGCAAGCTATTGCCCCCATACACTGCTCCGCAAGTGCTGAATTAGCTGCCACCTGATATGCCACCATGTCACATACGGGTTAAATGCAGAGGACATATTTCATTGTTGTTCAACAATGACAATCACTTCCACTTTCAATCTGTTGACAGACAGACACAGTCTCTGTCTGACGGACAGAAGCAGTAGATAAAGCCAAACTGTGCAGCTCAGGGGACTTTGAAGCATTACCAGAACAAGCAGAGGACACAAGGAAGTAACCAGAGCCTCTCTGGGACTGAAGTAGATGTTGCATCAGCAAGCCAAGCAGCAGCCCTATGCAGGCCTCTGCCGGCGGCTTCACTGAGAAAAAGCAGAGGGGCTTGCAGGAAGAGGACACCGATTTCAGAAGCGCTGGGAGGGGGGTTATGTGTTTGCAGGCATGCCCTGGTGCTGACCTCGCAGAAAGCAGAACTATGCCATTCGCTGGCAAGGCCGACGTATTGCCATGCGACTCTGGCATCCATGAGAACTTCTAACCACATCAAGGTCACATTACTCTCCATTAACAAATACAAAAACATTCTGCCAGCTTCACCTGACATGCAGAAGTTATAGCTGCCTGGCATTTCCTGCTAGGGCCAATTAAAATCTGCTATATGCAGGGACACATGGTACATGACTTGTGGGGGCCTGCGCTTCACTCATTTAACTGCAGATCGTCTGAGAAAAGACTGGCCCCTTAGTGTCCTTTTCGCACTTGTTCAGAAACAGAGGAACCCAAAGGACTGGAGACATTACAGCGAGATCACAGGCTTTTCCATTTGTATTCTGCTTTGGTGAACTGTGAGAAATAATAGAGTGACTCAGATTTTTCTTGTGAGAAATCAGCTTTGAAAGCTTTACAGAAGAATGAGGGTATTACAGAGGAATCTCTACAGGGGTTTGGAGAAGACTCCACTTCAAAGGCGCCGGGGTATCTTGTACTTTATACAGTGTTTATACTCATAAAAATTACAACTTTAACAGTTTATTATGAAAGCATGTCTCTTCAATAGCAGATATATTTTGTTCCTTTATATAAAGCTGATGAAATATAGGATGATATCTATTCTCCGGCACTAAATAGAGAGGGCACACTTTACCGGTGACCTGGCTGATGGAAGATCATTCCGGTCTCTGATTCCCCAGCTTTGCAGAACGTTTTTGAAACAATTCAGGTTTTACAAGGGTCAGAAAGCCATGAAATGCTGGAGCAGAAAAAGAGCCCCAGCCTGAGTAGATGAGTCTTGGTCTGTCACTCAAACTTAGTCTATTTAAACACTCTAGAAATGGACAGAAATTAACTAAAAATGGAAATGCATTCTAGCTGGACCCCCTCCATCTGCACCCTCATCACCGCCTCGTTCATTACCTGCCTTCATCCAAAGCAGTCAAACCTGAGCTTCTGACTGAAAACCTCCTTTTCGGAGTCGCATAGCAACAATGTCAAGGCGCGAAGGTCTCATTCACACGGCTGCCATGATGATTAGCGAGACCCGGGTTTCACAGGGTGCTGAAGCACGGTGGGGTGGGGGGGGGGGTGCTCACACACTGCTCGTTGGTCTACTTATTACAATCATTGAACCAAGGGACAAACCACCCTACCAGGCAACAGGAACTCAAATCATGATCTCCGCACAATTTTGCAAAGAAAACTGCGGAAGATAATATTGCGGCAGGTCCAAAAGTTGGCAGATCCGATCAAAACAGTACTGAGCTCATGCTTATCTGGTGAGTGGACTTGATTTGTCGATAAGACCTCATTGCATTATATCTGTGTAAGGGTGTCAGTCATGGCTGTTGGAGAGAAGAAAAAGAAGAGGAGGAAAAGCCAGTGAAATGAGCACACCAAGCAAGGTAAACTGTAGGACAAAAGGCCTCCTTTCCCAAAACCAAGGCCTGATCCATAGGATCGACCCCTTCTCTCCATTAACCTGTCCCCCATGGCTCTGCTATTAAATATTGATGGCTCCCACCTCAAGGCCACACTCATGGGATCCTGTTGACATTTGAACAGCAGGTGGCAGCACGGAAAAACTCAGGTCCCCTCATTATTAATTAAAGAAGACCCAAACACTATACTCAGAGGCACACCTAATCATGGGGAAACACACAGACACACAGACACACACACAGAGTCACAGGCTGACAGGGTCACAGGCTCACAGAAAAGGGGTGGGACAGCCGACATTGATTATTAAATTGTGTAGAGGCATCCGGCAAATAGTGCATGAATGTTCCATCAGTACCATGCCGGAAGGCCAGTGCAGACCAGAGTTATACTATGTGCAATTAAGCAAATGGCTAACCCTTTGTTCTGCCTTCAGCCACATTAAGATAAAAGACCAGGTGCTGCTTCTGGAGACCCAACTCGGATCATGACACGGCTGACTCCCACAGAAAAGATGTGGTGCTTCACCTAGATTCAGTGGTTAAGCCTTTGACTTGGCGCCTTTTGGTAAAGTGAAACATGAGAGCAGTGAAAGCAAATGAAGAAGAAGGGGAATAAAGGCATACAAACACATAAAGACCAAGAGAGAGGAGGAGAGCAGGAGAGAAGTGCAGCTGTTAGAATCAACAAGGGTCCTTTGACTGATCCCCGCAGGCCTGGAGTCTGATAGACCATGAGTCTGTGCTTATTCAGAAAGGGTTCTTTGAGGAGCCTGGCAGGAAAGCCTGCTCTGCAAAGCCTGTCACAGGATGTAGATGAGATCCAGCTCTGTCAGGGCAGCAGGTATGGGGGTCACAGCGTGCTCCTTATGTACTTCTCAACTGCAGTTACCATATATTCACAGGTCCATTGTATGCTATCACCCATCCATCCATCCATTCATCTATACCAGCTTACCCACCACAAGGTCTGGGCTGGAACTTATCCCACCAAGCAGATAGCACAAGGCAGGGCACAACCCAGATAGGATGTCAGTGTACACATAAATGGCGCAGATTTTTAGAAATAATATACACAATACACAGTGTGACCAAAATCTTTTTGTGCAGGGTGCATTTACATTTTTTTATATAATATGTTTTCATATAATACTGTATATAAGTTCTGAGGAGTTGCTTGGCTTTGGGCTAATCACACTCCCACATAGACATACACAATATCAGCTTGGAAAAATCCTCCCTACCTCTGGTCAAACAGCCCAAGCATTATACTTATATTGTGCAAATAATTATACATTAATTCTACAAATAATTATTGCATTACAAACTGCACAAATAAAATTCTGTGTATAATTCACTGAGGTGTCAGGCTGGACAGAGAATATTAAGCATAATAATTTGCCTGAGGCCTGTTTGGCCACTGAACAGCCACGGTCGGAGGCTGACTATGACAGAGCGGTATAAATCTCCGGACGGTATCACTGGAGTGGGAAAGAAACGGGCATCTCACAAATCATGCCCATGTGCTGTTCTTGGGTGGATAGAAGCCTAAACAATGAAGCATCATAATGCCCCACTTTCACATTTAATCAAGCAGACAGAAGATGGCAGAGAAAGAGACCTTTATAAACACAGAACTCTTTATAGACTAGGGAAGTGCAGCCAGGTTTTTGACGTACCCCTACTCCAGTGGATCTGATGTTCTGGATGATGACTCCTCCTGAACCTTCAAAACCATTCCGTACCCTGCCTTCACAGCAAACCCATGTCAGAGTAAAAGAACTAGTCACAAGGTCCATCCTTAGCCAAAGAAGAGGTATTACTTATTCGGGATGTTAAGATGTCACCTCGGAATATCAGTGTCACCTCGCGTGTTAGTAATCTCTTCCTTTATGCTGTCTCACTCCTGAAGTGGCTCTCCTGACATATTTATCTTGAACGCCTCGAAGGAAAGGCAGCGCCAGACAAATGGACTAAACAAAAACCGGTCATGTTACCCCAGACAGATTTTGGCAACCAAAAAACATGTGATTGTGATTTAAATCAAAAAACAAAAACAAACAAATGAACAAGCAAGCAAACAAGCAAATAACCAAGTCAGTTAGCCAGCTAAATTATGAAGGTAATTAGTTGTAATTTGCAATTACACAAGGCCTCCTCTGCCATCCCACACAGACAGTTCTGACAAAGCTTTACTCTCTCAGTTATTGCTGCCCGGAGTGGTATCAGAAAAGTAAGTCATAGGCATTAGTGTCTGCCTCTGGGCGGTGGTTTCATTGGGGAGTATGGGACTTGCATCAGGCAAAAATGTCTGGCACACACTGAGTGGGAGCCTTTCTAATGGGGGGAGGCACTGACTGAGAAACCTCTACAGCAATTCAGGATAATATAATAAAAATTTAAAAAAATCAATGTGAGGTTTATGGTACATTACATGCAATCTAAGCATGTCTGGAGAATATCTCTTGGTTATTAGAAGTACTGCAGGTTTACTTTTTATGGTGCCTGATGAACAAGGTTTGTGTGGAGACACACAAGCACTCAAGTCACCGGTCATCCAGGAGGTCATGACTGTTCAGAGCGGAGGAATCCGTCTACTTCACCCAAAAACCCTCAGTGAGATGACATCAGAAAACCTCCCTGCCCTGACTCAGAGGTAGATTACAGTCTTTTTTGGAATGTCACTTAGCTTAAACACAAATGAACACGGGATGGTGACCTTTACACAGAGGCGGCTGGCATGGGAGACACTGGAGGATGAAAGGTTCAAGGTGGATGGGGGGGGCACAGGGTGACATTTGAACAGGGCTGCAATCTCTTTAGAACTTCATGGCCCCGCTTCAAAAGTCACCCGTGTCCGCAAACCGACCTCATGCAGATGCACAGAAATAGCACGTCCTGTGTGTGTGTGTGTGTGTGTGTGTGTGTGTGTGTGTGTGTATGTGTGTGTGTGTGTGTGTGGGTGGGGGAGGGGGGTGCTTTAGTGAGACTTCCACTAAGTCAGTGTGAAACATTTTTGCCTGATGCAGAATCCCATACTCCCCAATCAGTCCAAAGCTTGGAAACGGACAGTAATGTTTATGACTTACTGAATGCCCCTTTGTCAGAATTAGAACACTCAGGTCCAGAAAGTTAAAATCCAGACAAAATTTTGATTCAACCAACCAATGAACTATAAAGTGTTACAGTCACAGACACTCAGCTGGTTGGTTGAAATTAAATTTTGTTCTGGATTTTTACTTTCTGGACCTGAACCATGCACTTTTGCTACAGATGTTGCCTCATTTGGAGCATTAAGTTCCCCACTAGAAAGATGCTGACATTGATTTGCAGGAAGGAAAACAATAAACTGAAACCCGCACGGTATGAAAATGGGGGGCGGTGGACTTGGATACGCTTCTACAAAATCGTCGGGGTACCCGGGCACCCACCACGACACCACGAAAACTAACCCTAACCCTAACCCATAGAGCAATGTTTCCCAGCTGCCTTAGAGCCATTCCTCCTATTCGTGGGGGCACTGGTTTGTCCTACAGCCATTCCTGTCCAAAGGATTACATCAGTCTAAGATTCTGGCGATGCTTCATTCTCAGTGAAGCTATTACTCTAAATTACCCACCTACATCATTAAACGGCCACATATGTCCAGCTCAGTGACCAAAAAATGGACGATGAACAGAGAGGATGCGGGACAGACAGACAGCTGGCTTTCTGGCTCCTGTCTGACATCACCTGCTCCCTGCAGGATTAGGAACCGCTACAGGTAAGCCCACAAGATTAATGGCGGATAAGCTCGCTCTGTGAATATCACAGAAAACCGTTTCACAATCTCGACCAAACAGCGGCCGCCATTAATCAAAGCAGCACCCCGCAGCTCAACATGGACAGGGTGTGGGGGGGAAAAAAATGGAACTATTTAGATGGGCTTGGATGATGATACCTCTGTCAGCCAATGGCGTTGACTGAGCATGGCCAGGAAAGGGAAAGCGTCTTTATCAATAAACACAAAGTAAAGCAGAAAGCAAAAATACCTTTAGGGGCCAAAAAATAAACTGTGTTGTTAGATTTCAACCTGTTTCTTTCCCTTCTGTCCTGCGGGTTAAAAATAAAAAGATTTATAACTAAAAATTAATTAGGTTTATATACAATTACCAGAATGACATGAGGCTGGAGGGAGGTGAACCTGGTAATTCTAGCTGAACGGAATTAGGTGTTCAGGGCCTGACTACAGTGGCAATGGCTTGTGGCTTTAACCCTTTGCTTCCAAAACACGTTCTCCTAAGGTTGAGGATTAATGGTCCAAGGCAGAGGTCTATCCTTTCATTTGTTTTAGGAAGTCTACGATGGTGTGGTTTGAGTATTCAAGTTATGCCTTGGCTAGTTGAAAACCAGGAAGGCAGGACACATCTGAAGGATACCCTGTGCCTTGGTCATTATTCATTTCAAGCATCTGGAAGTTCAAACGAAATCTCCCTTGCACACTTTACCCAGTGCAGGGTTAAACTAGTATCCCGGCAACCAGTGCACGAATAATACTTCCCTGGCACAAGGATGGTCTTTTCCACGAAGCAGCAATGAAACACTAAGTCTTAATGGATGGCACAGATGCATGCAGAGGAATTTGTAAATTAAGATGGAAAAACTAAGAAAATTAAAATCACCCATGGGCTCATTTAGCAAATGGGATTCCAGAGTCAGGGATCAATGAGACTGAGGATTCTGTGACAGTATCTCTTATACAAGTGGTCAGGGTTACAGAGGCAGGTCAAGGTATCATGTCCCACTCCATCACCATCAATTTGCAAACCGAGGCTGACTGACACGAGGCAGGCCCACAGTGCCCCGACGGTGCTGAGACCAACCAGTCCTCCCTGCCGTTTGAGGCACCCATCTTCACCTGGCTGTCCCCCTTACCAAAACCGATGGTTTAGTGTCACCTGGAAAGCAAATGAAGTGAGCAGTGCTGGGCCACTAGCCTTCAGCAAACCCACGTCCCTGTGCTCCCAAGATGCCCACCCATCTTCCAGTGACGCAGGCGCTTGGTACGAGCCCCCCCTGACTCTCATGGAGAATTACATTTAATGTATTTGGCAGATGCCTTTATCCAAAGCATCAGACATTTGAGAAAGTCGGGTCAGACTGTCCCTGGAGCAGCTGGGCGATAAGGATGTTATTCAAGGGCCCAATGGTGATATCACACTGCCACCACGGGCATGTGAACCAGCGACTTCATGCTGACAAGCAGCTCATCCTAACCCACTGAAGCACACACTACTCCAGTGTTTCTCGGTCCTCAGACACCCACAGGCTCCCAGCAAAAACATGGACTGTCTGTGGGAAGCACTGTACTTATCCCATAAGTACATGAATTACACAAAGGTGGGGGACAGATCGTCTTCTGCTTCCTGTGCTTGGTGTTCATTTCCCATGTGTGTGTTTTGGAGACAAAGAATGCAATGTAACAGTCAGGCACTGGAAGTATGGTAAGGTAGATTGTTAGGGGAACAAGCTAGTCAGTGGTCACCAGTTGAACAGTTAGTATACACTGATAGAGGGACTGGATAAGACAGACTCCATCTAGAATGAAGGACATACTCATTCACATCATGGCAAAGGTTGGAAAGGGGTGGAAAATTTCTGGAAACTTTCATTCCATGGGAAGTTAAGCAGGGAAATTTAGGAAATATTCCAAGTTGGAAACTTGCTATGGCAATTAACAGGAAAATTCCCATGACTTGAGTATATCAAGGTGATGAATTTTACTATACCATATATTTTTCATGTCCCACATCCTTCAAGAGACAGCAAGTGGGAGTGATTCTGGAAGGTTTCGGACTGGGGGGGTCATTTACCCTTCAGAAGGGTGAAGCAGATCTCCCTGGATCTGGATCGATAGCAGGGAGAAACCCCAGAAGGAGACAGACAAAGTAACCTGCTTCACAGTGAGACTCCAAAGCCTAGTTTGAGTGCAAACGTCCCAGAGAAGTCCATCTCTACACAGAATCAGTGAGGTCGGTCCGCTACCTTATGAGCGTGGCACACTCAGGCTGGTACAGACAAGGTGGGCACACTCAGGCTGGAACAGACAAGGTGGGCACACTCAGGCTGGAACAGACAAGGTGGGCACACTCAGGCTGGTACACAAATAGCTTTGCTGTCTATTTCTGTCCAGCCTTAAAACTCGGCAAGATTAGTTCCATAACCAATGCTTTTATAAAATGCACTTGGGAGAGTATTTCATATTGTGGAAATGTAGCACAAATATAAACCATCACTGGATGGTTCAAATCACACTGCTGAAAACTTCTCAAAGAAAATGCATTAGATTTGCAGCAAGGTGTTTAAAGGTGGGAAATAATTTTGTGATTTAGACACACTCAGAAAATAGGCAAAAAAAAATTTCTCCCAAAACCAATGTCATTTTAAATCCAGTGCCTGTGCATAGCTCACTCTTAATCTTCAGTGAATTTAGCCATGTCCTTTGGAGAAATCTTGTCAGGGTCTCCCTCACAAAAAAAAGCAAGACATGAAGACACCTACAAGTCTGTCCATGCCTGCTCTTGTATCTGGACCTTTTGTATATTGCCCCAGCCTTACAGGAGGCATTAAGGGTGCAGTTTGCAGTACCCTAATCCAGAGGTGAACATTTCAGGTCCAGTTGACTATATACCAGTTGAGTATAGTCACAGAGCACTCAACTGGTTGGTTAAAACAAAATCTTGGTCTGGATTTTTACTTTTTAGACCTGAAATCCATGTCTGCCTACATCTAACAGTGGGTCAGTGTGCTTTTGGTTGGGTTAGGGTTAGGTTATGGTTAGGGTTAAGTTAGGGTTAGGGTCACAGAGGGACACACTGCTTTTCCCTTGGGGGTTCAGGCACAGAGGAACAAAGAGAAAGAGGCCTTGTATACAGACAGTATGCAGATGATTCGCCTGAATGGAGAGGATGCTGACTGGTGTGTGTGCTCACTTTCCATTAATAAAGACCAGTCACATGGCTTTTCAGACTAAGGGCTCTAAAGGACTCCTGGTGGAGACATAGGGAGCAGGAGGTTCTTTTTAAGGCAATTAGGTATGGAGTTTGGGAGAGCAGGGGTGAGAAGCACAACCTCTACTTCTCACCTCGCCCCCATTAACTGCTTGGATTCTCCCTGCCCTCTCCAAATGTTTGAACCCTCCAGTCATGATGTACCAGTTATACATAATGATTTTAGCTACCACTGCACTCCACACATGGGGAGATTACCAGCAGGCCAGAAGGGTGAATGCAAAATCTACAACAATGGTCATTTTGTGGCACTATGAAGCATACCGGGAAGCTGTCCGGGAAAAAAAAAAAACTCAGTCAGGATTTTTATTAAGTTTCCTGTGGTAATTGTGCATGCGGGGTATTCACCTTTAGAAAAATGCATTGAACTGAGAAGTATTTAAGTCGTCATCGTTCACATGGGAGATGGTCCGATTCAAAGCGAAGAAATGCAACTCTGTTGGGGAACCAGCCACCTGCTGAGCAACGGAGTGAAGGATCTCCAGTCCACAATCACTCAGAGCGTACTGCTGGAGAATGGTTGCCGTGGTGACAGGAGCTGAAAGCATCACGGCGGTAGCACCCCCGCCCCCGCCCCTAAAGATTTCAGCCACTCAAAGTCATGTGACTAGTTAGGTAATAGATTAACCTGAACTAAACCCATATGGTAGGTGAATGCCTCTGATACTACTAAACCAAAACCTGAAATTATCACTAGCATGGCTTTCATGAAACACCAAGATAAACAGTCATAGTTAACTAAGTCTGTTGTGTATCTTAACAGCAAATTAATTTCCCTTCAAGTGCACCTTTGCTATTACAATAAATTGCCTTTAAGATGCTCAATTTGCTGTTTACTTGTAAAATTAATCTTGACATCTTTTCATACCATGATTCCTTATGCATAATGGGGTGTTACAGTTGATAAAAAGCTTTGCCGGTGTTTTTGGTCTTTGGTCTGCTTAAAGACAGAGACGGATACTGGAAATAATGGCTGCACTATTTAATGAGCAGAGGTGTGAAGCATCAGCATGACGCAGCCAGACCGGAAGGCAGCATGAGTGTGTGTTGCCACTGGCGTGTCCTCGCCGGCCGCCTCAGAGCCCACGCTTGAACTCTCCAAACCCGGAGAGGAGCACCAGACAGCGCAAAGCCATATTGATTTGCGGATTCATTCAGTACCACGTACGCCTTTGTCTTGAAGCTGAAACGGATCTATGCTGGTAACTGGAGGAAATATGGGCACATTTGTGTATGTCAAGCAGAAAATGTGAATGAGTGTATATATACACACACACACACACACACACACACAAAACGTTATGGGGACCAAATGTCCTCAGAATGTGATAAGACCTGTTATTTTGCCATTGTGGGGACTATACTTTCAGTCCCCACAAGGAGGAACTCAGTTTTCTAAAAATCTGTGATAGTAATACAAAAAAACTAAAAATACTGAAAGACTTTTTTAGTTTGGTTACTTAAGGTTAGGGTTGGGTAGAGGTTAAGATTGTTATTTGTGGGATTAGGGTTTTTCCCCATAGAAATGAATGGACGGTCCCCACAAAGATACAGATACAAACGTACGTGCATGTGGGCACAAGCAAGAAGCTAACTGCTCAAAAATGTATATGCTATAGGGTCTTCAGTGAGGCCAAAGGGGGATCTCTACTTAATAAATACAAACATGGGGTGGATCAGTGAGCTGCTTTGGCTTCAGGTCAAAGATCAAAGGTCAAAGGTCCATGATGCAGTAGGTGGTAATACGGCCGCAGCCAAAACACCACCCCTGTTTGCCAGACCTCAGCAAACAGGAAAAACACACACAGCATTGAGTGATGGAATAGAATGGTACCTTCCTCTCCAGAAACTGGCTGTGAATAAGCAAGGTCTAGGGGGCAGAGTTTGTTGAAAAAAGATTAGACTTTGGTAAACCTCTCACACAAGACTTACTCCTCTGCAGTAAGCGGGGAAAACCACAGTGAGTAGTATTTCAGGTGCTTTGTTCTGTTCCCTTGGGTTCGCCAGGCAGAGAGGGGCATGTTGTCCTTCCTTTCTCCTCCAGCACTCCTGCCTTTCACCTGGTTCCAGGTGACAGAACCCAACATACCAAGCTTTCAGACAATGACCTGTGATCTTGTTTAATTGAGAGGAACATTCCCTTCATCATAGGCCCAAGCAGTTTCATTTCATTGGTGGATTACCATGGTAACTAGGAGCTGTCAAGCGTTATTCCTGCCTGGAGACGAATTCTCAGAAAGAGCACAAATTTCTCGAATGTTTTTGTTTCTGTTGAGCGGAACGATTTGTCAATGGCGTGTATGTATTGCATTGGCCGTTTTGCACTTGCCCTTGGATAATTAACGTGATGGGGTTGATCATACAGTTGATTGTTAAAAATTACAGATATGTCAGTACAGTAGGTAGCTTTGACCATATATTATCATGATGATGCAACTGTATCTTGTGATGCAGCTGACAGTGGAGTCTGGATTAGGTTGGGATACAGTAACAAGATCACTCACGACTCCTTGAGTATCTCACATACAGGAGACAGCACACTGTTTGTGTGAGGACTGTCACAATCTTATTTACACCACAGGCCTTTGAATCAACACTACCAACAAAACACCTGAGGATAGCAGAGTGTAGTGCGGTATAACTCATCCTCAAAGAGAAGAGCTTGTAGATCTTCCCTTGAAAAGGAAGCAGAGCTAAAACACTCCAACAGTATTTGTCAAAGTAAGGAATCCTCATGGAGCAGGACCCACATGATTAAGAGCATCCAGATGTAATTATGGAGACGGGGAGATATTACCTCATCTGATTTATCTCAGCTATCCAATAGGGGGTCTGCAGCTTGTCTATATTAGAGAGCCAAATTACAGATGGAACCAATTACTAAGTACAGTCATAGAAGGCACAACTAGAGGATTACGGTGTATGGAAGGATAGGTACCCACATCGCATGAGTGCCGCAGGGATGAGCCCACTGAGTAGAGAAGGAGGGCTTGAAGTGATCTGGGACCAGACCTCAGCTGCTGCTCTTTACCTGCATGTGGGTATTTGTGAAACCTGCGCCACTTCTTACAGACATTTTATTCACACATCAGGGAACTCAACTTTCCATGCACTTCAAAATGCAGGCCTGCAGCCTTAATACAGGCAATTTCACCAATAACTGTTTCCCAAAAATGGCCTTCATGACATGAAGAAAAAGACAAAAACATGAAACAATAGCAAGATTGGTAAGTCCTGACCTATTTTAGGGCATTACAGCATCAATGCCATGGAGAAAAACTGCATCCCAGCCGATAAACAGATGAAGTAAATCCAGTGGATCCTGCACTCAGCGGTCCAGCTGAGGGGTTTCGCGTTTCATTTACATTTATTTACATTTAATTAATTATCAAAAGCTTTTGTCCAAAGTGATATGCGGTGAGGATCAGAGAACCAGATCAGCTAGCATCCCTGAAGCTACTGGGGTTTAGAGCCTTGTTGAAGAGGTCGACTGTGATATCTCTACTCCGCCGTCCATGGGATTTGAACCCCAACCTTCCAGACATGGGCAACAATCCGTTATATGCTGAGATACATACCACGTGCAGGTGAAAATTTAAGCTACAGAGGAAGGGGGAAGCAGGAATCTGTAAATAACTGGTCTTGAAAAAACATGCCGTGGATTGGACCCCAAACAAGCAACAGCAAAGTCAGGTTTGTCCAGTGTCCCTGCGGCCGTTGTCAGGTGTCATCGCCGGCTATGAGTGCAGTGGCACTTTAGTCACGTGATGCCCAGAAAAGTCACACCATGAATGTGACACCGCACAGTCCCACTGTCTCCATCTGCAGACAGTGCTAATGAGTGCTGATCTAAAATTACACCAATGCTCACATGCTCCATAATCACCGCTGGAGAAGAGCATGCATCCCAAGGTGTGGCTGGACGTGCCTCATCCATGCTGAGAATCCAGCAACCTTCTACCCAGCACAGAAGAGGTGACCGTTAGAGGACTTTCATCTCCGTCTGAAACATCGTCCTGTCTATAAACATTCTTCTCCTCCATCCCATTATGGACGCATGCACTTCTTGTTTCACACAAGTTCCTGCTCAAGGTCCTGTTACTATTTGTTTGCAGTATATTGTATTACTAGTACCACAAATATGTTTGCACTGCAAAACTATTACTAATAGTATGAACAAAACAAGCAGACCACAGTGCGGATCTACCTAATGGATTTTTAGTTGCATATCTGGTTCACTGCTAGCTGAACATCGGGATAAAACCAGCACCGAATTAATGAAAGATGGCTTTGGGGCCTAATGACAGATTCTCAACGCAAGGAGACTGACAGTCTATTAGACAACAGTACTAATGTGGTACAGCAGAAAGTAAACAAGTGAAAGCATAAAGTTCTATGCATTCCCTTACACCTATATAAGTACACACACACACACAGAAAGTGAGGCAGCATGGAATGTGATGACAGCCAGACAACAAAGACATGCAGACAGAAAATCCATGAAAGATCCCACTCCTGCAGACGCACGATAGGAGACTGACCAAGAGCCAAGCTGAACGTCACGCAGGTCCAGATGGAGACGTGGAGTGCTGATTCAAAGATGCTACACAGTAAATAAAGGCAAGGTGAAAGGCACTGTCAACACACAGGATTTCCATTTAAAACATGCAACCAGTACAGGTAAATCAGAGCAGAGACACATACCCTGTTTCCCTCTCCTGGTCCATCCGAAACAAATACTATTTCCAAGTGTAAAGTTAGGAATACTTTATTCAAGCTGGTTAGACTTCATTTTATGGGTTCTTAGATGTTCTTTACCCTGTGTACAGATGCTATAGACACATATTCAAAACTGAGGGTTCTTTCTAGGTACAGAGGTACCTCAGAACTCGAATTTAATTCATTCAGAACACCGGATCGAATCCTAAAAAGTTTGAGTTGTGATCGAATTTTCCCCATAAGAAATAACGGAAAACCAATTAATTGGTTCCCGGCCCCAAAAACACCTAAATATGTTTTTTAGCATTTAAACACAAAATGAACCAGATAAAACAAGAAGAGCATATACTGTACTAAACACATCTAAGCACAT
>JAODJW010000045.1:17720281-17741035 GCA_026777045.1 Hyperopisus bebe
AAAATGTAGCTAAGGTTGCTAGCCCTCACAAGTGCACGACCCTTGTCTTTTGCTAAGTAGCTAGCTGACCAGCTTAGGGGGGCCGCGAGCGGGAAGCGGGGCTGATCCGCCGCTCCCCGAGCTTTTGGCCTGCAGATGTTTCGCATCAAAACACATTTTTTTCCCCTCAGTCGTTATTTTTGAAAGATGTGGAAGGTCGCAAGAGTTCAAAAACAGAAATGACAGGCAGAAAACACACAAATGACATTACAGGACTTAATTATAGAACTAACCCCCCAGAATTATATCCAAATTGTTAATTACGTCTAAAAAATTCCCCCAAAATGACAGGGGAGACAGGCGGGCATCTTCTGTTCTGAGATGCCGATGTTTTCTGTTTTTTCAGACATTCGTAATACACGCAAAGCTCACATCATACTGGCCTTCACATTTTCCTGAAAAATGGCTGTAGTTCTCCACAACGCGATCACGGTCACGGTCACACAGAGCTCTCCGAGTCCCGTACAGCCTGCCAAACGCCGGTGTGTTCGCGGAATGCAGCGTTCCTAGAGATGGAATGCATCCGGAGTTCCTTAGGACGTCCGGGGCGGAGGGCATATCCAGAAGCTATAGCACCTCCCGAATCCTACTCCCCCACCATGAAATCAACCTTTACATCCAAGTAAAGATGTGGGCAGCCACCGGGGGCATTTCAACGGGCGAATCAGTCAGACGAGATGCGTAAATACGTAGCCGTGAAATCCTCTCGCTGTCGCTCATCACCCCATCATGCACATCGACCAGTCTTCTGAAAGGGGAAGTATCCATTTATTATGCCCCCCCCCCCACCTCAGGAGAGAAAATCACTCTGGGTACAAATGTCCTTATTGGAGTTTCCATTACCAAAATTCCAGCCCAGTAACCGTAGAAGGCTGATACTGGGAATCCAATTTTCCTGTGAGGATGGCGTCCCGCTTCCCGAGTGTGTGCAGGTAGCGGGACGGCCCGGGACGGGACACAGAGCGGCCTTTGAGTGCCAAGGTGGGGGCCCACGCCAGGAGGCTGTCCACACCAAGCTCCGGGGTGCAGTTGGGGGGCTCTATTAACAACAGACTGGGTCCTGTGTTGCTCTGCCTGTTATTACCATAAACACGTGGACAACCCCATTTTAATGGCCAGCCGTGCTACCTGGATCAGCTTGGCAGGGGGGGGGGGGGGGGGGCGGGGGGGGGACTCCAGTGACATTATGGGGTCTTCCAGTGCCAGGGCACTGTGGCGAAAGAGAACGCTGCCTAGGTAACTGTGTTTGTTTTTCATGTGCCGGCACTGAACAGCCACGTCTCCATTAACCAATCCAACAGATTCAATACATAATACTGGATGTCTGGATAAATAACTAAACCTATAAAGTTATTAGCTGGGCCCAAAAGACAGCAATGTTGCCATAGTTACACGGAGAGACACAGTTCCTGTGTTCTACAGAACACTGTAAACACTCGCTCTGCACTGAGCTCTGCCTTAGTATTAACAGCCTGTACGGAAAGCAAAGGAGGTGTCAGACTAGCTTCCTAAAGTCACAGGTCTGTAGCTCCAAAACCAATGGTATCCTCGCTTTTGGCCCCCACGTGTCACTATCTCCTTGTCAAAGGCTACTTATGTACGCATTACTTGTTTAACGAGCTGTGTGTTTCCATTACAGAAATTGTCTATAAGCATGTAAACGCCCTTGGGATTCGAAACGGGCAACATGCACTGGGAGATCTGTACTAACTGGGAAGGAGTAAACTGATAAGGGACAGGGAGATCTGTACTAACTGGGAAGGAGTAAACTGATAAGGGACTGGGAGATCCATGCTAACTGGGAAGGTGGAAACCTGTTTCATAAGGGACTGGGAGATCTGTACAAAGAGGGATGGATGATCTGTAAAATGAGGGGTGTCAATAAAGATGCAACCATGCGGTAGCAGTATGATAATCATGACTAACCTGATCACAACTAGTGTAGGACAAGAGGAAGATCTCCAGTGCAGGCAGCAGGGAACAGTGTCTGCACTAATTGCCATGATGACTACATGGTTAGCCTCATTGCTGTTTATTCTGCTGTGTGGCTGAGCCCTCGCCAACATGCAGTGATCGTCACCGTGGCAACAGCGCTAATGATGCTAAAGGAGAGAACGATATACAAGGTGGCTGAATCGGCTAATCACATGGCGTGTCTGTGGAGACTTCCCAGTGATCTACCTTTAATGATTACATTAAGGACGTCATTAATGACCCCTGACCCCACTCCAATGAAAACTTAATGCAGTTATTTCAGAATTTTTGTTTTATAGCCAAATATATAGAGATGCATGCATATATAGTGCAACACGTACACACATACATCTACATGCACACACAGACACACTCACATGCAGAGTACCATGTGACCCAGAGGGCCCAAATGACTTTGACCCCAAGAAGCCACAGAACAAATTGGATTGTGCATTGAGTACATTTAAGCTGGCAGGAGAGTGTGTGCATGCACTCTGGGGAGGTCGCTCCCTAACTGATCCCGTAACAAACGGGTCTGGCGGACTATCACGCGGGCCCGCGGGACACGGAGCGGAAAACACGGCACAAAAATACACAAACGTGGCCACCAGGGACTGCCCATCGCACCGTGCCCCATTTTTAAATAAACACGGAGGGAAACCCAAACCGGCAGCGCGAGGGTGCTAAGCGGATTAAGGCGCATGCTGGGAACAGTGCAATGTGAGTCAGGCACCTCGTTACAGCATCATAACGAGCACGTGCTGAAGTGTGGCGTCGTTACCTGTCTCTCACATGATCCGAACTGTTACTCTTTAAGCATGGGTTACGGCCACGGTTACTGGGACGCCGCACTGAAATTTCATTGGCTGGTAAGCTGTACAGCTGTGGCCCATATAACAGGCCATGAAAGCCATGGGCCAGGCTGGGCGCCAGGGTCCAGAGCCACCCCGGGATGCCAAGCACCGCGGCCCAGGGGAAGGTCGGCGGCGCTGGCCCAGTCCAGATGCTGTGAAATGTCTGCTCGCTGACATCACCAAGTCACGTGACGTGGGTAACAAGCATGTGAGAGACAGTGTTTCTGAGGCTATGATAAGGTGGGGATTTATGGACGAATGGGAGCTTTGGTGGGGGTGGGGCACCTGCAGGAAAGCACAGGCGTGGAGCTGCTGACGGATAGGCCAGGGACAGATGCACATCAAACCGGGCCTGGAGTTGGCAGTGGTGTTGGGAGGGGGTCGCACGTTAAAGCGGAACGGGGCGCCTGAAGGGGGGGGGGGCGGGAGTCTTTGGAGCATGAAGATCTGAGCCTGCATTCTGGAGTGATGGAGTTAGGGTTAGGGTACTGCATTTGACAGACGTCCGGCGTACAGTAGATGTCCAGCAGGTGCTTGAAATTAATCCTTGAGCATTTAATGGGTGGTGCGATCGTGGCCTGGACCTCACTCTCACTTTAGTGAAGGGGGGGGAAGGGGGGGGGGGGAAGACGCCAATCTTGCTGGGTGTTGTATTTCTTTCACTCCATGCCCCACCTATGGGCGAAGGTAGCTAAGCTTCTGTTGAGGCCTGAGCTCACCTGCTCCTATAAGGAAACAAAGGCCAGTCTGCACCAGCTGCAATGGGGGGGGGGTTGCTGGTGGGGAACTGAGTCGTGTACCCAGACCAGACCCCTTGGGGGAGCTGATGCAAGGCCCTGGCCCGATTGCTCGCAGCGGTGGTACCACCGAGTCCGTTCGTCCTGCTCCCTAATTGGCCAGATGGCTTTTTCTGTCTGATTGCTAACAGACCCAGGTGAGTTAGGAACAACAGCCCCCCCACCCCCATCCACCAAACTCGACCCCCCGGGTCAGAGGGACCGGTGGCGGAGTACAGCAGCGTCCTAATTGCTGGTTAACGTGTGCGGCGAGGCCGACTCAGCCAGCGCTAATGATTAGAGCTCAGGCGGCGGCGATGGGGGGGAAGTGGCCTGTAATTACAAGGCAGTGATTCCATTCGCCAGCCAAGCACCATGCGTGTTATTGGCCGAGGAAGTCATACTTATACCTATATTTTTCTTTAATAAAAAGCCCGAGAACGTTTTTTAACAGTCCACCGAACTGGTGCTGCACCACTGTGGCTTGTAACACGAGGCACAAGGTGCAGTAAAATGAAAACAGCCCGCGAGGCCATGGATGTGATCTTTCTGTTAAACAATGTTTTGATTTAATTCAGCTGGAAAATGGCACATCGGGCACCATTCAATGGCATCTAAAAATAAGCCCCGCTTTGCCAAGGACAGCGGCAACGCCACGCTGAAAATAAGTGGAGCCAAGCAGACATATTCTCTCTGGCAGTTATAGCCAAGAAATCTATATTTACAGATTTACATTATGTCCAGTTACAGACATTTGTTATGTAGCTGATACATTTAGAAAGTTATTTTTATTAACTTTATCTGAGTAAATACAGAAACAGCGATTCAGAGCCTCGACTTGAAGAAGGAAACAGACAGAATGTCATTAAAGGCAGGGCCAAGAACAAGAGGACAGGCCCAGAAAACGACCCAAAGTCAATATGCTCAGAGCGAAGTGATGGCACGTGATGGGAGTCGTGTTTCCCCCGGCACCGCAAGGGGGGCACTGGGTCATCCCCACACTGGAAGACTTTACCGGCTTCTTAGCTTCCCCCCCATAAAGCCAGGGACTCAACAGCATGGCGTGGTGGCAGGAAAAGTGGCTCTATTCGTTTCCACGAACCCAGCACACCGAGGAAAACAACAGGCCGTGACAGTGGCTAGATGCTGGTGTCAGTGGTTTTGGGGTGTTCCCCGCCCCGTTGCATTATGGGCAAGCAGCCAAGACCCCACTGCGCCGCTGGGCTCGAATCCCCGGCCTGTCAGAAACTCACAGGATCCAGTGTTGTCCTTGGACAACTCAAAACCTGCCACCCGAACCAAAAGCTGACGCCCCCATCCCAGTTCACACTCTACAGTTACAGAGAGCAAACTACCTCAGAAACTGAGGGGGGGCTGAAAGAACAACCTGCTTCCACGCTGGGAGCCGGCCACTCCACCATATGTGTCCCAATGCCCACCATAGCAGGAGGACTTCCTGTGGAATCAGGATGTGAGGCGGATGGTGAAGGCGGTGGCCTTTACACCTCGGGGCTGCGGGGGCAGCCACAGGAGAGGCCCTCCTCGCCTTTCTGCACTGCTTCAGTGGAATATCCAGCTGGATAAATACCTAAAATTGCATTTTGCTTCCGAAAAAAAAGTGCCAGCTGAGCATAATGAAGGCAAAGCCCAAGGTGACCCCCCCCCACACACACACACACACTCTGTACACCGTTAATGTTTGAAATGACCATCATAAATTTTTAATTATATCCTTCCTACCAAAAATGTGGGATCCATTTTCCCTCTCGAGACATTGACCTAAAACTTTAAAGTACACCAATTACAAAAAAACAAATCTAATAAAATTAGGCAATGTAACCCAGCAACAGCAGGCATAAATTGAGGGTAACCTTATAATTACCACCCTGAAGTGAAGTTTCCCACAATTGCTGAAGTAACCAATTTCTATTGCTTGGGCTAATCAGCCAAAATAAATTTAATTACCTATATTGTGGGCATTGACATATAATTACCGGAAAATTAATATTAGAAAATGGGGTTCCTTGTCAAATGGCATACTATACCCTTTATGACAGGGCAGACTCAAGTAATTTCAGTAACGAGGGTTAAATGATTAAACTGTATTTAATGTAATTGAGAAAAATAGCATTTTGCAAGCAGTGGATACACGCGGGCTTGAAGGGCATGAATGACTACATGGTCAGCGGTTCATGGAATGGTGGCGGCGTGAGGTCATTCCTCTGGATGGTTCTGATAATATCTTCCCCCTGGTGTGTTCATTAGGTGAGTCACTCGTCGTGTCCCGGAACGCCGGAGACCAGAGAGCGTCGGGGCTCAGGAAGGACCAGGACAGCTTGCGCCTGGTGTTCAGCACACTGACACGAAATGCGGGGCTGACTGTTATTAATAACACATGCATAAGCTTGCTTATCTATCTATCTATCTATCTATCTATCTATCTATCTATCTATCTATCTATTTATCTATCTGTCTGTCTGTCTGTCTGTCCGTCCGTCTGTCCATCCATCCATTAGTAGTGTACTGATAAACAAATTCGGTACGGGTCTTATGGTTCAGTATGCATATGTACCGAACGAATGCAGCAAATGCAGAAGCTTTGTGTGCTTCCCGCAAGCAACATGCAGAAAGGAGCGGATGGAGCCACGCCACCATGCATGCGCGCGTAGCAACATGCGGAATGGAGCGGATGGAGCCACGCCGCCATGCATGCGTGCGTCTGTCCCAATGTCAAACTGGAAGTTTTTAATGAGAATACAAGTACAGCTAAAACGCTGCACCATAATGGAGAGTTATTTTGTTATGCTTTGTATGTTTTGAGAAAATCTTTGTGTTGCACAGTTCTAATATGAAGCTGAAAGCTGCTCATGTGAATATAGTACAGAACAGGTACAGTTCATTTTCTAAAAGTGCACCTATTATATTTTTATTTACTTATTTATTTTGATTTACGTTTAAGTAAATTTTAGTCTTTTATAAGTAGGTTTCCACAGTATCGACAGACTTATTATTTAAGAAAGAGTCATACTTTGTTCAGTAAACCACTGTTTAAACAAGAAAAAAACAGAAGCAATTCATGTTTTCTTTCTTTTACCGCCACTGTAACGAAAACATACCGAACCGTGACTTCAAAACCGAGGAACGTAGCGAATTTCGTGGTCCATTACACCTTACCATCCATCTATCCATCTGACTTGACACACAGCTGGCCAAGGGCCCACGCACCCTGTACCACAGCTCCTCACCCCCCCAGCCTGATCGGATTAGGCCAGGCCATGAGGCCTTAATGGTGCTCCGGGGGGATTTGCGATCACAAGCATTTGACCCCCTACATACTGCCTCCACAGACGGGGCAGAATGAAATGTTCGCACTCGGCGCCCCTCAGAACATGCCGTACTTGTATAGAGGGACACAGCTGGCTCATGAACAGTGGAGGGGCTCAAATAACACACACTCACACACACGCACACGCACGCACGCACACACACACATTCACACGCACGCACACGCACGCACACACACAGGCACGCACACACTCACACGCACGCACACACACACACTCACACGCACACACACGTACGCACGCACACACACACACCCAGAGCAGCACCTGCCTGCAAGCTCCGGGAGGATGGCGCATGTTTACATAACTGCCAGATGGCACCTCATACAGGCGCGGGCAACGGCACAGCGCCACATCCTAACGGACAGAGGGCATGATTAACTGAAGCCACCGTGCCACCCCAGCCACGGACGTCCCCTTGGAGGGACAGCTGGATCTTCAGCAAGGACTATTTTAATGTTCATTTGCAAGGAAAATCGACTCTCGTGGTCAGAGTGGTTTGAAGACGAGAACAGGTAACATGATGTTTACCCGGTTTTAATAAAATCAGGCCCTATTGAAAGACAGGAACCTGAGCCTCCCAACTCAGTCACGCCAACACAGGCCTCCATCTACCTACATGGCAGCTAAAACAGTCAAATATGCTGTGGCATCCAGACAGAAACTCACAAATCTACCTTAAACATGGGCGGCCAGCTGATGAACGTGTCAGTAACACAGTGTACTACCAATTCTCACTCTAAAATCAGCTACATCAAAAGCATTGGGGTAGTTTGCAAACCCTACAGACTATTTACAAGTCAGAAAAACTTGAAAATCTCACGCCAGCAAGCTGACCAGAAGGCAACCCCGAAAACAGCACTTCCTGCATGTGAATTTTTCTGCCTTATTCTGGGAAGTCACGATATTGTCTTGTGACACTATTAGCTAAAAGGCAACGATATGAACAATGATGCAGGTCACACATAGCAACATTTGCTTGGCCTGGTGGAAAAATGGTTCTGATTTGCTTCAATCTGTTTTTTCCCAAAACAATAGTAATGGATAACATTACAGCGAAACAACCTCCTCCACCAGATGTGCTTTGACTGAAAAACCTTTAATGTTTGATGAAAATTTAAAAAGGTCATTTAAAAAGGGGGATAAACAACAAAGACATGGCTAGCTACTGCATAGCTCCAGTTGAACTCGTAAATTATGTAGCGGCTTGTGTGTTTGCTCATGCTCAGTGTTGATGTCTTCGTATCTGGAAGAACTAATTGTTCTGATTGGGCAACAAGGTCTGAGAGAACATAGTTCAGCATTTACGCAAAAGTCTGACCCCACACAACCTTTCTGTGATTACCTTTCAGAAAACAGCTGGCTTCTCCACACGATTGTGAAGCGTTCGTGTTTTTTACGTAACACGGCAGCTCAAAGTACCTCTCCCGCTCCACAGGAAGCCAAACACTTGGACTGGTCTGGGGCTGAATGTGACAGAAGATGTAAGAAGCGCACATTATTTTTTCATGCTGAGGAGACTAAGAAGGCCGAGACAGACGGGGGCGGGGGGGGCGGGGGGTCAAGGGTCGGACCGTTTAGGCAGCTTCCCCTCATTCTCTGTCCCAGACGATGCCAGTCACTGCAGCCAGAGCCTGGCACAGAAAGAAGCCCTTTCTCTGGCTGCTCCTCTGCTAACGCAATTGAACAAATTAGCGCAATTATGCTTCATATCAGAGCTTGGGGGTGGGGGGAAGGGGCACCCACTAATTCATCACTGCTTCTATCTATCAGGCTGCATTCTTGCATTTATGACATTATAGTTAATTGCATAAGGGTCCCCCGGAATGTCTGTGATTCTCCAATGTGAAAACGTGCCAGCCCCCCCCCTGCCCGGCCACCTTTCTCCCCAGTTGTGCCACCCCCCTGCTGGCCATCTCATCACATCACCCATCACCGCGAGCTCCAGCCTGCTGCTGCAGGTTCAATGGGTGGGGCCAATCGCTCGAACGTTCCCCTTTTTCAAACGGTTAAGCAGGGTAATTGCCCGACCTGAGCACAGCACTAATACACAAACGCACAATGTCTGACACTCAAATTACAGGGGAATTCCAGCCATAATTGACAATTCCATAGTAAACTGTTCCTTATGCTCCACTTTGGAAACAAAATGAAGTAAACCTATTTCTTTTTCAAAATGAATAAGTAAATGAAACTATTTCATAATAATAGGCAATAAAAGGAGCCTGTATTTCCCACTGTGTGGATGATGGCCATAGAATGCCCAGCACGATTCCCATCTAAACTAAACTGGCATCCGTGTCTCAGTGGAAACAGAACCATCACCAGAAAATGGGTGTAAATGCTGTACATAAATAAACAATCAGTCAATAAATTCAGCTTGATTTTACAAGCTGGAGGCCACCAGGGATGCATGCAGAAGGTGCTGACATTTATATCAGAGAAAGATGATAGTTTGAAGAGCCTATAAACTCTGCTCCCCTCAGACCCGTGATACACAGAGGAAATGTAAAGCAGCCAACAGCGATGGGCGTCTGACAGCTTGGAGACACAGCGGTCAACGCATCTGCTTCCCCCGTGGCCCCGAGGAGAGCCTGAAGAATGCTGTCCCATCCAGGAGGGGCATGGATACCCTGGCAGAGTAAGGAAATCCAGCCCTTCATAGCGGAGCCAAAATCTATGGTTGGGGCAAAATTCTCCCCTGCTCAGATACTAGGCACCCCCCCTCCCCAGTTTAACAAAGTCCTGGGCCTAATGTGATATTCTTTTTGGTGGGTCAGTATACCACATATCAGAAAATCAGGGTCTTTATTTTTCAGTCAAAAAGTGCGATAAGTTCTTTTATGTTTCTTGAGATATATCAGCTATAAAACTGCAAACATTCATCTGCAAACACCAGTAGTAAATGGTGATACTGATAGCATAATTACAGAAAAACAATGGTTTTCTTCCAGAAAAGGGATATTTTGAAGATAAAACTGCACAATTAATTAAAAATTAGACCGTTTTAAAAATTAATTTAAAATTAGAAGCTATTCCTCTAATTGCTATGATGTAAAAACAGTCGGCAGATTTATTTCTGGGCTCGACTTGGTTAAAAGAAAACTCAGCTAGATTTAGTCCCTTCAAAGAAGCCTGAAGTGGAAGCTGACAGGAGTGAGGCAAAGATGGCAGACAGGAAGACATGAATATTCAGCGTGAGGCGGCAACAACAGCAGCTGTGCCTTTCAACATGGCTCCTCAGTGTTACTGTACAAGACCACCTTCATATTTACTTTAAGAAGATCTTGTCGGGTACCAGCAAACCTGTGCTGCTTTATTACTTATTGATTTGGGAACCTGTCATTTGTCACCTGTGAATGTCATTTGCCATAGGCTGAGTTTTGTCTAGAAGTTGGCATAACCAGGACTGCAACTAGTAAATAAATTCATCATTTCTGCTTTCAATTGATCAATCCATGTGCCCGTCCAGTTAGCAAAGGATTACAGTATGGGGCAGTATATATACAGCACAGCACACCTTGGGTAAAACACACTGCAAAAACAAGGTAACCCTTAGATTTATTTCCTTCTGGTAGACAAACATAGAGCCTTCAACAGAGGAGAGTTGGTTTCCATCAGTGCGTTCTGTTCCTGGCTTTAAGCTCTCAAACTTCACAATTGTTCAAGGGGGAAAAAAAGCTAATATATCATTAAGGAAAATAAATCTACATTGCTAAGGTCCATTTTGTTGGCAATTACTCAGCTGCTAAGCGGATCCCTCAGGAAGTAATTAGCTTTCTGAAACAGGCACTAATAAAACGTATGGGGCACATGCTACGCCATGGAGTCTGGTCAGGCAGCCGGTCGTAATTACATGCACGCGGTGTGGGGGGGGCGGCGGGGAGGGGCCAGGCCATGGCGGCCCGGCGGGGAGGGGCCAGCCCCTGAGCCAGTTCCAGTAGCTGCACAGGCCTGTAGCTGTCAGACTCACTTTGGGCTGAGGCTCCCATAATGCTGTTTATCTCTGGCAGGGGCGGTTTCTCTACACGCAGCTCAGGGTCACCCCTCTCCCTCCGACTGAGCGGTATTCAGCAGTATTCAGTGGTCTTCACTTTTGCACATTCAAATTGGTACATTTGATTTTATTTAGCAGGCACTTTTATCCAAAGAGACATATCACAGTGGTTGGGATTAAGGGTCCAACTCATGGGTCCTGAGGTAAAACCATTCTTCTGACCGAAGAATCAAACCAACCAACGGCTCTTGGGTCTCGTGGGGGGGGTGTGGTTAGAATGCAGTGCCCGAGATAATCCTCCTGTCCCAGATATTCCGTCTCCCACTTCCTGCTCAGGGTCACAGGGTGTTAAATTCCCCGCCACCCCAATGGACATTCAATTTATCTATTAAAATGAGAGAAATTGAAAGATACTTTTCAGAAGAAATTCAGAAAAAATGAAATAAATCAGCACTGATCCCATCAGCAATTGTACCGGGTCACATGATCCACCAAGAAGGCCACGAGTGAGGCAGGACCTGCACCGACCTTCCCCGCCCGCAGCTGCCGATACTCCCAAACAGAACTCAGCTGCGTGCAATTAACCACTTGAAAAATCAAATCACAATTAACCCCAAAGTGCCGTTTGATGTTTTGCAGAATCGGCTTCTGCTCTCTCCTGCTTGACTGAATGAGATGTACATAAAAACTTTCAAGCTAAATGCTGGAACGAGTGTCATATTCACTTTACCCAAAAGTAAGCAGTCTGCTTTGGGAGGCTTGGAAGTGCACACCCTACGTTTGGGACAGCGTTTCAATATGTTCAAAGCGTTTTAATTATTATTATTTTGGATTTGCAAAAAATTCTGATTATTTCTGGTCATATCATTATATATTTAGAAAATACTAGTATGGTGTCATTTAATTTCATTTGAGCTGGAAGAGGTCAAGATGTGTCATTTCAAGTGTTATGACAACGAAGAGTCTAAGATGAAGAGTAACAAACAGATGAAGATAACCAACACGATGACCCGGACAGCAGACCGGAACCTTATGACAGGAAATGTCTAACGAGGCCAAAACCTGGCCATTTTCAGAACAAGGCCCAACGCGTCAGGGTTCACTGAGTGCCCCCCAAAAAAAGAGGCAGGGCTGGAAACTGCAACAGAGGAGGAAGACAGGAGCAAATGGACCTAACTGTGTCTTAACGGCAAAAATCACTGCGATATAGCAATTAGAATGAATGAGGGTGAAAATGACAAATAAACATAAAAACTGAAAAAAAGAACCAAACATACAAACTGAACAAAACTGAACATGAGAACTAAATAAAAACTGGCAGGGATTATCACCAGGCTTTTCCCCAACCTGGGCCGCCCATCCCTACCCACCTCAATCAGTATTCAGAGTATGGTGTTGTGCTTTTCCTAAAGGCCAATGATAAGTTTATATTTCATTGGAATAGGCATCATGGGTCACTTGGCTTTGGTGTGGCATGAAACTTTTGGTCACAAAGCTGAAGCATCTATTTCTAACACAATTCGCTGAACAAAGAACAGATACAAAAAACCTGCATGTGAAACAACCCAAATTGTCAGAGCGGGTCTGAGAGAAAACATGATGTGTCACATTCGCAAGCAGCAATGTGTGTGAAGAGCTAATAGACATTTAGAGATGAATGGGAAACGTCAGAGCAAGTGCTGGCATGCAGGACACGCTCTTATTTTTGGACTTTGAATGTTATTAAAAAGGGATCTGCAGCGTAGGGGCTTTGACAGCAAGAGAACCACAAACACCAGCGAAACGGGGGCCCGACTGCCAACAGAACCCTGATTAGCATGACACAAAACCAACATGGGCATTAAACACAGAGCACGTGATTTAAGATGACGGGTACCACTGGGTCAAGCTGGAGTGCAGAAGCTGGCACAGACCAGCATAAGGAAGTGGCAATATTTTTAAATATGTATCTTCCTCTTTAATGAGCCATGAAAGAGTGGAAGAGTATCTTAAACAGTGTTGTTGCAGTTCCTTTCTCAGTGTCATGCTGGGCTGGGATCCTGAAAGAAAACATGAGAGACACATTGACCAAGGTGTGTCCCGAGCCCAGATTTCCCACGCTGTGTGGTCCCGCAACCAGAACCCTGGTGCAGAACCTCACCCTTCATCAACAGAACATGAGTGCATTCTGGGAATTTTCTGCAGATGCCTGATGGTCCCTCCCAAGGAGTGACTCACACTGGAAGGTGGCCGGGATCGCGGAAGGTTCCGGCTCCTACACACTCGGAGACTGGCGGAGGGCTTGGCCGGGGGGGGAGGAGGGGGCTTGGGGCCCCCGGTCGAAAACAATGAGTCAGCGGAGAAAGGAGCCCTGGGTCGATGCGGGACGTAGCCACGCCTTGCCACATGATGTAACAGGAAGTGGAGGCAGCATCCTCCGGAGGTTCGGCCAGGAGCGGCCTCAGTCGACCTTGACAGCCACAGCCCCCCCGTACTGCTGAAGCATATGGTGGCTCTCTGTCCAGATTAAGATGAGTAGAGCCCGCCCCCCCAACAGGTGTGCAGACACACAAGTCAGCCCAAAACAAAGCCAGCATCAGTAAGCGAGCCACTCTGCTCTGATCACTGTGTCATCCAGCTGGGACTGGGGGGTGGGTGTGAATCAGCCCCCTCCATGACGCAGTCCTGGCCGGTGACGCGTTCTCAGGACAGACGCGGTTCAGCTTAAGAGGACCCCCGTCTCCATCGCCATGGCGACCCATATCAAACACTACCAACCTGCGAAGTCCATCTGCCACGTTATGTAACCAGAGATGGCTTTCAGCACTGCCACAATCCAGCAGGCCCATACCGAAATAATACAGCGACGAAAAAGCTTATTCAGAGATCATTATGCCATGTTTAATGCATAACGCGCCTGAAAAAGTCTGACGACTCCTTTGGACTTGAAAGTGTCTCCAAGCCGCAGTGTATTTTTTACCAGCCGTATCCTAATTACTTTGGAGTCCCGGGGATTTTTACAGTTATAAGGTCTTAAAGGAAATGATGTTGCTGGCACCTGGGGTCAGCCAGGGCTGGTGCGGGGCTTACCGTCCAAGCAGGGTCCAGGCTGGCCTAATTGAAAAAACACGTTCCACACTGTGACAAGCCCAGTGCTTGGCAGACGGTGGACAGCAGCCCAGGAAATAATGAAGAGGCCAGACGGGCAGCTTGGCTGCTTTTACACGCTCATCCTGCTGGTATATGCAATGTGTTTGTGTGTGTGTGTGTGGGGGGAGCTCATGTATGTGTGTGTGTCTGTATGTATGTGAGTGTGTCTGTATGTATGTGTGTGTGTCTGTATGTATGTGTGTGTGTCTCTGTGCAACACCATGCATATAGGAAGCTACAGCCTCAGGTACAGTATAATAAATGCGTAATAGACGCCAAACAGGTGCCTAAGTGGTTGAGGTCTATTGGGAGAGTTGGCTGCCCCTCGCTGCCATAGAGTGATTCTTTGCAGAGTCTATTGGCTGAGGGTGGGATGGACCTTATATAGCACTCTCTACTTGGCCAAGTTAACTTGCAGAGGGTGGGATTCATTGTCCATTAGAGCCAGCAGCTTCCTGAATGTCCTCCGTTCCACCGCGGTAATAAACTCCACAGTAATAAACTCCACCTTAAAATGTAAACACAAAACTAGAGCTTTCGAGTTGCAAAAAAAACCCATCTACACCTACCATGAAAGATTTATGAAACTTGTCTGGCACCATGTCCTGCTGCCCATCCCCTAGACAGCAGACCCTCCTGTTCTCCTGCCAATAGGAGCCAGCTGCGGGCTGTGGTTGGGGCTACAGCAAAGCTGCCAGTGATTATAGAGATTAAAACCTCAGGTTTAACGTATTTACAATCAATTCCTCCACTGGTCAGCAGAAATTGTTAAATGCGAGCTGAGTGTGGTCATGCGAAGGTGTTACGCCTATGACAGTGAAAAAGAGTGCAGGTCCAATGACCTCCCCCAGTCTCCTCCTAACATTACCTCCATTGCCTGGCACAGCGACAGCTGTGCAAGAAATGCGGAGAAACATGCAAATCCTGAGCTTTGCATGCAGCCCCGATGTTCCCGGCCACGCCGGTCAGGGGAGGCAGTTGCAGCGGCTGAGCACCGGCGCCGTTTGAATAACCAAATGGCGTCTACAGCGCCCGAGGTTTATCGCCAGTGGGCCAGGCGGCGGCGAATGCAAAGCACCCCGCTGTGCCGCGATCCTTATCACCCAAAATGCCTTTCCCTTCAACATACAAAAGAGGAAACAGAGCCGACCCCCCCGACAGTTATGCCCCAAAAGGGGCGTGGTGCTCAGCTTCCTGTAATTATTTAAATCCCCACAAATAAACAGAGAAGCACGGCAGACAACACACACAGGCATTTGCATTTCTGCTCTTTGATTCCCACCTGCTTGTTTTAGTTTTTCCTTTAGATTCTTAAAGATGAATATTGATAATGGGGCGCTAGTTGTTTAGGGTATCTATAAGGGATTGCTAGAGATCCTTGTGCTGAAGGCACACATGCAGGCAGAGGGATGCAGTAAGAGCTGAGCACAGGCTCCTCGCACTGGCTGCTCGCACTGGCTCCCTTCCCTCCCGCAAACACAGCTGTAATCCCAGGCGTGGAAACCCACACTGCTTAAGCTCTTTGACTGGTGACTGTGGAGCGCCTCTTAAGATCCTGCGTGTGTGTGTGTGCATGTGTGTGGATTATGTTTATATTACATTGTGGGGACCAAATGTCCCCCACAATGTGATAAAAACCTGTTATTTTGTGGGGACCATTTTTCCAGTCTCCACAAAGATCTTCGTAGGCAGTGAAAGACCTAAAACTGCCAGAAGTCTTGTATTTTGTTTGGTTACTTATGGTTAAGGTTAGGGCTGGGTAGGTGTTAAGGGTGTCATGTTGGGATTAGGATTATTCCCATAGAAATGAATGAACGGTCTTCAAAAAGATATGGATACAAACGTCTGTGTGTGAGCATGCGGGTGTATGCGCCTGTACTAACAGACGTCCTACTCCGGTATCAAAAGCCACCCCCGGATCCCACAGAATCCAAACTTCATATGAAGCGATGGCGGGGGGGGGGGGGGGTATCACTTCTTCTCAGAGAAAAGGGAACACATCACCCCTGTTCTTAGATCTTCACACTGGCTACCTGTGTAACAGAATAGACACCAAGATCTGTAAATCACAGATCTGTAAGTCACTTAAATGTGATATGCTGCAGTGATATGGAGCAAATAGAACTCTCAGGTCATTTGAAACGTGTCAGTTAGGCCTGCCTAACACAAGGATTAAACACAGTGAAGCAGCGTTCACCTATTATGGGGCTCTTAAATGGAAGCAGTTGACTGGGAACATTAGAAAAACGCCTAGACACTTTCAAATCCAGGCTGAGAACGACCCTCTTTGACCAGATTTTCAGTTTCCAGCTCAGCTCTGTCAGCGCCACAGGATTTCTATACTGTAATGGCACTACAGCATCCTAGTTTAGCCGCAATTTGCTCTTTATTTGAATGTTTAATTTGTGCTGCTGGGGGTGAGCCCTCTCCTCAGAGGTACACTCACTAAACACTGAAAACAGCCTCATGTGGGTTAACGCTGGGAGAAAAGGCACCAACAAGAAGGACCAATGAGAACAGAAGAAATGACCAACAATCAGAGGCACCAAAACAAAAAAAGGGAACTGAAGAAGAACAGAAGACAGAAGCGGCCGTGTCGAATTCAGTGGACCACGGAACGGTGGGGTGCATTCCGCCTTGGTGACGCGTGTTTGGCCAGCTGGGAGGCGGAGCCTGAGTCATGCATGTCATTAGATTGGGCCGATAGGCAGAGTCACCTACACTGCGACGCCTCTGCTGGGACGCTTTCCGCAGAATGACATCTGGGCCATCGACAGAGCACTTCTGTGTCACTGAATCCCTGCAGCACTCGTAAACAAACACATGACAAGTAGAGGTCAGAGTTCACCCTGCCTGTGGATTAGCTGAGGCACCCCCGAGTGCCTGGGTACAGCCAACGGGACCACGTTGTCATGACATCACTGGGGTGGAGTGACGGCACCGCCAGGCTGCTTAAAGGCTACATTTACATAAAAATGTCAGACATACAAGCAGCAATGCAAAGCCTTCTTCTCACTGCTGTGGGCTTCCAGAACAGTGGTATCAATACCAATCCACTTGTTTATTGAAAAATGTAATTTTCAGTATAAATACAGGTATCCATCGACTTACATCCAGGTTTCGTCCCGGAAGTGAGGTCGCACGTCAATCTGGACATAGCACGATCATTATCGGGCAGTGTTTGTTATCCCAGTCCTCTAGGATCCACAGGCGGTCCACGTTTTGCCCCCCCCCAGCTCCCTGCTAGACAGTACACATTTTTTCTCCCGAATACATGGATTGTCTGCAGGTCCCTGAGAACTGGATTGGGAAGAACTTTTATAGGGGAGAAATCAAATATACTATACGAGATAAGATATAACGACACACACGTTCACCTAAACCCCTATAATGGTGGTGCAAACAGTTTGTTTTGGTTCTTGCCACATACTGCACACATATCAAAATATGTCTGCTAGCGTCCATTTTGTCTGCTTCGGACATCTCTCCGTAAATTTAATTAAGGCTCATATGGGATGTAAATATGCACGTCACTTGACCGGAAGTCGAGAGAAATAATCTGAAATATACTACAGCATAAACAAAAAAGGGTGTTACTCGCCTTTGTAAAACAGAGCCAAGCAGTTTTAAAGGTAATTGTGTGATAATGATCTCATACTCCGATTTACATAACTGTGATGTCTAAACCACTATCCTAGGAGGTGTATTATCAGGTATATGCAATATTTATAGTGCACTAAAATCTATAAAGGCTTAATCTCCTGGCAAGAGTGCTGTGCCCGTGATTGGACACCCGCCCCAGCCAGCGACACAGACGGCCGCTTCAGCGTGCACGGAGGGTAGCGGGTGACTGGGGATCTGGCCTCACGCCCTGAGAATACTAAGTGTGCCGAGTACACAGGCGCCTTTTAGTGGCCCCAGGCCAGGCCAAGCGGGAATGGGGTGAACCCTCCCCCGCCCCCCCACGCACCCCCCATTATGCAGCAGGCCCACGCAATGACAGGGAACTCTGTTCCTGGTGCGGACTGTGGCCATTATGGCCAGAGGAGGCAGGGGCTGAGGGCACAAAAAGGAGAGGCAAAGAGAGACCTTACAGTACAAAGATTTTCTGTTTAAAGGATACGACACTGGAAGCCACCAAACAGGCATCCCGTTCTGGTGACCCCGTCTTTAAAAAACCTGCTTCGGAATGCCAGCACACGTGTACCCTACGTGCTGAAGAATCTCGCCTCATTTGGCCTGCCAGTGCTGGACCCATTTATCCAAAGAGGTCCGATAGAGTGCCGGTCAGCTTTTACTCATCTGTTGGTCAACATTTCCCAAAGAGTACAGTTTGACATTTGTTTAACAAACAGCTGCGGGTAAATCTTATGTGTCAGGTTGGCAGCATCTACATCCACTGACAAATGCGATTCGGCGTCTGTTGGGTTTCCGACGTGACAGGTTCCAGCGGAGGGGCCTGATTTACCAGGCAGCCTCACTCAGAACAAGAACCATGGCCACAAGGCTTATATTTCTCTTCTCTTTCTGTCTCTTTCCTCCAGTTACTTTTGTTTCCCTCTTTTCAAACAATGCAGGATAAGAGTCACTTCACCAGTGTGCTCATTTGGATGCAGAAATCTGAGTTTGGCAACCCACAGCCTGTTAGCATCTCGACTCCAAAATCAGACAGGACCTTCCCTCGCTGTCGTTTGTGACCACAAGGCTCCTTGGCTCCAGCAGCCCCTACAGTTTTCAATATATTTCCCTAATCTGCGTGAATCTAGAATTTAAGAAACCAAATGTGGTGATAAAGGAGAATAAAGTATCTATGGAGATTTTTTGTGGGAAACATTATTTACACAGACAGGCTGAACGCTGCTCCGTGGGCCCCTGGTACCCAAACAGATGCGGCACTCCCTTGTGTGCGATCTCAGGCCTACGACACAGGCTTCGCCACGTTAATCTGTTTTCTCTGTGCACTCTGCATCTGGGTTGTCAGACTGCGTTTTCAGTCCTGTTCAGTGTTGTGGTCAATGCTGTATTCTCTGCAATATTGTGGTCTGTCTATATAGTGCTCAGCACTATGGTTCATATATACAGTGATCAGTGCTGGGGTTAATATATACCCATTGCCAATGCTGCAATAATGAAAGCTGTGATTAAATTAGTGCTGTGATTATTTTGTGCTGTGGTTAATACACACAGTAATCAAGGCTGGGGGGTAGTCTATACCTATGATTAGTGCTGTGGTTAATCTGAACAGAAATCAGGGCTATGTTTAGGCTACACCTGTGGTCAGTGCTGTGGTTAGTCTGTACTGTGGTCAGTGCTGTGGTTGGTCTATACCTGTGTTCAGTGCTGTGTTTAGGCTACACCTGTGGTCAGTGCTGTGTTTGGTCTTTGCTGCAGTTAGTCTATACCTGTGCTCAGTGCTGTGGTTGGTCTGTACTGATGTCAGTGCTGTGGTTAGTTTATACCTGTGCTCAGTGTTGTGGTTAATCAATACCTGTGCTCAGTGTTGTGGTTAATCTATACCTGTGCTCAGTGCTGTGGTCGGTCAGTGCTGCGGTTAGTCTATACCTGTGGCCAGTGCTGTGTTTGGTCTGTGCTGTGGTCAGGACAGTGGTTGTCCAATGGCATGAGCCGTGCTGTAGTCAGTCTGCACCTGTGCTCAGTCGGCCTGTACGCCCTCAGTGCTGTGGCGCCTGTCTGCCCTATGCTGTGGTCAGTCTCTGTGTCGCCCGGCTCTGTCGGCAGGCCAGACACGGCATGGGGGGGGGATGGGGCCCACAGGCTGGGCCCCAGGGGCCGCGCGCCTTTGCAGCCTGATATTCTGGGAAAGCAGGGGTCGCACTGTTGACCCACCCCCTCCCTTCTCTCTTCAGCTGGATCTAGTCGGATTTCAGCAGCTGCATTCCCTCACAAAGCGCCTCTTTGTGGACCTTCTGAGGCGCACAAACACAACTGCAACCAGAAGAAGAGAGCGGAAAGAGAAGGGGGGGAAAAAAGATTAAAAAAGGGGACCAACAGTCCATGGCAGCGTGGGGGCCCGCTCTGCCCACTCGTCTTTCAGGGGAGCTGTCACTGACAGCGGCGGTGGCCCCTGGGAACCCAAGTTGTGGCACGTAGGGCCATCCTCATGCCGCCACACACACTCCCCCATCACATAAAAGCACGCTCACTCCCCACC
The DNA here is from genome assembly GCA_026777045.1 of Hyperopisus bebe. Lineage (NCBI taxonomy): Eukaryota > Metazoa > Chordata > Actinopteri > Osteoglossiformes > Mormyridae > Hyperopisus > Hyperopisus bebe. The sequence goes on from JAODJW010000045.1 coordinate 17,740,567, forward strand.
CCCCACCTGCACAGCAAGCACACCCCCGCGAAACGGGCTCAGAGGGACAGCTCGGGTGGAGCAGCCCGACACAGGGAGTGGTGTGGGGACTCGGCAGGAAAACAGGAAGTGGAATGTGTAAGGAGGCTGAGAGAGCACAGGCACGGCAGCCAATCAGGAGCCTCTGCGCTGCATGTGTATATAGAGAGACACACAGATATTAAGACAGATAGAAACACAGCAAAGCAGAAACACAGATACACACAGATACACACAGAGACATACAGATACATACATGCAGAGACACACAAACACACGCACAAAGAAACACACAGACCTATACATACACACAGAGACACACAGATACATAAATGCAGAGACACACAGACACACGCACAAACACACAGACCTACACATACACACAGAGACACACAGATACATAAATGCAGAGACACACAGACACACGCACAAACACACAGACCTACACATA
>JAODJW010000045.1:17741311-17751510 GCA_026777045.1 Hyperopisus bebe
ACACACAGATACATACATGCAGAGACACACAGACACACGCACAAAGAAACACACAGACCTACACATACACAAGCAAATACCTGGACATAGAAAGAAACAGACAGACATACGCAGACAGACGCATGCCTACAGAAACGCACATAGACACAACGTAAGCTTAATTTCTCCACAGGACCATAGAGATGCAGATCTTCAATGCAAATATTATCCATCCCCCCATCTTCTACCCACTTATCTAGGGTAGGGTTAGGGAGACATTAACAAACAGTACTAATGAAAAACATTTTTTAAAAATGAATAACTCTTCAATGATGTATGTCCCAAATAATTACAGTAACAACGTCAACGGTGGCATAGTGAAATAAATTAAAACTCCCTCATACCCCCTCTGCAAACAAAAACATAAATTAAAGTCTTGTTAAAGTATTTCGAGCCAGCCACCGCAAACAGATTTATGGGTGATATTACTGCAGCCCTCTCTAGGGCTGTCATTACAGGACACTTTGGTAACAGTGGGAAGACTGGCCATTCGTAATGCCCCATTAAATCAACCAGCACAGCCATATTAGCTGTAAAAATAACCCGTAAGAGTGTTAAAAAAGGAGAAAGCCGAGCCAGGCTGGATCAGAGCAGGAGGTAAAGCACAACTGCTGTCTGGAGCCATGACGTGTGGGGGGATGCCGCCCCCTCCCCTCCACCCAGGCTGGCAGTAGGGGGAGTCATGCTAGACAGAGGGCTGTGGGGGGGCGGGGGGGGGGGAACATAGCTTAGGTCAAACACAATGGCGGAGAGGGGTCACCCACCATTAAATTTGCGAAGAGGAAAGGGTGGTCCCCCATAATAAGGTTTGCCGAGAGTGAGGTACGAAATGTGAATAAGGTGCACTCACCTCAAAATGGCTTTAGAATAATTATTTTTTAGGGAGGCCTACAGCTGCCTGTGGTCCTGCCATGAACAGTCCAGCTGGTCGTGCCTTCGGCCCGCAAGGGTATGTGCTGGGCATGTCGGTATAAGTGTCTGTGATTGTGTCAGTGCTGGGGTGTCTGTGTGTGGGGGGGGGGTGATCGTGAGTCAGAGGGGGCCGAAGGGCACCTGTATGCTCATTACAAATTACTGCGAATGTGAGAAGAAGTCTGTTGTCTGTGAAAATCTCCTGGTCAGCAGTACACGTAAGGTCCTGGAGTTACAGTCCAGTAACATCATGCTCCATGTTATACTGAAAATTGCTCAGATCTCAAGGCAGCTATAAAGACAGCACAGCGAAAGACAGGTGCACACATAGGCCCTTCGTGTCGGCCATTTTCCAAGGTTCAGCACAAAGAGGAATGGCTACCTGGCTCGTAAAGCAAGAATGGAAACCTAAAAGGTCGCGTGAGAATCTTTCACCGACATGCTCTCGGTGTCTACAATCTCATCCCGTTTCCGCCAATCCCACGCTTCCAGTGATATACAGGAAACAGGGAAAAGCAAGTGTGATGGACCCTAAATGCCTCCTGCCCCTCCGGAGGACACGCCGAGGGCCTTGGTGCCGGTTCGGCCCAGCCCACCTTGGAGCTGCCCACTCAGATGCTCTGAAACCCCAGGAGCTAAACAGTCATAAATCAACAACAAAGCATTTTTTTAATCTACATCTGCAAACGCATAATGCAACATCTTCTCATTTTTCCATCCTTTCCATTCATCGATACATTTGGGAATGAACAACTGATGAAGGGACCTGACACTGAGGTGGATGTGGGTTCCTGTGCTTCTCTAGTGTCACTGGGACACAAGGCCCTACTCCCTGACTCTAAACATGAAAAGATATTTAACTTAGCTTTAAGCTTGCATGCTCATCTGTTGTACAATCTGCACAAGTTCGCAGAGATTGCAGTCAAGCATCTTTTTAGATTGATTATTTGCTTAAAAATGCTTGATTGATTGATGTATTCAAATGAAATGACTGAGCTTTGATTAATTTTAAACCTGCACCACTAATACTACATTGCAGTTGCAAGATCATTGAGTTCAAAGGTCATGTTTTCAGCCATGACATGTTAACACTACTCTAGAAACTGTCAATCATGTTTCTTAGTAATTGGAACAGGGAAGTAGATCCCCTCCAAGCCACATACAGAATTTCTTGTACCCTCAACCCAAGCTGACTCTGAAGTGACTTGCAGAGATCTACAGCACCATAATGTTCTGTGGGCTGGAAGATGCCCAGGCATATGGGCTGAATGGTGTTCTCCACTGAGAAACAGACTCGCCATCAATTTTTGCAGAAGAAAGTCACACGAGTTACAGCCGCACCCTAACTGAACCCCAACTTCCTGCTCTCTGATGGGCTCAAACGGTCAAATCAGCTATTAACCAGTAAAGAAGAAAATCAAATGACTGCATATAAAATACTGTATTCTGTTTTTATAGCCCTGGCAGCCCTTCGGTGACAAAAATACCATGTTGAGGGAATAAATGTGACATACTGGCAACCGTAAACAACTTTTGATTTCTGGGAGGATGTCTCAGCATGTCGGGTTAAATAGCAGCAGCTTCGTGTTGCTTCTTGGTACAGTAACAGCATGGTGGTGCAGTGTTTAGCACTGCTGCCTTCTGCTTCTGGCACCAGGCTTTGAGCATCCACCAGGAGCTCCATGTGTATGGAGTTTGCATGTTCTCCCTGTGTTGTTGTGGGGTTTTGTTCTGGGTACTCTGGTTTCCCCCCACAGTCCAAAAACATGTTGAGGTTAATTGGAGTTACCAGATTGCCCATCAGTGTGCGTGTGTGAGAGTGGATGGCATGTGAGTGTGCCCTGCGATGAGTTGGTGTCCCATCCTGAGTTTTCCCCGCCTTGCACCAGTAACCTCTGAGATAAGCTCTAGACGAGCAGTTATGTTTCAAAATGTTTCACAAATATAGAACTGGATACATACATACATGGCAACAATATCTATTATTATTTTTGCATACAGCAAGGCACTTATAAGCAATTACAACCAAAAGGCTGTAGTTAATTAGAAATCTCATCAAGTGTAAAACAAATGCAAGCAAGGCAAGGAATGAATGGCATGCCAAAAACTCTATGATGTGTCTATCCTAAAAAACGAAAGTGTAACTTAAGCATTACCTAAACAGCCATCAATGTTTCTCACATGCCGCAGAACCTCCAGCATGAAGGCTATGAGCAGATAAAGACAAATCAAATATGAAAGTTGCAGCTCTCGCCCAGGGGCTATTGGTGGAGACTGTGCCCTCTAATCAATGTCTGGGGTCCTGGCACTTCACACAGTCTTGAGTTTAGAGCATGGGGCGGGAATAAAATCAGACAAATGTCGATGACACTAACGTAGAGAATGTGAGGTGTAATGCAGTGGTATGTGGAAACAGCCCTTTAAAACCAGTGGCTACTGGTCTCATAACCCTGGGAAACCAATCCATTTCCCGTAAAAAACCTCTGGGGCGGTTCCCCGCATCACCCCCCCCCCACCGCCTAACTGCCGTTCTCCCATGATCCCTCCCACTCCCAAGCCCTAAGCTGTCCTGCACCATCTAATTCATAGGCAAATTTGAATGATGATTTATGAGAGTTTGGAATCAAAAGCAGACTATCGGGAAGAGCATGTTCACCGCAGAACTCATACAGAACACATGTGAGGGGGGGCAGTGGGGAGAAGAGCGGGAACAGAGCATGCTATGGAAAGACGGTGTTCCCACTGTCAGGATGAGACACACAATGGAAAGGGAACATCTTATCCATCCCTTTGAACACAGAGCAGAATCCAGAGACAGCAGTTTCACCACAACACTAGCAATCTCCTCGAGCAACTAACCTGTCTTTCGGCTACTTACATCCTGGATTCTGCCCTTGAGCAACATCTCTAGACCCGATATCGTCGGGGACCACCACCCAGTTGTGAACCCCTGTTCCTCATGAAGTTTGATCCTTGGGGAAAAATATATGGTGAGTAGAGAGACTTGACCAATGTTTTTTGGGGGGTCCAGACAAGAAGCTTGCGAGCCAGCATACAGCAGCAGCCCCCGCCAAACTGAAGCTGACTCAATTCGGTGAGTCTGGTCCATCTGTGAACCAATGAGAGCGGCGGTAATTAGTTAAATGAGCCACCCAAGCATACAGAGCAGGCAGCAGTAAATAGACAACAGTTCAGCCAACGAAGGTGAAGCTCCAAGAGGCCCTGTTTATCAGTGGCCTTGGGGTGCAATCATGTCTACTAAATCATGACAAACACATCATTAAGGCTTAAAGATTACAGTCCAATAAATTCGGCCGAATGAAAAGTTAAACATTTCATCGTGTGTCAGTGCAGTTGGTTTTTTTTTGTTTGTTCGTTTTTTTACAAGTCTTATGACTAAATAGTTCAGGATTATCCATAGATGTTTTGGCGACAGATCTGTACCCTCCACAGGTTCTCGTGGGGTTAAGGAAGACCTTCCCAGTCGCTGGTATGACTCTCTCGATCGCCGATGGCTAAATTGTCTTCCAACATGCTCAAACATAGAGAAACACCACTACAGCATGTCAGGGTAAGATGCAATATAATCTGGAAGTAGTTTCGCCTTTTTATATTCCTGAGAAGCTGGCTTAAAGCCCATTGAACTCGTGGTCATGTGTGCTAATTGTTTCCTTCAGTTTCAAACACCAAAAACCCTCTTTCTCCACTCCGCCCCCCTGCCCCCCAGCCTCCATAGCATCTCTACAGACCCACTAATACATTTTAATAGAACCTCCAATTGGGCTAGTAAACCCCTCATTAAGGTGTTTTTATAGAATGAACTTAGGAGAGAAAGAGGTCAAGGGTCAACGGGACAGCCCTAATGTTTGGCAGCTGCCGGGAGGCTCGGCCATGACTGGGGGGGGGGGGGACTCTGGGGTTCAAATGACAGGCCAGCATCAACGTCGACACACCCACAGCAATCCCCCCACCCCTACCAAAATGACAACCTGGAAAACAGATTTGGCCAGACACCATCATTTAAAACATCCATCACATACGTGCTCTATGGGGGAGGGAATTTGGCAGGATGGGACTGGACTGGGACCTTTATCTAAGAGGATTTAACCTGTTTGATAACCTGGGAGGGGCTATATTAGGCATGTATAACAAGCACCATAAAACAGCCAAACCAAGTAGATAAAGCGAGAATTAGGTACATTAAGCAAAAAAGGTACATTAAGCAAAAATGTACCCTGAATCCTCGTAAAAAAAATGAAACAGCAAAAATGAAACGTCCCAACAACTTGGAAAAAAAGCGTTTCAGCGATCATAGTGGAATCTGCAAACAGAACACCAGAAAATCCCAACATCACAAACGATTACCTCCTATATATAAGCAGTTTTTAAAAAAGATTTTATGGCTCCTAATGTCTTTATGGAACAACTGAAAATGTTTTTAAGAGTAAAAAAATGGATAGTGGTGAGGAAAAGGAAACCATATTATAATCAGGCTAGAAAAGAAAGCATAACTTTAGACTGTCGTGTTGTATTAAGTAGCAGTTTGATTAGCATATAATAAAACAGTCTGGACTCATTGCTATGGGAACTGGATTCGCCATCAAAAGGGACTGACCCCTTCCTCAAAAACACAGCTGTACAAACAGTTTAAGTGGCAAATGTAAACTGTTAAAGTCCCTCCATTTGAAAAATGAATAATAAAAATAATTATGCAATGAGAAAAGGCTATGAATCATCCAGTTGTGTGTGTGAGAGTGAAAGAGAGAGAGAGAGACAGAGAGAGACATAGAAAGATAGAGAGAATGAGCCAAGGAGTGAAGGAGAGACAGAAGAAGAGAAGCAGCTTAACGAGGCGCTAGGTTTGAACAGCCTTCCCAGGGGACACGGGGGGCTTGTTTGGAGTGCGGTTTGGTGGCGGCTGAGGGAACAGGGGTGAGTGAGAGGGCATGACCAGGGGTGAGCCAGAGGGCGAGGCCTAGGGAGACCTGGGGGGGCGCCACCAGAGCGATGACTCATGGCACCAGCAGGCCGCACAGGGCCGCCCTGGACAGGACAGGCCACACGGGGCTTAAGTGGGCTGAGGCTTCCATCATCGGGGAAATTTCTCCTACAATGACATAAGTCAGCGGCCGCCATTGGACGGCATTCTCGCTTTGTCTCCCGCCGCTTTAGATGTGCTCTCGGCGACTGCGAATCAACGCAGACATCCCCCCTCTCCCCTGAATGCGCTTGGAGACGGCTGTCTGATCGAGCGAACGTGCCGACGGATCGCTGCCTTAAACGAAAGATGCGTCGCAGCCACCCGGCCCTTTAAGAGACTCGACAAAGGAAAAACGAGAATAGACTCCTGGGAAGCGGGGATTTTCAGCCACCGCCACCACCCCCTGCTGCCTCTCCACCTCCTGTCCTCTTTCTGCGTCCCATTCAGTCTCCATGATTACAGAGTCCAGAGCTGACTTCTCCGCGGCTCCGTCGCCACAACATAGGCACGTACGAAGGCCGAGCGCTGGATTTCGTTTGCTGCCATCCTCTCTGCCCCCCCCCCCCCAGCACCCTGCATCCCTTCTCCCCTCTGCCTGACACCAGAACCAACCAAACCGCGAGGCGAGCCCCGTCTCCTGGCAGCGAACGAAACCAGCTGGCGGCCGGCCCTGCCGATACCCCCCCCCCATCTCTGAGCAAACGAGACTTCCTGGTGTTAATTACAAACCGACGACCCTAACTTGCTGTAAATGCCCCCCGGCGTGCACTCCCACCTCTTCATGTTCCCCCCACCTTCCAATCAGTCCGGGTCTCTTCCTCACTCTACCGCATTGGAAAGATGAGTTCTGAAATGCTCAACCTCACACTAGAGGACACATCTGAAACCTTTTTAGAGCTGGAAATAAGAGCCCCCCCCCCCCCCCACCACCACAAGCGCCCCTCAGTAACACGTCCCGCTCACATTTGCCTTGGTACATAGTCACCGCATTCAGCATGCTGTACAGAACACAGTGTGCTATGCTGCACTCTCAGACCCGTCGTCCCGAAAATTCCACCCAGTTGCCAGCATGCATTGGTGCCTTCCATGAACAAGTCCTGAAGGAGGGTGTTCTGCAAGGCTTCTTTTAACTTTGCCGTTGCTCATGAATGATGGACCTGGACAGAATGATGGTGCCAATTCTACCTGGCACAAAATCAGCAGTTAACAGGATAACTGATGGACACCAATTACATGTTTTGTTTAACATCCATGATTATTATCATTTTATCTTCACTATTGTCCAGGCAGAACATAGATGTACATCTTCCCAGTCCCCAGTTCAAGGTTCAAGGTCACTTGATATCAGCAGCTTCATACATGTACAAAGAGTGATTAAACAATGTTTCTCCATGGCCCCGGTGCAACATATAGTAACATATAGTACACTTAACATCACAGTAACAGGCAGCATGGTGCAAACCGGCAGTAAATAAATAGTGCAGAGATAATAAATAGTGCAGACATGTCAACATCGTATGGTTTGTGCAGTTGCACAAGGCATTTGGCAGGATTTACCCCAACATAAGATTAAACAAAGTGCAGTAACAGAGTAAAAAAAAGCTCTACTTATGTCATCTGTAGGATTTAGGTATGACTGAGAATTAGATTAGATTAGATGAGATTAGATAAATTTTATTGATCCCAGAGGGAAATTCTTGTGCAAACAGCATCAAGGTATGTAAACTACAGACAAACATGCATATAGTGCCAAACAAACAATGTGGAAGGAAAACATACATACTGCAAACAAAATAAATGTAACACAAACAGATTTATAAAGTACACAGTACACAAACAGAGACACAGGAGGAGGCAATAACACAATTACATTATTTACAGATATTTCCCTTTACTAATAAGCAAACTATAACCTCAGTGGCACAGAGACAGGTCTGGTTTTAGTATATGGTAAATACTTCCAGCACGAACCATTAGTGCGAGGATACATATCAATCCTAAGGTTTTGGATCTTAAAATTTAATTGAATGTGTGCAGTACATATAAGGAATGTACTATATCTTGTGTGCCATGAGAGAAACATTTACAGAAGGTCCTGAATGAGTTCTCCACGGAGATTCTGGCTATGGTCCAGTTCAATGCTCCACACACAGAGAAACATGCAGACCACAAAAAAACCTGCTTTGAATGACAGCCGTAACATTTCCTTTGTGGTGCTGTCTCACTGCGAAGCGGACATGCTTATCCTGTCTTGTATTCATAAGGGGAGCTCCGGAACAATGCTGATACGGGACCCTGTTTTCTCAGAATCGTGCGTTGCAGATTCCATATGGTCGCGAGGGCAAATCGAGCGTTACTTATACGTTTGAAGGATGTTCCTTCAAAACCATTCAGGAGGAACAACCTTAGAAAGACCTTAATAACATCCTTAATATGTACAGAAACATCACTTTAACACAGCGCTCAGAAGATAAACACCCTAATTTAAACATGACTTCAAATTCCCTGCATAAATCCGTCACATGCGTAAATATGCACCGAATTGTGGGAATATTTTTTTGCCGGACAGCACAAGCCCACTTTGCACCTTTGCCTCAGCTAGCAGAAGAACTGAAACAGATCTCCCTTACCGTCTGTCCGCACCGAAGGTCTGGCCACAGGCCAATCGGTATCACTTTCACGTCCAAAAGGCATGGTGTGGAAAAAGCCACATCTTCCTATTCCCACTTCATGGATTGGCACGGCCATCTTCACACCTTACCCCGACACCACACAGAACTCGAATGCCGGACAAGGGAAACACACCTTTTTATTTTGACAGACAACGGCGATACACATCAACTTGCAATGCAGATACACACAGGCACAATGACAAAGAAAGCCATTCAATCTCTCCTGTTATCTCCCCCTCCTACTCTTCAGCATCCAATATTAATGGGCTTTTATCACTTAGGTGAAAGTGATTTTTTTCCCCCCGCCAACAAACAGGCCTCTGTGAAAAAGGGACTTCCTTTTTTAACTGGGAACCTGTGGTTACAGCATCGACACAAAGGCCTTCAGATTAGCCGCACACTCACCGTGGCCCGTGATGAGTCCGTAACATCTGGCATCACCAGCTCTCAGCGCTGCTCTCTGTCACTTTTCTGTAAAACAGAAAAAGAGATATACCTGAAAAGTTCATTTACTGTTCTTTCATCATATTTTAATGGGGTTTTATATTCATGAGCTTTTTAAATATCATAAAACATATCTACGCAAGTCATATTAATAACTGTGAAGAGGTACGGAGCTGTCACAGACACTAACATTCATACAATCTTTCAAAGATACTGTCTGCAAATTGTAGCGGCCAGATTACTGATGACCCACCATGATTATGTCCAAGAAGAACCAGTATCCAAGACATCTTAGGTTCTTAAAACAATATCCAGGTTTCTTGTTGCATTTTACTTAAAGATGGAAATATAATAATACTTCAGGCTAAATAGCCATCAACAAAACATCCTGATGACAAGGTTTATAAGATCCGTTGGCACAATATCAGCCAAAAGCTAGTCATATCAGTAGGCTAAACTAAAACACTTAGGCTATCAAGTTCCTGTCTTAAATCTGAAAATGTAACAATTTATAACAAAATATAACAATGTAACATAATGCAACACTAATATATAACACCATTAATCTAGTACCAGTACTGAGCGGTATCACAATATAGTCCTGTGAATCGGCTATGTCAAGCAATCTATTAGACTGTTAAACTGCTTGTTTATATAATTTGATACACCACAGGTGTGTTTTCTTATTTATGTTGAGAACCAGGAGCAAATATTACATTCTGTTTCAGCCAATAAAGTGGCTAAGATACTTAGTGGAGACCAGGACTATTAAAATCACAGCCCTCAAGGTCTGAACTGAGTTGATTTTCCAGCCTTCCTTTACTCCTGATCCAGGTGTGAAGCCTCCAGCCAATCAGAATCAGTAATTATTAAAGCAACTGCCAGAGAAAACTGAAATCACGGCCTGGATTTGGATTCAAGGTCCAGAGTTAAGGAGCCCTGGTGTAGACCGACATGCTGCAGGAGCAGAGCATAGACTCCTGGCGGCCAGGTGCACGGCACTGTGCCAGCGGGGGATTTTAGCTGGGCCACCTACGTCGATTACTGATACTAACGAATGTTTCGTGAAAAGGGAATCTATCTATCTATCTATCTATCTATCTATCTATCTATCTATCTATCTATCTATCTATCTGTCTGTCTGTCTGTCT
>JAODJW010000045.1:17751610-17779286 GCA_026777045.1 Hyperopisus bebe
CTATCTATCTATCTATCTATCTATCTATCTATCTATCTATCTATCTATCTGTCTGTCTGTCTGTCTGTCTGTCTATCATTTTAATTTGCATAGTATAAGCTTTCATGTAATTAAAGCTGTTGTATAAACCGTTTAAATATTCAGGAGCAGGATTTTTGAAAGATAATAACTCGCATTTTACACTGTGGCGCTAGTGCCCTTTTAGATGTCGCGTTTGGTTGTCTCCCCGAGTGGTTATTTTTATTGTCGCAGTCTATTTTAGACGCTTTGTTTTCGCTACAGTAGACACGGAAACTCAGTGGCTTTATTTTTTCCCGTCGCTGTTGGAGAAAAGAACGATCTAATATCAGATAGTGAGATAACTGGACAGGATGTGGTCAAATCTGGGAAATGGTAATAAAACATTAAGTTAGTTTTAAGACTGACAGAAACGAAGTCGAAACTTACAGAAATACAAAAAGAAACGGGTTACGTACAGGGTTTAGTGTCCCTTAAACTGTATCAGTTCAAAGAATGGCGCGCAATTGTATGAGTTACAGCCGCAGTAGAACATGCCCATGTGCAGGTGTCCAAAGCGGCTCTATATATCAGGAGCAGCTGGAGCCGCGCGGGTAGCGCTGAGCTCGCGCGACGCCCATGGATGCAGTGTGCGTAACCAGGTGCGCGAGTTCAGCTCCTACATTTAATCCGCGCCAGAGGGCGGGAAAAAGGTGTGCGCGAGAGAAAAGGAACAACTATAAAAAGCGAAGCACTCGCAGCTTCTGGAAACTTTTGGGAGTAACGTCGCAGTCCTGCACGTGTTTTTCATGTCTGCTTCATTCGCTATTTCCCTACTGTCCCACTCAACGATTTCACCTTTTCGCAATATTTCCGTAGAAAAAAATATATATGAAACGCATATTTTTCGGAAATATTTGAATGAGTCACTACGCAATGAATTATTTCGTGTTAATTCTATGAAGCTTTTCGCGTTCTTTATTTTATTTATAATAAACTGTGAGCAACAAAATTCCGCATAAATACTGAAAGGAGGAAGAGACGATAGACCGCACCTCGCCAAGAGCGTGCAATGCACCCACACCGAGTTTTACATAAGTGCATTTTTTTCCGGTCACACAATGTAAGTCAGACACAAGCACACTCCAGGGTGAAACGAATAAGGGGTATAACCACAGATAGTATGGAATTCCAAGCACAAAACACAAAGATGTTGGTTTTAAAAAGCCACAGTTATACTGACGGGGAAAGACTTACAGATTTTCATATTTCGGGAGGCTTGGCATTTGTTTTGTTGCACTGTAATATCTATGAAGGACGTCCGAAATAAAAATAAAATTTAGGGCACGTTACACGCCACAATCTGACATTTAGATCACAAGATACTGCAAAGCAGCAATGAAGCCCCCGCGTAAATTATGACGAAGAAGAAAACGAAAATATAAAGACATATATTAAGATAAAATCGTGGTAAATTTAAGTAAACGCTCCTATGTAATATTCACATGGAAAAATTTTTAGATCATGTCATAGTTCTGTTTTTATAATTTCACTGAAACTGAATGAAGAATCTTTATGTCTGACCAATTGAAATTAAGCATTCAGAAATATAGCATCTGTATTGCGGTACGAAAGTTAACATTAACAGGCAATTCTTGCAACAAAGGACGACAACTTTTTTAACATTGTAGTTTTCAAAAAATATTTGGTTAAAATGCTTTTATTTTTAATTATTAACATAACGAAATTCATAGCTTTGTCGCTGTATTTGCATGGTTCTGAAAATACAGAATTTCATTGTGAACTACTTGTTATAAACTAAACTTAATTAAATATATTTTTTAACACTTAACAGATAACTTAGCACATAATTAAGCACCTGTTTTTTTCGTTGTTGGTATTTTTATGTGAATTTTAGGATATTTTTAACAGAGAATGTACTCAGTCTAATTAATTAAATATTTTTTTTGACAAGTACCGTTAAAAAGGCAAGTTTTGCTTTACTGAAAGTGTCATGAAAAAATGGTTTCAAGGAATCAAAAAGAGAATGAGGCAATAAAGTTTTAAGTAGCAATTATATTTCAACGTGGACTTCTGCCAATGCTATGAGCATGTATTTGATCTGACAAAAAGTACTTTCGGGAAGGATGACATTTGTGCATGCTGCATAGTTGCATAGTGCAGTTAGTTGTTTTTCAGTGTATTTCATTTAATTCATAAAATGCAGTCGCAAATACAAACTATAGGGTATTTGTTATTTTCTTATTCTAATCATTCATGTGCGGCATTTAGTTTTAGACTAATTCATCAATTGTTTTAGATTAATTCATACATTCAGAGGTACATCTGAAAGTATAATTTAATTTTATTTTATTATATACTTTATAATAATTGTTTAGATACTGTGAAGCGAATGCATCCTTGATGCCAGTCACTTTTCAAATATTTTTCTTGAATCAAAATAAGACAAACCACTTTCTGTGTACTTACAAAATGGGGCAATATCATGCAATTAGTAGTTTCAACATAACCTAATTATTTAAGCTATACGTCGCTTTCCCGGATATAAAGATCAACGCCTGTGGATGTCTCGAGCAAGCACTGTATTTTTGCAATTTTTAAATACTCGACATACATCCTAAGAAAGCCGGTTCGTTACAGTTAGAATCATAAATTTAACACAAGCAGCGTAAAAGCTTATGTTTTCAGCGCCGAAACCACACCTGTCACAGATGTCTTGCTTACTCGGCTCACGTGTCACTTCCAGCTTGAGGTCATTAATATAAATTACTCACTCTAAAGACCCCAACGGCCTGCCCACCGACTCAATAGCTGATAACAGCTAAAAACAAAACACTCCGAATTATTATGTTACGATCCCCAGGTAAGAATATAATCCCCGTTTGTGCGGCTTGTAATTCTCAAATTAGTCTATTGTACTTTAAGTACCGGTCGTACTTTTACCGAAGTAGCATTGTACTTTAAATTCAGTATATAGGATAATATAAGTAATATACGCTGTAGGAATAAGTAGCAAGCTATGTATTTTGCCTCCTGTTCTACACCTACATAGTTTTAATGAAATGCAAGGCAGTGACGAATTACTACTGCAACATTATTTAAAAACATATCATGCAGGGGGCGTGGTAATTATTCACAAGTCTAAATAAGTAATTTACATGCAAACTTTTCATATAATATTTACGCTTATCCGCGCGACATTGACCAAGACAAAAGATGATTAGAAGGTGGATGGAGGGATGTTTATCGTCATACAAAAACGCTTTAAAACGCGCAGATTCATGTAAGAGAGTCCACCACGCGATCAACCAATCAGAAGAGAGAAGGTGGGGTGAATGGAAAGGAACTTTAACAAAGTTCATCCAACGCATAACCACTGGACACAGTGTGGAATAGAGACAGTAGACAACGGTCAGCCAACAGAAGAAGCAGAAAACGGAACACACGAGGATATACATTTGTCTGCTTTGTTTTGATTGTACAATAATTTTGTTTCAACGTAGCGAACGTTGCGTGAATATGCGCATTTCTTGTCATTTACAGTAGGTCACTTAAATATTCTAATTACGCTTTTGAAGAACCATTACATCTCTTTAACAGTAAGCCCCCGAATACGTATTTTGCTCGGGGTCGTTTTGATCCAATGTTAAAAATGACTGAAGAGCACGACAAGTCCCTGACGGAACAACCTTGCAGTCCTGCAGGGACCACAAGCTCAATGTCACAGGACGACTCGGATTCAGATGTCCCATCCTCACCGACGGGATCAGACGGACACGGCTCCCTGCTCATGACAGGGATGAGCAAGAAAATGGACGGTGAGGAAGACGAACGCTTCCCAGCCTGCATCCGAGACGCGGTGTCTCAAGTCCTGAAAGGATACGACTGGTCACTTGTCCCGATGCCTGTCCGGGGAAACGGATCGCTGAAAAACAAACCCCATGTCAAAAGACCGATGAACGCCTTCATGGTTTGGGCACAAGCGGCGCGGAGAAAACTAGCGGATCAGTATCCTCATCTCCACAACGCGGAGCTCAGCAAGACCCTTGGAAAACTATGGCGGTTAGTTTCCTTATTTTGCTTAGTGTCTTTCATACATTTCTTTACAATGTTTTATATTAAATTGTTTGATATTTTATTTTGTATTGAAAGTGCTAATTTTCCTTAAATAAAAGCAACGTTAATTGGCCATTAAGTCATCGTTCACTTTAAATGCATTTTAATGTGTTTAGTGATTTTATGTTTTTTTAAAGAATGATATTGTATTTATCTTTGTATTTATTATTTGTCTCACAAAATTGAAGCCGTTAAAATAATTACAACGTTCTGTAATATAGATCTGAGTATTTAATTGCTCATTTATGTCAGATTTTTAATAATAATGACAATGAAGATATTCCGACCGATAACCTGTCGTTTGAGTGTCCTTTTATAAGTTTCCGCAGTAGTGTGTTAAATTCTCATATATTTCATAGTCAGATAAGATATGCAAAACGTTTCTAAACCATCGTGACAGTTCCATATTATTATGTTTTTTTCTTACATACAGTTTACTGTCAGAGAACGAAAAGAGGCCGTTTGTGGAGGAAGCAGAGAGGCTGAGGGTGCAGCACAAGAAGGACCATCCCGATTACAAATATCAGCCCCGGCGGCGGAAAAGCGTAAAGCCCGGCCAGAGTGACTCTGACTCTGGGGCAGAGTTGAGTCACCAGATGTATAAGTCTGAGCCAGGCATGGTCGGCTTGGGAGGTATCGGAGAGAACCATCATCACCCAGAGCATACAAGTGAGTGCTTGCAGCGCAGGGGCTTGCTTATTAATTATTAATTGGGTGACGTCACAATGCTGGTTAAGGAATTTAACGAAATACTGGAATTAATCATTTTGTGGGTTTCACTCTACTGTACAGTACAACAGCAGGTATAACTAATTTACCTCCGCTTTCGTAAAACTCACATTGTTTTCTTTCTCGTAAAGGCCACAGTCATGGTCCCCCGACCCCACCCACCACCCCGAAAACTGATCTACATCATGGAGGAAAACAGGACCTCAAGCATGAAGGGAGGCGAATCCTGGACCCCACTAGACAGAACATCGACTTCAGTAACGTAGATATATCCGAGCTTAGCACCGATGTCATTAGTAATATGGAAGCCTTTGACGTCCACGAATTCGACCAATATTTGCCACTAAACGGTCATACGGCTTCTGCTTTGCCCCCGGATCACTGCCATGGACAAAACTCAGCGGCGATCGGTTCATACAATTCCTCATACAGTCACCCGGGAGCGAATGGCCCCGTTTGGAATCGGAAAAGTGCCACATCGGCGACGTCCCCGACCGGTACTGAAGCGGGACAACAGCGGCCGCATATTAAAACCGAGCAACTGAGCCCGAGTCACTACAGCGATCACTCCCACAGCTCCCCTTCCCACGCTGACTTCGGGACGTACAGCGGTCAGTCCTGCGTTACTTCGGCCGCCTCAGCCGCGGGAGCCTCATTCACCAGCTCTCAGTGTGACTACGCTGACCTCCAGAGCTCCAGTTACTACAATCCATATTCGGGATATCCCTCCAGTATTTACCAATACCCGTATTTTCATTCCTCCCGCCGGGCATATGGAAGTCCACTGATCAACAGCTTGTCCATGCCGCCTTCGCATAGTCCCACACACAACTGGGACCAGCCGGTATACACAACTCTGTCAAGGCCATGAACATCTTCCTTGCAGATGGACTATCAGCCCATCACTAACTAATTCTTACGGACCTTCGGGCGTCTCATAGTTTTCTGCACTAATAAAGTAATAGTTAGATTGGGTGTTGTGCCAACTAACAGAAAAAAGTAAGACTATTAGGAATAAAATATACAAGTGCCTACTGATTTATGCAAGGTTTTTTGTGAATGTCTTCGGCTCTTTTGACTTATATCGCGGACGTCTTTATCTTCTAGATATGTTTGTACTAAGACATCGAGGGAAAGTCCTCCATGAGGACCATCTTAAAACTCTTCCAGTAGTGCACCTGCGCGTAAGTGTACGCTAAACTGCGCGCATTTCGGAAAGATTGTTCTTTAAAAACGAAACAGACGTTTTTCATTGCTGTTAGAGTACTGGGACCAGTCAAATAAATTCGAGGCTACGTTGAAGTCCATTATTAGATATCATGCATGACTTCTCAAACTGTTTTCTTAAGCGATGTCAGATCACCCCAAATCAGACTCAACAGTAATTTGAGACGGTACAAGTATTTTTGCTGTTAAATGTTCCCTTTTATAATCACGCTTATTGATTTTTCCCCATTTGTTTCACGTATATATCGCATTTTTATCTTACAGCAGTAGAAAGCCTGATGAGAATTTAGGTAAACCAGAACCACATTTCGTTTATAAGTTTATTACATAAAGTACAGATGTTACGGATTATTAACCGGGAAACCAAGCAACAGCACAACCAACTACATGTCATTTGAGGCAACAGGTGTCTTTTGCTCTGCTCGTCGAAATGTGACGGATGGCGCCTAAAGGAACTGATGCGGTAGCGCCATAGGCGCTGTGAGTGATGGGCCAGGTGGACTGAGCGATCACTGCTGAAGCTGATGAAGAACCGTCGCTAGTCAGCCTCTGCCGCTTCCCCGGCGTCACCTGAACAATGTACAGTGGTGCATGCGGTCCCACGAGCATCCCCCCACAGTAAATGCGTCCCATATGCAAACATTTCTGATGAGGACAAGAATCAGAATTTGATAGGGCATTACGAAATGAGATTTTGATGAGTTATTGACCTTTTTATGCGGTGTCAGAATATATTCGAATAGAAAACCAGCGCCAAAATAATAAGTGGAGTAAATCTAAAGAAATATATTGTTAATTAATGTTTACCTTAATGGTGTGTTCGTAAAGAGGCTATTGAGTGACACGTTTGTAGGGAAAGACAGTTCCCTGAATTTGACATATTTCCATTTCTTATTTCATATTATATCCTACATAACGACTCATTCGAAAAGTAATACAAAATGTTCATTACGGAACTCAAAATGATTACAAAATGCAATAATAAAAATTATAAATCTCATCTTTATTAATACTTTTATGATTGTGAGCTTGCATTAATTACCCAGTTTGATGTACCCAGAACAAATTAAGTTCCCAGTTAAAAACATAAAGCTGCCATCGTCTACCAGATATCTGAGACTGTAAAAGTTAAGGACACACAAATACACACCTTACTGAACAGACTGCAGTGTTCCTCGGCAACCGAAACATATTTCTGTAACGTAGAGTGCCATCCTTAATTATACTAACCATACTAATTAGGGCGAAATAGCTTTTTATCAGGCCTAAACTATCAATAGGCCTACATAATTGGATTTTTACAAACCTACAATGAATAGGCGTAAATGTTTTTATTTTCATGCGGATTTTTAAAAGAATTATGATTTTCGCGACGGTTTTGTTTAACTGTCCGATAAGCACCATAGGGCAAATCCTTTTCGACGCACTTAACCACTTTTTTGAAAGGGCAATTTGAGAAAATCGCCTTTAGGCTGCATAAATTGTCGGGAAACGTGCGTAAGAACGGTGTCTTTCACGTTAATCATAGGCTTATTGGGAAACGCGCGTAAGAGCGTGGTCTTTCACGTTAATCATAGGCTCATTGTTTGCCGTGGAGCATGTTCATTTTACACTAACGCGTGCCTTCACGTGCTTATTGTTTTCGAAGTATTTGGCTGTCCGATATGTCATTAAATGAAAATGATATGTAACGCAGTGGATGTGCATTTGATTTTTCTGATACACTGTAAAGAAGCACGGAAGACTTCCCAAATGTGGTGCTATGATATTTTTAAGAGCAATTTGAAAATGTACTGCTTGTTACAAGAAAGAGCATCATGTTCCATGAAATGAATCATAAAACAGTATATAGGTAATTTTCTATATATTTCTTTTTATAATGTCTTTGAAGCAGACAAGATGTAATTAAAATATTAACTATACAGAAAATCTTACAAGCAGCGCTAACATTTTTTCTGACCGTTTTCAAAGAAAAATAAAACTTGTTTTCCATCATGCGTTATTTTGCATTTTTAAACCAATCATTTAAATAAATCGGTTGTGGGAATTGATATCAGGAAAACTGTATAAATTAACAGCAGATGGTACTTTGGCGGCGCGACGGTATGGTGTCTGGGTTTCGGTTTGTAACTTCCATGGCTGCTTTGACCTTTGAAAATATGCTGGGTTTGTGCAGAATACGAAACTACGACTTTTTGCCATTCCGAGAGGCTCAGTGGCTATTATATAACTTACTACATTTCATATGTGCGAAACGCACTACACAGTTGCACATATTAAAAACGCAATTTCAAATGCGTATAAGAACCGCTTTAAAAATCGCATTTAAGAAACTTTATTTTGAAATATGGATCTTTAACCTTCCTATAATAATAACCTTATGGCAACCTCAAGTTATGAGCGAGACAACTTTGTTGTATGATTGGACTAGCGACGTTTCCAGCAGCATGTTGGCAAGCTCGTATAGCAACGCATGACAATAGCAAGCGCACAATGGCCAAATTATGTGAGAAGCGGGAAAGGGAGATACTGTACGCAACACACCCAAAGCCCTCGAATCGTCCACGTGTAAGGCGAAATTTGCTTTCAGATGCCAATAACAAAACTACCTATCTTTATAATACTCACATCACACATTCATTGACGTGATTAATGGATGGTTCTCGTTCCTATTTATGCGACCGAGTTTGAAATAAACATTATTTACCGTTGAGCACCTTTAACGGCTGGGTGGCCTTTGTCAGCTACTCTCTGTTTTCAATTTCAGCTTCTATCCGTTTAGGCAGTTTATAAAGCAGGCAACAGAAACCCAGTATCCTTTTATCATTTGGCCACAAATTGTGCCATCCTCTAAATACAGTCATGTGAGTATTAAATCACACATAGAGATTAATATGTAATACTGGAGCTGTAATTGATTTGTCTGCATAAAATGGACTGATCACTGATTAGAACTGATCATGACTGTTCAGATACACGTGGCTATGCCTCTGGTCTTGTGTGGGTTATGGGTTCTCGTCTTTAAGGATACCCATGTGGATGGGGAGCTCTCAGATTCTTTGGAGAGAGCTGGGCATGACCGATGTCCATTTAGAACAGCCCTCCCAATCCTGATTTTGTTTGTACTTGGGCTTAGCATGTAGCACTAGCCTCTCCCTATGTCACGACACACTCAAATTTGAGCACGACCCGCCCTGCCCGCTGTGGACGGGTGTCCCCGCCCTGCCCGCTGTGGACGGGTATCCCCGCCCTGACCAGGCCACCTCAAGCTAAAACTGTGGAGGAGGTAGTTCCCTTGCCTGCGGTTCATGGGGTGGAATTTTAAACTGGAACGATGCATGCGTGCCAGCCGGGAGTTCTGCACAGGCCGGGGGAGAGTGCCAAGGGCCAGAGCACGGAGCGGCTGAATTTTAATGACTCATTATATTGTGGAGGGAGTCCTTTGTGCGCCTTTATCCGGGGAGCAAGAAAAGAATTAATTTGACAGAAAATGGAAGGGCACAGGCACTGACAAGTCATTAAGGGCGGCGTGAATGAGCGATTAGATGCACACGGGGGTGGTTTTCCACTCCTTTTATCATTTGGTATATTGCAGCGCTCCAAAAAAACCCCCCAAAAAACAGAAAAACAGCAGCGGTCATGACGACGGCGCTTGCCATCGAGCAAAACAAGACGCAGAGTGGAGAAGCGAGATTGCCGGCAAAGCAGATGGGATGTGGGCGGTGTACGACAGGGACACATTGCACACCACCATCCTAAAACTCAACTCCGCCATTGTTCGGCGAGCTGTTCCGACAGGAGCCCTGGAGAAGGAGCAGAATAAGGTGGACGAAGACTGTCGATGCTCTCCGGGGAGCCTTGGGCGCTGGATTAAACCAAACTCGCATCTTAAAATGTAGCATGTATGGGAAAGCCTAGAAAATGGCAAACACAGTCCCTTTGCCTGAGGGTGTGGCCCAGCCTCTGGCCCAGCTTTGTGATTGGTTCTTCATTGTTGTGTAGGGCACTGATAGGCAGGGGGAGACAATGTAATATGAGAAACACACCAGAAAAAGTAGTTGATTTACAATAAACCAGTCTACTATCCATATTCATGATGCACAATCCTGATATTATAGAGTTTAAATATTGCTTTAGAATGTAATAGGAGAAAGTGTGTCGAAAAGTGTGATATGGAAGAAAATATTTCACAACAAGGTCTAGGAACTAAATAAAAGTGGCAGGTGTGAACTTCAGTGTTAAATAACGATGGCCTAAACCATGCGGACTGCACCAGCGATACCCACACGAACCCTCCATCACAACAGGGTCATTAAACGTCTGAAGGTGCTGTGGGCGGCGCTAGGGGGTGGGGCCTCCTCGTTCACATGGGCTGCACAGATCCAATGAATGAATAGAACACATTAGACGACGCCTCTGGCTAATGCTCATCGCCGCCCACTCCTCCTTCCCATTGTTCAGAATCAAACAACTCTTCAGAGTAATAATCTCATCTCTTTTAATGATTATGTGTCCTTTTATTTGTAGGCTTCGGGAGGGAGATTAGGGATGTGTGTGTGCGTGCGCGTGTGTGCCTACGTGTGTTTCGGGAAAGGGCGGCCAGCAGCCAGGGAAAGCAGGGTGATTTGCAAGGGAAATGAAGTGTGCAGAGACTGTCGCTATCGGGTGCATGAAGTGGCCGGGCATTCCTATACCGATCCTGCAATGCCACCCTCGCTGCCTAGCCTTCCTTCTCTGGCCGGGTCAAACCAGAGCTAGACTCACACGACTGCCATTCTCTACAGCTGACCTCCCGGTAGCGATGCCAGTCGCTGTGATGACTGGCCAAACTCTCACAGGGAGTCTGGCTGAAAAGTCAGACCTTTTTTTAAGCAAATAATGGGATGTCAAATGAGTTCCATATGGGACGATGGTTTCAATCGACTTATTGTGTCGTTGAGGGAGATTCCCGTTAAATGGGTCGCACACTAATATCCAGCTATGTTATGGATAAGGACTGTCCATAACAGATGGTGTGTGGTTTTGCTGGTTAGTGCGCAGTGCCTATGATCAAAAGGTCGCAGGTTCAAATGTGAGGGTCGGAAGAGTGAATTTGCTATTGGGTGCCTGAGCTAGGCCCTTAATCCCCCAGTTGCAGGTCGTGGGAATTTTACTTACACAAAAATGTTCTGAGGGCAGAATGAAAAATGATTGGTTCAGAAGGATAACCAACCAGGTTATAGTGTAGGTGAGTCCAACCAATCTAATGTTTTGGTCCCACCTCTTCTACAATTTTTATTGCATGGTTTAACCTGTACGTGTTTGTTGTTATTTCTGTTCTGTCTCAATAAATATATGTGGCAGTGACTTTCATTAAAAATATACGACACTCAGTTGTTTGGAGGGGGAAAAAAGAAGACGAAGGACTGATGATGGCTTCATGACTAGGCGAATCCATCATGTTTAAAAAGTGCTGAGTCCTTCTTGTTTTGTACAGGGCTGCCATCTGCAGAGTAACCAGGACGGGCCACCAAAGCCAGACTTCACTCCCCCCACTTTGTGGACACATCAACTTGACTGGACTGTCCAGTCGATTGCTTTCTCATCAAACTCTCTTCCAAAACAAACATGTGACATTTTCATCGGTGGACAGTTCAGGTCCAGAAAGTAAAATTCAAGAAGAAGATTTTGTTTCACGCAACCAGTTGAGTATTCTGTGATAGTGACTATTTATACCTTCAACTGCCTAGTTGAAACAAAATCTTGGTCTGGATTTTTACTTTCTGGACTTGAACTATCCACCTCTGGAAATTTTTAATAGCTTAATAACTTAATAACTCCAGCACTATGCGAAGACTGTTTTCAGGCACAGCCTATTTTTTTTCTTGCATGTATTCCACATGCGTATTTAAGACAGGAGTAACGCGAGAATCCGATTGACGCATCACTGGCTATTCCAGCAGCTCCTTATGTCATTAGTTCCCATTTTACAGTCAGATAATGGGTAAAAACAGCCCTTAAGATTAAAATATTAGCGACATAATGGCTGACAAGGCATCAACCTGCAGAGCTGGTGATTTTGGGTTCCAGTCCCATCTGCGTTGGGCTTGAAATCATTTTTGGGGCAGTGATGGCCTAACAGTTACAGAAGTGTGCTTGTGATTGCAAAGGTTGCTGGTTAAAATCCCTGACTAGTAAGGTACTGCTTTCTGGTTGCTGAATTAGCTGTCACCTGCTTTGTCACTTATGGCTTAAATGCAGAGGACACATTTCATTGTGGTGTGTCAAGAGGAGGCTCCATTCTGTTTATTTTGTATTTTTTTTTTGTCTGATTTGTTGTCAGTATCTCTGCCATGCTGGTTCAGCTACCAAGGGTGAAGACTGTCTTTCCCTCCTTTTCCATCGGCCCCTGACGCCGTTCAGTACATATTTGCATAGCTGTTATGTCATGCCCCCCTTCATTATTGGAAAGGCTCGTTAGGCTACTCATTAACTGGTGCGATAACGGGGTGCCGCCATTATTGCCTTGAGGTCGCGCTTTTTTGGCGTACTGGCATCGCGACCTCGTTGCTGTGGAAACGGGCCGATCCTGGTGGTTCTGGCCTTTCTGTCGGCCTAGCTCTGCAGGAACCAGGGCCGCCACACTCCTGGCAACATGTGGCCCGCTCGCCCACGCCAGGCTTCTGTCTCGTACCGACGCCATACCGGCGACATGCGGGGGATCCATGCCGGCCCGGAAAAGCTGTGTGTGGGAGGACCATTTGGTGAGATTCTCCACGCTCTCCCCTGCTTCCCTCCTGCCTGGGGCTTCAGACGGAGAACAGTCCAACTGGAGGCGCGTCGCAGATTAGGGCCCGTGCTCCCGCTATCCCGACCCGCCATCGCCATAGCCACGGCGACGGCCTCTCTGGGTCTGCTTTGCTTCGCGGGACCAGAGATTTAATTTACGCTCTTTTTATTCCTCTCTAGCAGATGCCAGAGCAACTTTAAAAGAATGTGGATACGAGATATATAACAGAGAACGGAACAAAGCGAGACGTGGAGCAGCTGTTAACAAGCTAATGGGCGAACTGAGGCACATGTGAAGCAGAACATGTTATAATTCGAAGCACACAACTCGCAATAACGTGTGGATCTGTGTCTGTGTGTGTGGGTTATGCATCTATTACATTGTGGGAACCAAATGTCCACACAATGTGATAAAAACCATTTTTTCGGTTCCCACAAGGGGAAACTATTTTATCAAAAAACTAAAAATGTCAAAGGTCTTGTATTTCATTTGGTTACTTATGGTTCCTTAAGGTTAGGGCTGGGTAGTGATTAAAGGCATCATTATTGGGATTAGGGTTTTGTCCATAGAAATGAATGGAGATTCCCCATAAACATAGGAATACATGGGCAGTGTGTGTGTGTGTGTGTGTGTGTGTGTGTGTGTGTGTGTGTGTGTGCATGTGAGAGAGAGTGAGAGGGAGAGAGAGAGAGAGCTCCTTGGCTAGCCTGTATCTCATAAGATGCCACAGGATGTCGAGGAAGCGTTTGACGTCTGGTGGTCTGCTTGGAGTTCATTACAGCGGCCATGCGGTAACCACGGAAACTCCTGGCCACAGCCAAGACAGGTGTGACACACGGCTCTGGTGTAATGTGTCAGCAAAGCCTCTCACTCTTGCAAAAGTGGAAAAGGCAGTCGACGCTGCAACAATGCAGTACACGCTGCAATGTCTATTGCGTTTTCATAAGAGATCCATCTACTGCGGCTGCACCTGCACTGGCTGCGGGTCTGTAATAAAGACTGGCACTCAGTCGGTCCCTTAAATGACAAAACAAGGAGTATAATCTCGACATTATCACCTCTTTGCAGTAAATTGTAGACGTTCCTGCCTCCTGCTGCATGCCGCCCGCAGGCAATGTCCAAGTGCAACGCAGGATGGGGCAACTTGTGGATCCTAGAGGCATTGAATCCCAATCTATATTGCCACACTGCCACACAACCAAGATCGGTGGACATTTGTGTTGGCACAGCCTGCTACATTTGGAAAGACCATGAAAATAGACAATTAACAACTAGGGTATAAACAGACAGAGAATCAATAAAACACCCAAGATATACAGCGAAGAGGCGACAAACACAGAGATCTGTGCAAATTTACACTGCAATACTGAAAATCCACAATGGGACAATACAAGAAACATATATCCATACATATAGTGCGTAAGGTACACAACAGGCAAAGTGCTATTATAACATGCAAATAGATCATCATGGGTCTATGCAGGGACAACAGGACAGTTGGTCCCTCTCCCCATCCCCTGCACACTTCCGATGCTCATACTGGCCTGGAGGCGGAGCCACTTGCCATTCCTTTGGCGTTGTCTGCATCGCAGGGAGAGAGATTGATTATGGCTTAGAAGATGACAGCCATAACCTCTACCATTTAGCCACAGTGGCGGCGGGGACGTGCTCAGAGACTGTGGTCTGTTTCTTCCTCAACTGCTCTGTCTATCACTGTCTTTCTTTCCCTCTCATTTACTATTGCCCCTCCATTTTTTTTTCTAAAGCAAGTGTTAGCTTAGATATATACTCCCCCTTTACCCTCTGCCCACTCACCTCCCATGACGCTTAGCACCCAGGCATTTGAAAACTCTAAAATATCTTGGTGCTTTGAATCGCTTTAATTATTTCCTTGATTAGGAGCCAGCCGACTGTTATTCACATGCTTTTTGGGAGATAAAGAGTGACAAAAAATTGCGCTTGATGAGTCTGGTCTTGTTTCGAACCGCTGTAATCTCGACAAACAAACACACATAAACACACCGTCATTAAAGCAGCCGTCACACTTTCAGCCTCCACTGAAGGTAGCAGGCAGATTATTTCAAGTGTGCACAAATAAAGCTTTAATAATCATCGCCTTCTAGTCCCTCCTCCTCCTGTCATCAAAGAACTTGTTGCTAAAGTCCATCTGGCTTGTGGCTAATGGTGTCCTCCTCAAGATTTTCTAGCAGCATCAGAATGAGTGTTAAGGTTCCCTCTGGACGGCATTGAAACTGAAGAAGTTCCCTGGCTCAACATGGCAACCCTGGGTGTGAATCTGTTGTATTCAAGCAGGACCAGCTATCAATTACATTAAACTTGTTGTCACATTTGACTCTATGTTAACAAGATTCAAATGCATTTTTTCCCTTTCTTTGGACAAGGCTCGTATGATGTCACCGGTGATGTCTCTGCTGGATGCTGAAGAGCCATTCTATGATGAAGAAGTACATGGGTAAAGTATGTAGAACCAGCTGGCAACTTTGTGTGTGTGTATGTGTTGTGTGTGCGCGCGCATGTGTGTGTGTGTGTCTGTGTATGTGTGTGTGTGCATGTCTGTGTGTGCGTGTCTGTGTGTGTGTGTGTGTGTGTGTGTGTGTGTGTGTGTGCGTGTGTGACAGAGAAGGAGTCGGAGACGGGGAGAGAGAAACTTCCTGTCGAACAACGATTGCCCATTCGTTTAGCGTGATAATGAGTCTGACCTCTGACCCTGTGGGCGGGTAAACTATGTGGCTGGTGGCCACTGGTACGGCCTGGGTGAGCTAAAGATTTAACGAGAGAGAGAGAGAGAGAGGGAGAGAGGGAGGGAGGGGTGCTGGCCAATGGGGATGGGAGAGAGAGAGAGAAAGAGAGAGAGGGAGGAAGAAGGCACGGAGGGAGGGGGAGGAAGAAGATTCAGGGAAAGAGAAAGGAGGAACAGATATTTATTGCCAATGAAGCATAAAACTTAAACAGCAGATAGAAAAGAAATGCAAAGGCCAGCAGAGGACAGAGAGAAGGGGGATGATGGATAGACACCTATAGAAAAAAGAAATAATGCGAAGAGCGAAAGAGAGCAAAGAAACGGGACAAATGAGACAGGAAAAAAATGAGATGCTGAATAGTGGGAAAGTCCCCTTTCCTCTGCAGCTGGGGTGGCGGGTCGCAGCAAACCGCCGTCCGCGTTTGAAGCGTCCGGCCTTCAGAGATGCGCCGCTGTCAACAGTAATTCAAAGCTTATTAAATGCAAATCGTAAAAAAGAGCCTTTTTTTGTGGCCTGCGACTGTGGTGAGGCCAAATGTCACTCGGAGTCGGTCAGGATCTAATTAGGCGGTGGTGCTGTGTATCGCTGCATGCCCCTGGATGTACTGATGAAAGACACAGTGCCCCCCAGTGGATCCTCACAACCTGAAGTGCCACTTAAGAGATACATTTTTGAGCATGTCTCGTGTGTAAATGTGGCTTTGGTGTCACTCTGGAGAGTCACTGCTGATTATATGGATTGCATGAGAATTAGCTATGGGATAAGACATTTAAGGATTGTCTGACTGTGCCGCAGAATTGCACCATAACTAAGTGACCATTTCCTCCCGCAATTGCCGTTGTGCCTCTGTAGGAGGTGCTGTTTCCCTTCCGAATTCTTCCACCTTCAGGGACCATTATAGTCATTCCTTGGAGAACATTTTAGGCACGGAAGAGTCTTCCTGCGGAAGAACGATCCGGGTCACCCACAGGTCTTTGGCCTTCAAGCATCTTGCTGTCCCTCCCCTCCCCCGCCACTGTAAATCTGTTACGCAGTCCCGTCAAGACCCATGTGGACCTCTTTTTGCAGAGTCTCCATGAGGCGAATCTGTCACACCTGTCTGAGCGCCCGACTCGGTCCAGGTAACGTTTCCGCCCCTGGCGGGCCCTGTCCCAGGTGGTGAGGGGGATTATGGGGAACTGGCTCTGTAATCTGATCCCTCTTGGGGTGGGTGGCTCTTGTTTTAATAAAACAGCCCTTTCAGTGGCCTGGCGTATGATATCCCTGAGAAAATCACCCTTCATTCCTGTAGGGCAGGGCTGAGGCACAGCGATTAGAGAAGGGTATGGAATCAAAAAGTAACAACAAAACACTCCAGCTATATTGACATTCACACTCCGGCAATATTAACACTAACACTCTAACTATATTAACACTAACACTATGGCAATGTTAACACTCAAACTCTGTTATATTGACACAGGACCTTACAATCACTTCTGATTTGAATCTGAAAGTTGGTTAAAGGGAGGCTAATATAGTTTGTTCTTGCTGCCCCCAAAACTGAGGTAAAAGAGCAGAGATTGAGCACGTTAGACTGTCACAGGTTACTCTGGCCTGTGCGTCACAAACGAGCTGTTTCACACCCAATAAACCAGACATGTGACTGGAAAAGCAATTCTGCCAACTGGTCTGTGGACCGGTCTGTGGAGACGCCACTTGGGAGATGGTTCCCAGTTACACTGTGCTAGTGTCTGACTGTCTGACACCCAGGCGGCAAAGAGACACTGCTGGGTTTATACAGAGGGAAAAAATGCATGGAGAGAAGGCATTCTGCTTGGACCATACCAATCTCAGGAGGGGGGGACAGGCCTCAAGGGTGGGGGGCCCCCATGGCAGGATCTGTCAGCTGCGATTACGATGTTTAGTCTTGCCCCGTCAGCACTTTTTGAACCTGTTCCAGAAAAGCTTTTAATCCCCCTTAATTCCGGAGCTCTCCTGCATCCTGAACCCCAACCCCCCCTCCTCGATGAGCCTTCTCCCACACCGGACCTGAGGATTTGACCCAACTGTGACAATTGGTGACGAAAAACTAGAAAACGAGGCTAGGGACGTGCCAGGGATCGATTTCAAGGTTACAGCTTCTGCTGAGGAGCAGTGAACTCATAAAGCTACGTTAGCAGTTAGCATTAGACTGCCACATGGGCCGGCTCTCCCACTCTCTCACTACGTCGCATGTAACAGATGAAAGGGGTCATTTCACGGAAAAGAGTATAAATACTCCAGGAGGTTCTTTGTGAGGAATGTGCATCTTTTCCACCAAATTCACTAATAATATGGTCAAGTAGCTGGTCAGGGGTCCCAAAGCAGAGATTTTCCTGTGACATCCTCACCTGTCCACTCACAAGCTGGAGGGATGCTTCCAGAACTTTGGTCTTGATGCCAGGTCCAGTAGCTGCATCCTGTGAACATGCGGATCAGATGCTGTAAGGCCAACTGGCCAACAACTTGCCGGGTTTCCAGATGCCCGTCAGCGGTAGCATTCTGCCACGTGGTTGGGCACACATGCCGCATGGGAAAGATTTGAGAGGGCCTACGATCCCCCCCCCCCCCAAGGCCTTCTGCAGTTAACTAGGTCCAAGCCTTAAATTTAGGGACAACTCTAGGATTTGATACCCCGGTCTCATTTGATTTGCCAAGTGGGGAGGATTGGAGTCCCTCACGATAAAATCTGCCAAGTGGGAGATATGAAATATGGGACAAATCGAAAAATTTAGATGACTTATTTGTCAGGGGGGTGCAACAAAAAAATAGGTGGGCTAAAGCCACCCTGAATATTCTCTCGAACTGCCTGTGCTTCAGGATAACACTGCCTGACTTGCTTTCCTGTCCTGGCAGTTGTTGGCTGATCAGGCCTCATCTCCATTACAACAGCTGTACTCCCCCCTCCCCCCTCCGCCTCACACTTGCCTACCAAAGACTCGTTGAAAACCACGATCGTCGTTTCTAGCCAAGTCCGAGGGCAGAGAAGGGAAATTTCCAAAGCCCAAACCAACCATCCCAGTTTCCTCTACACTATAAAACACCCCAACAACAACACATCCAGATGGCGAGATTATCACTAGCCTGGAGTGGGTGAACCCCGCAGACCAGTAGATGTGCCCCGCCCCCCTAATCCCCCCCCCCAAGAAACATAAAATAGGTGGAAAGGAAACCAACCAGAAGCTTGGAAAGGGTGTGGTGTAACCCAGGAACAGCAGGTAAATGGTGGAGTTTGATGCTTCCGTTAAAGTGGGGCATGTTTCAGGGCTCAACATCACAAACTCTTCATGCACATGGAATTGCACTTCTTGTTGCAGGTGTGAAAATATTCCCAACTGTTGTATTGTTAATCCTGATGTACTAATGTACTGAAATGTAACATACATATCCATGTAAGGTACACAGCTGAAGTCAGTCTGAGACACACTTCAAAAACACTATAATGTTGCAGAGGTTAGGGCTTGATATCTTTCCGTTAGATCATTGGCTCCATCTTGTGTCAAAGATGCTGTATTGCAAGTCAGCGCTGAAAGCCATTCCTCGTGCAACCTTTGAATTTACCTGTCCAAATGGTATTTTTAATGACATAGCTATATATATAAAGTACAGGTATAGCTATATTAGGAGTTGTCTGGCATCTTTATGGTGGTGCATATAACAAATAAAATTTAAAATAAAACCTTTTCTTCCCATTTGAGGCACTAACAAACATTTCCAAGACTTTTATGCTTCCAGTTTTATTTGTTAGAAAAGCAGAATCTGATAGATACAAAGAGATATTTAGCAATGAGGGGAGTTTATCAAGTACTAGTATTACTGGATTAACAGAGAAATCAGACACTGTCAGCCTGCAGTACATGCCCAGTGCTGACCATGCAGCCCTGATTGGCTGTAGTATGTGACAGTGAGAGAAGACTTTCATACATCATGCATCACAGTTACATCCAGATAAATTTTTCCCTAAATCTTACCCATTTAAAATAGCGTCACGTTGGATGTTTGTTTGAACTGTTTCTTTGAATTCTTAGAATTACCCAACTCTGTTGAGAAACAGCCAAGGTCCCAAGGGGATTCTGTGTCCCCAGCATCGGTGTGCAAAGCATGAGTCTCTGCTCTTCCCTGCCCACACAGGCCCAGGATGCCCTCAAAACAGCATAGCTGTACCGTGGCATGCTGGGAATATGGCCCAAAGAGCTGGGATTCACTGTTAGATCTTTGGGCTCCTAATGCTCCTGACTGTTATCCCCAGCCACTACTCTGTTCATAGAGACTTTTATTTCTGTTTCTGTAATCAGTGTTTCCAGGGTCACTGACCACATTGTCACAGCTATGCCACAAAATGTGACTCTGCCTAGTCAGGGCAGACACTCTGCAGAGGCTGTTTCACGGCCCACTTCAGAGATCAGGCTACTTCAGCCCGTCAAGGCGATAATGCTTCATGTTCAGAATCCTGCCGGCCCTTTTCTTAGGGTATTACAAACTGTCCAGGAGTCATCATCTTCATCCGAGAAAAATACCAGGGACAAGCAGTATGAAGGGACGCTTTGAACTGTGAATAATCGTCATTACTGCAGGTACTTCATTTGCATTGTCATCATCTTCTGGACAATATGTGACTTGAAAAGTTGAGCATTGTGCTAACAGCACAAAGGTTGTGAGTTCTAATCCCAGGCCGTGTTCCCATCCTCTTACCGCTTTGGATAAAAGTCCCAGATAAATGAATCAAGTCCAGTGTTAACTTGTACAATAATTTAAGGTTATAGGTTTTGATTCCAGGACTTAAATAAATGTCAACGTCTGGAAATCTAAAATTCAAATGAATCCTTCACAATGGCACACTGCAGAGCTATTTGGCATAACTTGCGAGCCACACATGAAATGTCATCTTTTCTTATTAAACCTTTTTCAAAAACATCTATTATTGACCTAACAAGGCTTTTTGTTGCCTTGAAAATTAATGGTATTCTCCCCTTCAATGCTCCGCTATAGATACACGCATTTACGTGCAGTCAGCAGCAGGGGGCAGACCTGTCACATGTTTTCATTGTCTGGGTGACTGTGCTGTTGTGATCATCTCACCTATGTGAGTACAAAAGTAGGGTTGCACACACTCTGTCAATGATGTAATACAATTTCTAGATGTATTTGGACAAGATGCAGAGGTGTCTGAATTATTTATTATGAATAAGCCCGTGTTCAGTGAGCATGTGGCCGGCCGAGGTCGGGGGACCCGGCGCTTACGGAAGAGCACGTGGCTGGGAACAGCGTGAGCATCACCTCATGGCGGGACGCCCGCATGAAGACAGCAATTTAGAGCTACTGGTCGACCTCAGCTGCAGGGAAGCAGGGCAGAAGCACAAATGTGGGGAGAATATGCAAACTCACACTGTTTAATTATGTTTATCTAGTTGGTAATATTTGACTTATTGTGATTTAATAGAATAGAATAGAATAGAATAGAATACTTTTTCCCCATTCAGATATGTATAGGCTGAAAATTAAATTGGCAATTAAATAGTTATCTAAGTTAGGAGGGCTTTGTCCTTTACTACATAGTTAGCATAGAATTCTATGGCAACCAATCACTCTGACTGAGCGCCTGCATTTGGGGCACTGTGTACGACTTACTCTGCATGGAGGGCAAACCTAGCACTCTGGATAGCATTCTGGATAGCACTCTGCGGACAGCAGGTGAAAAAAAACAATATTATTTCAATATTATTATTATTGACATTAGGTGGCAGCAGAGAGGCTGAGGGCAGCCTGTAGCCAAGTGTATTACGTTACACTGTGTTAGTGGACCCTGTGTCCAGGCTTAAAGTAATACATGCATCACGAAACAAAGGTCACTACCATAAATACATAAGCATTTAGAGTGGATCGCACTGTGTCCCCAATGTGCTACAATAGCTCGGGGTCTGCACCAGTGTTTCTCATCCCGGTCCTTGGAGCTGGGAGGGAGCAAGAACATGAACCATCTGGGGATCTCTGAGGATCGGTTTGAGAAATGTATGTATGTAAATCTCATGCCAGCCAGTCAAAATGCCATCTGCACATCCCATCTCGTAGGTTTTAAGGTGAATTATTTGGCCGGTCCTTGCTATCATACTGGTCCTTTAGGACCCCAGGGAACCTTGAGGTTCACAACTGTAATTAATATTTCCATGCAGTGCAGGATGAAAAGCCAGCTAGTCCATTTTATCCTCTAAATGGAAAGAGATACCATACCTGAATGTAGTAGGCCTATAGATGCCACCTTACAGCTAGAGCAGAAACCTATGAAATCTCCATAACAGCCTTACAATGGTGTTTGCTCAGCCTGTGCAGGGCCTTCTGTATTGTACAGTGATGTTTTTACTGGGGAAGAATGCACACTAGCATACAGAAACACAAACGCAGTTACATTCATGGCAGAATACACGTGGTGTGGCCTACACACACTTCAGTGCAGAGGTACCATGTGTATCCACACAAACAGACACACACTCGTTTGGGATGAAGGAGCCTTTTCACAGGGCTCTCGGCACAGAGGGCTCTGTCTTTGGACGCACGTGCCCAGCAGCATGAGTTTCTCCCACAGCGGAGTGTGTAAATGAAGCCCACACATCCTGGAACAAAAATAGAAACATTTCATGTAGCTATTATGCATTATGTTTACAACGAGAGGCTCGTCAGGAAAAATAAATGAAGACCAGCTTAGGGAGGTGTTTGCCTTTCCACCAAACACTCTCTGCTGCATTTTCTATTAAAAGACATCAATTCCCCGAGAAAATAAACAGCAGCCATATCTATCGCTCCCAAGTTTCTGTTTACATGTTCGTATATCGAATATCACTTCTGAGAACACGGCAAGTGCTCCTTATAGGAGTGATTTACCCTTCACTTCCCTCTCATGCCTGACAGGGGAAATTTTACCACAATGGTACGAGTGGGTAGTTCAGGTCCAGACCAAGGTTTTGTTTCCACCAACCAGCCGAGTACTCTGTGACTGTGACTCTTTATACTCAACTGGTTGGTTGAAACAAAACCTTGGTCTGGATTTGAACTCTCTGGACCTGAACTATCCACCCCTGTCTAGGTGGTCCTGGGCCCACCCAGATGGATCTCTGATTCACTCATTCAGCGGTAACAATGAGCGAAACAGTATGTCAAAACGTTTCTGTCCGGCAGGTATGTGTGTTTGTGGTTAGATCAATCAGAGGAAATGTGCTGTGGAAAGGCAAATAGAAAATTCTTTCTCTTTGTTCATTTGGTCTTAGTAATGCCACGGGTCATTCAAAAACTGATAAACAATATGTATTTGACTCTGTAGTGTGATTTTGTCACCAAGTGAATTGTTAAGTGACTGGCCCACATGATTTTCTGCTGGCCCCCCGCACTGTGATTTGTGGTTCCGCTACGGGGGCAATGTAGGGGGTGTGAAAGCACAGGTATGGAAGCCAGTGCGAAAGCCACAGAGCCCGAGTGACCCCCCCCCCCACAAAAGATGCAGTGAAACTATGAGGGATATCAGAAATCATATCTAACACAAGAAGCGCTCCTCATTAAAAGGAACAGTCAGTCCTCAGTGGTGGGATCCGGTGGGCTGCCCTGGGCTCTGTGGGGCCCGGTGGTGCCGCTGCCGTGGGCCCCGGTCTGGATGGGCCTGGGCCCCCCATCCTGGGTGGATTTTGGGGAACGAAGGTGCACCTCCACCCTCAAAAGTGTCCATTGCTTTAAATATACAGTGGTACCTCAGTTCTCGCACTCATTATAACTTGAATTTCTTAACAGTTGAACCAACCAGTACGCAAAAAAATGACCTAGAACTTGATCTGAATCTCAGAAGTCAAACTGTGAACGTCGACCTAGGATAACTTGTATGCACGGGGAAAAGAGTCGCACGGCATGTCTCTCAGCGGAAACAAAGGGTAACGCTTCAGTCTCAGCCTCGCATTCGCTGTGATAGCATTGTTTGTTGATGATCGTGCTTTTTTTATTGATAATATCAGGTAATACACTGTACTTGATATCATTTTGGTAGCCATTGCTCCTCAGAAAGTTACGGAATAGTTGTACAAATGTTACAACCTAAAAGTTTGCGATTTAGGAACAAATTAACAAATACAGAGTAATAATAAAAATAAATAATGGACCGCATGGCATAGTCTAGTGTTGGCGCAGTGTTGGGGCATGGCCGAGCCGGGACCGGGGAAGCAGGGACAGGACTCAAGTGATCGGGAAACAGGGGGTTTAATTGAGAACAGGCAGAACAACACAATGACGTTACAATGACCGGACTGGGGAAACAAACTGAAACATGGATTAAATACAGATGAATAATGACAATAACCAGAAACAGCTGATCACACGGGGATTCCACCAGAGGTTAACGAGGGGGCGTGGCACACGGAAGGAGCAGATGATCGGGGCAGGACAGGGGTAGTGTTGGGGTACATTTTTTATAATTTTGGAAGCCATTAAGAAAAAAATGCTCTTCTTGTTTTATCCTGTTCATTTGTGCTTAAATGAAAAAAACATATTTAGGTGTAATTTTTTGGGGCCGGGAGCCAATTAATTGATTTTCCATTATTACTTATGGGGAAAATTCGATCAGAACTCAAACTTTTTAGGATTCGAACTTGAGTTCTGAACGGATTAAGTTTGAGTTCTGAGGTACCACTGTATAGTCATCCATTGATTTATCCCATAAGAGCCTTAATAAAATCTATCAAGATACGTCCGAAGCAGACATAGTGGATGTATTTTACTATGTGTGGCAAGAACCAAAACAAACCAATTGCACCGCCATTACAGAGGTTTAGATGAATGTACTGTACTGTATATGATACTGTATCTTAAGTTATACAGTATATTTGATCTCATCCCTATAATGATGTAGATATGTCCAGATTGACATACGTCCTCACTTCCGGGATGAAACCTGGATGAGTCATATAATGAATGGTGACCGTGGAGCTTCTCAAGGACCGTCACATGTGTGAGAGCCAATAAGGGGCTAAATGATGGGATCATGATCAAACAGATAAGAGTTTGAACCCATTAACCCCTCTGACATGACTTCCCCGAGATGGAAAGTACACCAGATTACCAGGCAAGCTGGTGTGTTTGGCCAGGCGATCGGCTGATTAGTCAGGAGCCCATTGTGGAGGGCTTTGGCACCACCACTAATGTCTTGCGTGCGTGTAGAGCTGTTACCTACGGACACAACTGCATGCATAATGTTCTCTTTTCAGAATGTTTTAGGCAACATTCTGTTTCATAGGGGAACAGGCCTGTCCCCAGAGACTGAAACTGAGACTGAAACCCAAGAAACTGAGCCTTCTGCCCGTACAGAAATCATTATGAGAATCAGGACAATTGCACAAAGAACATACAGTATTTTTGATCAGCTTCTGTGAAAACAAAACAAAAGAAGACAAAACAAAACAAAACAGAAACAAAGCTAAAAACAAATTCAGCCAATGACCCTTTATGTCCTGACAGGTTTACCTGTTGATTACTGTAAAGCAGCAAGTCGACCAGCCATTGAGGTGCAGTTCCAGGAAATGGCCCATGTAAACTGTTTTGCTCCAGAGCTTCCAAGAAAATGCCGGTCATTTGCCATTTCTGTCTGGATCGATGTTGTTTCACCGGGGCTCGTAAGAATGCAATCTCAGCAATGTCTGCTAAATGTAGGCCGCCAGTGACGCGCCCTCCCCTCAGCCTGCGCCGAGTCCGTCTTGATCACAGGCCTCCAGAACCCAGCCACCCATGTAGACACAGAGAACCAGAATCAGGGCCATGCGACTGGGCCAGCAGAGAAGACACTAGCATTTGCAGCTTTCCCCTGTGTTCCTCTGCCACTCATAATAAGAATTAAGTTGTTGTTATAATTATTGCAACTCTTATTTTTACAATTCTTACTAGCAGGAGTATGATTCCTTAATTCTTACTAGGAGTCGTTAGCAGAAGTTCTTAACTGATGCATTTTTCAAGTGTGCAGTATTACCAAATAGCAACAAAGAGTGCAATTCTGAAGTTCTGTCTGATAAAATAGCATTCAAAATGCAAGAAAATCAATTTAAAACCCATCCATCTTATGTAACCACTTATCCTGTTGAGGGTCACAGATGGTCTGGAGCAAGGCAGGGAACAACCCAGGACGGGGTGCCAACGCATTGCAGGGCACAAGGCAGGGAACAACCCAGGACGGGGTGCCAACGCATTGCAGGGCACAAGGCAGGGAACAAACCAGGATGGGGTGCCACATTGCAGGGCACAAGGCAGGGAACAACCCAGGATGGGGTGCCAACTCATTTCAGGGCACAAGGCAGAGAACAACCCAGGATGGGGTGCCAACGCATTGCAGGGCACAAGGCAGGGAACAACCCAGGATGGGGTGCCAACGCATTGCAGGGCACAAGCCAGGGAACAACCCAGGATGGGGTGCCAATGCATTGCAGGGCACAAGGCAGGGAACAACCCAGGATGGGGTGCCAATGCATTGCAGGGCACACTCACACAATTCATTCACACATGTACTCCAACGGGCAATTTGGTTACTTCCGTTAACCTCAGCATGTTTTTGGACTCTGAGGGAAACCAGAGAACCCAGAGAAAACCCCACAGGGAGAACATGCAAACTTCACATACACAGAGCCATGGCAGAGACTCGAACCCGGGTCCCAGAGAGGAAAGGCTACAGTGCTAACCACTGCCCACCCTGAACGTAAAGCCTATCATATACATCCTTTAAAAGCAAAGCTGCAGTGTCTAAAGCTCCATCACTCTGTGGGCCTGGGAGCATAAGGCAGAAGGCTGGAAAACACCTGTGACAGGTGGCCAGTCTATCACAGGATGTGCATGCCTGTGAGTGATTTACACTGCATGTCTTTAGACAGCTTGAGGAATACACATTCAGCGGCCCTGGGGGTGTGAGGCACTGGTCCTGCCCAGCACACCACCATGCATAATCACATTCTTATTAATCAGCCCGACATGATTTTCAAATTCTCATTCAGCACTGCAATTTCCCTTATTGGATTCATGAAGTCCCCAACTACCGAATACATTTTGCCGGATGAAAACATTTGTATTATTGTTTGTTATTGTTGCTGTTAAATGGTTGATGTACAACGTACATTTTGTATTTCTTAATTTATTAACATTCAAATATCATGCATTCGCCAAGGTTTTTCATCCATCTATTTACTATATCTGCTTGTCCTATGTGGGGGTTCAGAGCCTATTCTGAACAGGGAATAACCCAGGCTGGGTTGCCAAGCCATCGCAGGGCACACTCACAATTCACAGCTATGAGCAGCTTAACTCCAGTTCATCTTAACATGTTTATTGGACTGTGGGGCAAACTCAGAGATCCCAGAGGAAACCCCACGACGACACAGGGAGAACAAGCACACTCCACATATAGAGCTGGGACAGAGACTCAAACCCAGGCAACAGTGTTAACCATCATAGCACTGCTGCCTCCCACCAAGGGTTTGAAAAACCTTTTTCCAAAAAAACAGTAGCACGCCACCCAGTGGACACAATTCAAACTTCAGTCCTGCGAGGAAAATGTTGCCTGACAGTGTTTCCCCTGTGCGACTGTGTATTCTTCAGAGCAGGGGTGGCCAATCATAATCAGAAATGGCCACTGGATGTGCTGGTTTCCCTGCAACTCAGATACACAAAGACACTAATTTGAGCACTGATTGGCTGAAGAGTCCTCACAGCTGACCTAAAGGTTATCCCAAAAACCTGCATACACACCGGCCCTTTGTGGATAAGACTGCCGACCCCAACACCCCTTAGAGATGTAAAGTACCTGGAAAAGCAGGCAGACTGGAAGATGCTTTGGACTTTTATACTTGCATTAGTCATTAAGGAACATATGGAACATAACAGGTTTGGATGCTGTTCAACGAAATAGTTTCTTTAGCATTAGTTCTAATACAAGAACTCGTGGCCACAGTTGGAAATTAGTGGGAGGACATTTCAAACTGGATTTAAGGAAGCACTTCTTTACGCAGCGTGTAGTTAGAGTATGGAA
>JAODJW010000045.1:17789391-17799644 GCA_026777045.1 Hyperopisus bebe
GTGCTTTTAAAATGGAATACTAACACAGTGGGTGCTTCCAAAATGGAATACTAACACAGTGGGTGCTTCCAAAATGGCATACTGACACAGTGGGTGCTTCCAAAATGGCATACTAACACAGTGGGTGCTTCCAAAATGGCATACTGACACAGGTACTACATGTTTTTTTAAGCCTACTACTCCACCACATGATGGGCAGCAGTGAAAATGAGATCTCAGATGCGGAGTTAGGAGACTGAGGCTTTGATTGGAGCAGGTAAAAATCAGGGTTGTATGGTCCAGTTCATCAACCAGCACAAGCAGGCAGAATCCAAGTCGAAAGGCAAGTTGGAGTTCAGTGAGCCAGGAGAGGGTCAGGCAAGGTGCAAACAACAATCAAGACAGAGCAAACTCATAAACTAGGAACAAAACATAATCAGGAAGCAGAAGACAGATATCAGACTAAACCAGGGCTCCTGAACTCTGGACCTTGATTCTAAATCCAGGCCATGTTTTCAGTTCTCCCAGTTAGTTAGTTTAATAATTACTGATTTGAATTACTGATTCTGATTGGCCACAGAGGCTTCACACCTTGCTTTCAGGTAAAGAAAGGCTGGAAAATCAGCAGTGCTCAGACCTTGAGGACTGTAATTTGAATAGTGTAGGACTAAACACTCAAACTCTCAGAAATTGGGACGATCTTGCACCAAACAGAAGTCTAAGGCACAATAAAATAGTCTGACTGATTAGGATCTTACTCACAGCTGGAAGGGGCGTAGCTGTAAATTGAAATCCAGAGAGACTGGTTTTTCAGGTTGGTGTACTGGGGCCTAACTCAGGCTGCAGGGCCTCCAAGGGAGGTGGGACAGAAACATCAGTCAGGGACTCCCAGGGAGGAGGGACAGAAACATCAGTCAGGGACTCCCAGGGAGGAGGGACAGAAACATCAGTCAGGGACTCCCAGGAGAGGAGCTGTGACAGACTGCCGATTTTGTGCATACTGTATGTATGCTTGAGAACAGTATGCAGGCACTCAGACATATTGCAGTCGCTATCATGCATATTACCTGACCTGGATGTCTACCGATGACATAGTTGACCCCAGAGAAAGTTAAAAACTATTAAAAAATACATATTTGAGTCAACTTATGTAACTGACATTTGTCTACTGGTCTACTGACATTTGTACAGAACCAGCACTTACTCCTGACATCTTGATACACATTTCTGAGTACATTCATAGCAAACAAGTTTTCAATTTCACTCTGTATTTCTCAACCTAGTCCACTTTCTTCCTTTCCAGAACACTTGAACCAAACAATAAAGCACATGAAATTCCTGGTACACGTGTACTGGGAGTTGAGAGTTAAAAGTTGAGTTGTGAGGGAGCAAAAATGTTGACCCAGAGGACTGGGTTGAGAATCATGGGGCTAAGAAATGGAGTTAAGAAATGAATTTTTAGACTTATTAAAATGAGGGTAAATTGCCCCCCCCCCCCTCCAAAAATAATGTGAATGCTAAGGAACGATTTGTATATTTTTAATACCTGTGGCTCAGTCCCTGTGACAGAGAAAGTAACATTACCAAGAGATTTCTACAAAGCGCTTGGACAGCACAGCCTTTGTTCATTAGACACGTGCCCTTCATAAATTCGCTAAATCTCTCTGACCCCTAACGCAATTCCCCCCCCCCCCCACACACCTCAAATGTTTGCTGAACTCTTTGTTCCTAAAGCACTGCTTAAGAATTCCCCCAGGAAATCTATTATGGCTCCGAGTTATTATAGCTGTTATTAGGTACATCCAGTCCTTGCATTTTGGCAAATGCATATGATTTTCAGCACGTGTGCACTTGTTATTATCATCTATGTATGACTCTGTCATATTTGCCGGAATATAACCAGAGTGTAATGCACCGATGCGCAGCTGTGCTGCGTGGCTGTGAATGCGTGTGTGTGTTTGTGTGTGCGCAGGTGTGGCTGCCAACTTGGTAACTACAGC
Source organism: Hyperopisus bebe (assembly GCA_026777045.1). Classification (NCBI taxonomy): domain Eukaryota; kingdom Metazoa; phylum Chordata; class Actinopteri; order Osteoglossiformes; family Mormyridae; genus Hyperopisus; species Hyperopisus bebe. Next base: position 17,791,371 of record JAODJW010000045.1, read on the forward strand.
ATGTATCTTTCAATCTTTTTAATTAAAAGACACAGAGCAGAAATCTTTCTGCTAACAATGGATGTAAGTTCTGAATAACAAATAACCCCTTTTCCTGGCTCCTTTTCTTGGCTCCACCCACGCCTCTGTACACTGAGGATCGCGCGCATACTCTCACTGTTCTGTAATTACTGGGAGCCTAAGCAGATGACTGGCGAGAAGGAGGAATGGATGGATGGATGCCTGGATAGAGGAATCGATGAATGGAGGGATGGATAAATGAACAGAGAAATGGGTGGATGCATGGATGGATGGATTGATGGATGGATAGAGGAAGGGAAGGATGAATGAATAGAGAAATGGGTGATGGATGAGTGGCAAGAACATGGGGTGGGGGTAGTAACACAGATGGGATGGAGGCTCTGGTGTTTCCACCACTCACTGCTTCTCCCAGGAGCATACAAACGATTTTTCGAAAGCCCAACTATCACCTCTGACTGCTGACTCACTGGCTAAATAAGCTGATATCTGAAAATGAGACGGCAGTGAAATTTGGATCCATATTAGACAGTCAACTGATGTATAACTAATGATACAAAACACACTTTCGCATCACAGTTACAAAGTCTTCAGTCTTCCATCTTACTGGAACTTTGTATGGTAACCAAAACCAAGAGTACTACAGGGCTAAGTTACTATTTTAACAAAAACAAACAATTCATGAAAAACCTAGTCACAAATAAAAATTAACATTAAAATGAAAGCAGTGTAGAAAATCACCATCTATCCATTTTCTGTACCCACTTGTCAGGTTGCGGGGTCCGGAGCCCATCCCAGGGACAAGGCAGGGACCAACCTAGGACGGGACACAAACCCATCATAGGGCACATTCACACACCATTCACTCACACACCATTCAGTCATACACTATTCATTCATACACCATTCACTCACACATCATTCACTGACACATCAATTACTCATACACCATTCATTGATACCTCATTCACTCACACACCATTCATTCATACACGCCATTCACTCACATGCCATTCACTCACATGCCATTCACTCACACATCATTCACTCACAAACCATTCATTCATACCTCATTCACTCACACACCATTCATTCATACCTCATTCACTCACACACCATTCATTCATACCTCATTCACTCACACGTCATTCACTCACACATCATTCACTCACACATCATTCACTCACACATCAATTACTCATACACCATTCATTCATACCTCATTCACTCACACACCATTCATTCTTACATCATTCACTCACACCCATTCACTCACACATCATTCACTCATACCTCATTCACTCACACACCATTCATTCATACCTCATTCACTCACACACCATTCACTCACACATCATTCACTCACACACCATTCACTCACACACATTCACTCACACGTCATTCACTCACACATCATTCACTCACACACCGTTCACTCACACATGCACACCTACAGGCAATTTGGAAACTCCAATTAACCTCAGCATGTTTTTTGGGCTGTGGGGAGGAAACCGAAGGAAACCCCACAACAGAGGGAGAACATGCAAACGCCACACACACAGAGCCATGATGGAGACTCGAACCCTGGTCAGTGCTAAGCACTATCCCATCATGCTAAAAAATTACCAGTAAACCTAAATAAAAATACTACTGGAGGGAAAACTTGTGATGATGCTCTTGTTTTTTAATGGTGCTGACTATCAGCAATGGGAGGCCATAAAATGAGCTCCTCTGAATCTCATTCCTATTATGTTATGCAAATGCTGTTTCCATCAGGACACACCGTCGAGACTGTCGTTGCCAAGTCTGCGCGTATTTACGAAACGCACCCCAGAGGGCTTTAAAATGCAGGAAAGCATTGAAAATAAAAGTATATGGAAAATCAAATAATTGCAAAAGGGATAAGACAGGTAGTGTGGAGCAGACTTTAAAAACTGGCCTATTTCATGTCACTCTGTAATTCAGTATGAGCTGAATTAGGAACCTGATTATCAGACTCATCCATGCATCCATGCATCTTCTACATTGCTTATCCAATAATAATAATAATAATAATAATAATAATAATAATAATAATAATAATAATAATAATAAACAAAATTGAACAAAAATACATCCAAACCAAATCAAAAGTACAGCAGAAACAACTAATCTCTCTAAACCAAAAACCAGAGAATCGTCAGGTACTGACATTTAAAAAAGCAAACTGAACTGAAATAAAAGCTGGACCCAAAAATGAGCAGTGAAACAGCCCTCTGGGGTGCATTACGTAAATACGGGCAGACTTGGCAGCGACAGTCTCGACGGTGGGTCCTGATGGAAACAGCATTTGCATAACATAATAGGAATGAGATTCAGAGGAGCTCAAGCTGTGGCTGTTACAGGTTGTAGGAAGTCAAATTGAGTTTGAAGAATGACAGGAGTAGGTATATGGCCCTTCATCATCCCTAGATTGGGGGGTTATGTAACTCCACTGCTCCTGATTGTGGTCCAAGCTTCAGGGATGCAGTGGCATGACTCCCCATGAGTCAGTGTAATTACCTGAAAAGAAGGCTTCCTTAGCTTTAGAGTAAGAATCCGCCCATAAACAAGACTACATGTTGTAGAACAATTCTAAAAAAAAAAAAAATCTTTTGCAATGTGTCAGATTTAGCCAGGGCAGTCACTCAGGGACCCAAAACGTGGAGCACAAAGGTTTTATTATCCAGATCAGGCAGACAATACTTGAATCAGCAGGCAAAGTTCATAGTCATGGTCACATGTCCAAAAGGGTCAGAAGCCAGGGGGATCAGCCCAATGGAGACAGGAAGAACAATGGGTCAGCACACAAGGAAGGAGTGAAGGATTCGGGGGCGAGGAAGGGCTGGAACAGGGAAGGCTGACAGGACCAGGAACAGGACCAGGAACAGGAACAGGACAACTTCGAAATGCTCAGCACGGCTCATGAAAAAGCAACATCTCGCACTGAGTGTGAGGGCAGGGGGGTTAATATGGGGATTGAACCAGGTGTAGACACTTTAATTAAAGCCACTCTGCCCCAAACTGCAGGATGTGACAAGATGGCGGGGAGGAAGGGGTGGAAAAAGCGAGACTGAAGCATGAGAAGCCAGTTCCATAAAAAGCTCACTATGGATGCCCTTCCTGCCTTCCAGGCAGCCCTGAAAATGAATCACATGACCTTTTCCAATAAGATGAGTGTGCAGAATAATTTCCCTTGTGGACAAGTATGTATCAAGGAGTTATAAATTGCACATGATTTGATGTAAGGGGCCTAAAATTCATTACTTGATTAAGAATCATGACATATCTGTATATAACTAATAGTTATGTTGTTTTCAGCATAATGGCTAATTGTTTAATTGGTTGGTGGACAGTACAATTAGTGTGCATACATGTTATTGAGATGATTTATTTGAATCAGGGAAAGTTCCATGGCCAATCCGCACCTCCATGGATGGGGCTCAACACCTTGTACAGCTAATCCTATACCTACACTTTCTACTTGGTTTCTCAGTGATATTTTCGGTAGCCTCTAAAAAGGAGACAGGCTTCACTATTAATGTGCACGTCTTTCAAATGTATCCTCTATGACCTTTTCACTGATGAATTAGTGTACAGCGAATGTGTTGTTTGCATATGAAATACCCCCCCAAGTCAAAAACATGAGGTGATCAAGCAGGATTGGTGACCTGAGGTGAAGGCTTCTTGTCTCACCCACAAGAGTGGCCAATACGGCCTCCTGCTGCTGCCCACACAGGGAGAACTGCAAGTGGGACTTAATTAGCAGGCAGCCTGTTAATTAGCAGCTTGCCTTCACATTTCCGGAGAGTAGATAGCTGCCAAAATGAAGGGTTCAAGCAAGGCAATGCGAGACGACAGCACTTACATAACCCTTTCATTTTATGGCATTTCACCTTATCATCAGTAAAAACAAACCACAATGTCAGCATGATGCCATGATCGTTTCATTGTACAGCCTTGATAAGGCTGAATGAAGCACTATTAGAATCAAAAGATTTGACTCTGAGAAGATGGTCTGGTCCAACCTCAGGTTCTGTTGCATAGCTTTGATTTGATTTTGACAGCAAATCAAGAAGAATTACATGAATATTTCTTCAAATATCTGAGTAAATATATTTGATACTAAATTACTTCGGTATATATCTAGGTATAGAAGTTCTTGGCACCTCATGTAAGTGGTTTCCCTATGAGCACTAAATACATAGCTTAGCAAGCATGGTGACATCCCCCCATAACAGGGGTGGGAAATCTTATCCGTAAAGGGAAGGTGTGTATGCAGGTTTTTGCCACAACTCCCTAATTAGGTCACTAATTAGAGGACTGATTGGCTGAAAGGTCCTCACACCTGGGTTTGAACAGCTGAACTAAAGGTTATCCTAAAAGCCTGCACACACACCGGCCCTTTGCAGATAAGATTGCCCACCCCTGCCGTATAGTAACATAGTGGGCTCATAGTGAACAACCCGCACCTCTGTTTACACCAGTGTGACATTGGAGCAGCTCTGGGTGCCACCTCTTCCCAGCCCCCCTCCGTGCTGAGCTCCATCTAATGAGGTTGTCTTCTCTTCTACAAAACATGTAAACATGTGCTGTTCTTGCCTTACAGCTCATAACCCATCATCCATCATCCAGTCACCCAAACAAGTTGGGTCTCAGCTGTAGCTGTGCATGTGTGTGACTCCAATGAAGATACTGTCCTTTGTCTTGATGTGGCCAACATGTCCCACACTGCAGTGACGGGGACATTGGCTGTAAAAATGGTGCCGTCATTTGGCACCAAGGTCCTGACTCTCAGAGGTCACAAAATATCCCTGAGCATCTTTCAAAAGAGTAGGGGTGGTACCCTAATGTCCTGGCTAAAATTGCCCACTTGTGGCCCTTTCTGGCCTCTCAATCATCCCCTATATCTAACTAGTGAATTCTCTCCTGCCCACTGAGCACCTTAGCTACTGTGTGGTGAGCGTACTGGCGCAGAATGGCTGCCGTCGCAGCATCCAGGTGGGTGCGACACACTGGTGGTGGTGGAAGTGGCTCCCTATCGGTTTGGTAAAGCGCTATATAAATGTAGCATTCATTCATTTGTTCATTCATTCATTTGTTCATTCATTCATTCAACAGCCCACCAACAAACCCAGTAGCCACAACAACCACAATCATCTGGGGTAATCACGTCATAGTAGCCCTCCATTACAACTTCCTACACCAAGTTACTCAGAAATGATGTTCATGAGTGAAATGTTCTCTTCAGTACACCCAGCTGTGCGTGAAAAAAAAAGGCCTTTAATACTGTATTAAAGGTTCAGCGTCTTTTAATTCCCTCTGGGAACAAATCTGCTCTGCGGCTTGTGAGGTCATTAGGTCCGCTCTGTGAAGTGTTTTGTGCAGCTCCTAGCTAACTTGAGTGGGACAAGCATTTAAAAAGAAACTGGCAACTCAAACTGCTCAGATACTAGAACAGCTTGTATATCTGACTGAGCTTAAAAGTGAGCCTGAAGAGACACAGTACAAAGAAGGAAACCAAATTGGTATGCACATGCTAGAGTGGTTTAATTAATTCCTATTTGGATGCTTGCTGCATTTTACAGTCGTTAAGATGACCAGGCGATTACTTAAAATGAACAAACCTTGAAACCTGTGAAATATGACCTGGTAGGAATGACATTCAGAAACACATATTTTTTATTATGGGAGCAAAAAGAATTCATGCTTAAAAGATCCTACATATAATCCTTAGATAAAACAAAGAGATGTACTGGCTACATGCCCTGGTATCTGCACCCTCCACCTGGTCTTGCACCATTTCATTGGTTGCTCATAATGGAAAATAATAGATATGCCAAACGATATATTAATATCATTACTCAAGACCTAATGGGCAGTAGGGGCATATTTTGTCATCATACACGTCTATGTGAAGTGTGTATTAGACCATTCTTTAAGAAGAAAGTTCCCCAGTTCTTTAAAGGAGGTTGAAATCAACATTGCACTAGATGCTCCAGGTCTCCCATGAAGAACGCACTGGGCATTGACCACCTCGGAACACGGCCACGTAGCATGCGTACACTTTTCACGCCATAGGGTGTGCCTGGTCATGTTCCATGGCTGCAAAGCAATCATTGGACCTACTGACTCCCACAAGATGGCTGTCCAAATCGTTATCGATCCCTCATAATGGGTGACAGTTGGCAACAGACATTGTAGCTTCTAGGCACCTTGTGGCTCAAAATGTATAGAAAAGAAACGTACAAGATGGCTCTTCAAGCCATATTACCTGCTCCATTGAGTATGAGGTCCTGGTTTTGTGAACCTTACACCAGGTAATGCTTGGTCTTGGAAACAAGTGGTGTCCAGTTAGCATCCCTGCACTAAATTTTAGGTTTGACAAGCTCACAATGTACAGTTTGTTTCTTTTCCCAGTTATGATTAAGTTTGTGTTTCGTGTGGGGTTTCCATAATTTTTTTGCACCGTGTGTATATAAAAACAAAACAAAGTTAGAGGTATTGATGTTCCTTTGCATTCAAGTAAAAATCACATGAACTGCTTTTTTTAATAAAAAAAATTGCAAGGTTGTCCTGACTGAAGCCCCAGACAAATAAAGCAGAAAATACTTTAAAACAAATGTAACTACAGAAGAGGCAATAACACAGATTATATAAGACTGATCTTTTAAGACACATATTTTAAGATATATAACATTGTTCAGTTTTTTAGATGCTTGCTATGGACAACATGGTTTACCTGTTTATCTGCTTGTATTACTAAGAAAACATCCTTATCCCCTAACAATATGTGTCAGATTCAGATGGCAAGAGGCATGATAAATGTTACTTAATGGAAAATTCATGCATTTAGTTCCAATCGATTCCCAGCCTCCCACCTTCGACGTCAGTCACAAATGCATCAGTCATTGTAGATTTATAATGCCTGCCGGCTGATGTAAGGCCTGACGTGCTCAATTTGCTATGGTGACCACATAAGACGTTCTGTATAATGGCCATTGACCAAACAAACAAGAAATCATGTGTCCACTTAAAACTGCAAACTGGTTTGACTCATAGGAGAGACACTGTCGTTACACTCTGCACATTCTCTCACACTCCCAAAGGTCAAGTGAAAAATGTGTTGTCATCTAAGTGTACTAGAGGGGAACAAATACTCTATTAACTTGCACTTATGTGTACTTACTATGGAGTTTGTCATCAATTCTGAAAATTTAGATTCAGTTTAAGTTACGATTTCTGCAGTATTTTTTAAATTATTTTTTAACGAAGTAAACTGTAATATCATTCAAGTTTCACTCAGATAACTCCTCCCTTTTGTCCAGCAAATGAATAAAGTACCCAGCAAGAATACACACATAGGAAGCTCTCTTAACTGAAAAATTCTGCTTTTTCTGAACCGAAGGGTAGGGGAAGAACAAGTTGGGCTGCACCATAAATAACAACAGGGGAGAACTAGCACAGTGTGTCACAGACATGAATGATGCATTGTACTGATTCCAGAAGTGGAAACTTGATGCTTCCTGTCACAGATCCTGATCTGGGGGTGGGGGAACTTACCAAAGGCAAAGGTAGCAACATGTCTGCTTGCATTTTCAGTTTTCAGGATAGACAAAGTTGCACCCCACCATCCCAGCTATAATGGACTCTTCCTACCTACTTTAAGACTTCATGCTACCCAGCTCTCTTTTCATACCTGGGTCTAGTGGTACTATCCTAGAAACTGTTAAACTATAGAAGTATGTGCATCATTTGCACTATTATTTGTCTATTACTATAATATGTCTTTTTAAGCCCCAATTATGTGTAGTATTTTATACTAACGATCATGTCATTCAGCACCACCGATAGACTTTTATTCCGCATTTACCTGCGGGACCCTTGCTGTTTTTCTGCACCCTGATGTGAGATGTATTTTAAATTTTATACTGTCTATAAACCATGTTTATTGTTTGGATTCTCCGCTTTCACAGCAATGATATTTTATATTCTCGCATTTTTATTTGACTTGTTCTTTGCATATATGTCTAACCATTCAGTTTTTGTACCTGCTTGTCTTATTAAGGGTCGCTGGGGTCTGGAGTCAATGGGCGCAAGGCAAGGAACAACCCAGGATGGGGTGCTCACTCACACACCATTCACAAGCAGGCAACTACAATTAGCCTCAACATGTTTTTGGACTACGTGTGTGTGAGTGTGTGTGTGTGTGTGTGGGCGGGGGGTGGGGGGGTGGGG
>JAODJW010000045.1:17799744-17839224 GCA_026777045.1 Hyperopisus bebe
GGTTGGGGGAGTACCCAGAGTAAACAAACTCCACACACATGGAGCCCTGGCAGAGATTCAAGCCCAGGTGCCAGATGGGTGAGGCGACCAGGTTTATTGCTGCACCACAAGGGGTTAATACAGGGGTAATTCTGTTGTAACAATGTTAATGAATTTTGAAACTTCTTAAATTTGGCTGACCCATCTGCCAGCGCAATCCCCCCACCCCACCCATGACAGCCTGGGGCCTCCAGAGAAGTTAGTCTGACCCTGACATTGAGAAACTTAATTCTGGGTACAATGCAGGGACACAGGGAAAAGCATGGCATTCTGCACTTGTAGCATATGCATAATGAAGCAGTCAGCCGGCATGTGCATTTTATAACATACCTGCAAATGTCTTTGATATGAGTGGTGCACAGGCAAAGACATTTTACGGAGGAGGTTCCTCTTCTTTGACAGCTGTCGAGCAAGTCACCCACGGCCCGGGGAACCTACTGCCATCAGCGCTGGCTCATATGGCGGTGGTGGAAATCACATTGAACTCGGGAAACGGGCGCAGAAAATGCCAGGTAACTGAATGCAAAGGCGGACAGAAGGCTGATGCTTGATAACAGGAGAACGTGGAAAACGTTATGTGACATTTGCCTCGGCTAACAACTGAAATGAATTTTTTTTAATCTCAGCAGCCTATAGCCCTACTTCTATGTCATTGTATTGTATGTACATTGTATATTGTATAGGCTACATAATATGTACTTTGTAGTCTGTTATTCATCACCATTGTTACTGTTATTTACAATTCTTGTTGTTTAGGTCTGCAGGGAGGTACGCAAGCAAGCATTTCATTGCACTTGTAGCTTTATTTTTATAAAATAAAACCTTTGAATCCTTTTGATTTAGAATCTGCTTGCGTCATTTAGAAGAAATTAATAAATAAATAGAACCAAAAAAATTGTCAGAAAGCGTTTTCACTTTTTAATCAATCATTTCTTAGTATAAAATGTATTTATGATTATACAGCTGAAGCCCAAACATTAAATTCTGGTATTTTCTGTAGGTGGTTTTAAGTTAATATTTTGGCACTCTAATACTTGCTCGGAGCCATGTGACACGAGAATGAGGATTTGGGGATGGTGGCAGCACAAGGCAAACAAAAAGCAAGAAAAAATGGTTATCAGGCCTTGGGAAGGGTGACAAGGAGGTGTGGAAGAAGGCAAGACGTGTTCTGGTGGCTAAGAGTAAAGAAGCCACTGTTATATGAATATTAATTAGGAAGAGGTGAAGGTGAGAATGGATGATGTCACCTTTCCCAAGAATATCCCTGCCCCTTTTTGGTCCCTGCCCACTTCTTTATTACTGCATTTGATTCAAGCAATTTATTGTCATATGCGCAGTACACAAATTCTTATTTGTTATATGTTTGTTAAAAAAACATGCGATTATTCTGTCAATATAGAACTATACAGTGTTGTCAGGTCCAAGCAAATAAGAAACAAAATATTACTAATGTTCATTAGAGTAATATAATTTATATGATTTACCATTACTTTGGGTTATAATATAAATGTTGTTGGGGTCAGAGTTGGGACCCTAAGCTGTTTCAAATGCAGCTTAAATTTCTGTAATTTCTGTGCACGAAGGTAAAGAAAGATACGACGCTACAATGGATAGCACACCGAACAAAACATAGCTTTACAGGGCTGCCAGCTCTCCCATGTTTGACATTCACGCTTTCAGACTCTCACGCTGACACAAGAAATCTATATTATTCCATTTCAAACCAAAAATTGGCTACATCAAAAGCACTGGGGCAGTTTGCAACCCTACAAACTATTTACAATGTAATAATACTGTAATTGAGCTTGCAGACTTGTCTTGAATTTAAAATCTCACGTCAACCAGCTGACCAAAGTTGGTGACACTGGCTTTAAGGTTCACGCAATCTTTAAGTCGATTTTAAGGAAAAAAAGGAGAGACTATAAATCGACTGACATAAATTAGCTTTTGCTAATCAGGCTGGCTAGCCTGGAGAGCACTTTAAAGAGCACACTTAAAGCATCGATCGGACTGCTGATGGAGAAGGCTATGGACCCCCCCCCCCCATGCCCTCGTGGGACCAGACGGCCGTAGCTATGGGGCGGGAAAGGCGAGAACGCGATGTCCGTGCTGATCTAGGACCTGCGAAGCCAGGATCAGTGCGTACCTGGCTAACCTTTCGAAGACCACCCTTTCAAAGACCACCCTTTCTCAGTGCTTAATTAAACACCACCTGCTATATTCTATAGCTGACTCACACTTCAGTGCCATTGACCAGCAGAAAACAAGGTAATTCTTTCATTTGATTGTGGCTTTGTTATTTGTTTTTCTACATTTCTCTCCCACTCGCCCTATTATCGTGGGTCGTCATCCAAGTCAGATATGATTTTATCTCGTCTCCCCTCCTCTTTACTTCCTGCAATAATAGAGAACCAGAGTGTCTTTATATGGTCACATGTAGGGTGCAAAAAGGCATTTTTCTGTGAGGATTGTTTGATTTTGTTTAGTTAATATGCCATACCAAGTAGTTAGATTAGTGATAAAAATTTGGGTATTTGCAAAGTCTGTTTTTTATTGATTCAAAACTGTTCACTACGGATGTTTTTTGTCTGACAGCAAGCACTTGATTGTGAAATGACTAACCAGAGTTGCTGAGCTGCACGGTGCTGCAGTGGCTAGTATTGTGTGTGTGTGTGTGTGTGTGCGTGTGTGTGTGCATGCGTGCATGTGTGTGTGTGTGCGTGCGTGCGTGTGTGCGTGCGTGTGTGTGTGTGTGCGCTTTGTGATGTGTCGGTGTCTCATCCTGCATAGTGGGTATAAAAGAACAGTTGCATGGAATCCTGATTGTTGAAATGTAGACTTTGATGAGTTTTTCATACGTACCACAGAAAATACTGGTTCTGGTTCAGGTCTGAGATTCAGACTTAAAAACTTTAATGTCATGACATCATTCTTTCGAAGAATTCCTTTGATTTCAGAACAATCCAGCTCTCTGCATGTATTCGTTGACAATAAAATTATATTACTGTGTATAATTAGTGTTTAGCATTAAGGAGGTAGTGACGTAACAATTTAATTGAACACCTGTCGATTTGGGCAGATGGTATAAGATGGCAGAAGATGAGTCTTTGGATTTGGCTGTAAATAGTGTGCTTGTCTCTTAGCTGATGATTAAGACCTATTTTATGTTTGTGTTCTCCCTTTGTAATTTTTTTTAAATTATTATTTCTCACTTTCATCTTGTTTCATGTATGAAGTTTCACACATATGCTGTCGTGTTGTTTCTGCAGAGGTGGAAGTCCAGAAAACAAAAGTCCAGGGCCCCGATTCACAGGGCCCTGATACACTGGAAGTTTTTAACTAAGAAACAAAGTGGTTGAGAGCAACTTTTAGGAAAAGAGCCAACTCCTAAGCTAAGAGTAAGACTCCATCACTATGGCTCCACAACAATCCTTATTCCCTCCCGACTGAGGCAGTACCCTTTAAGTAATTCAGCATTTGTTTGATGTTTCCAAGACATTGTGATATGGACTGACAGCAGCCATTTTGCGATTGTTTGTGAATTGGTCTTAATGACTTAGGAGTCTTACTTTGTAGTTCTCCACGATGTATGTGCTAGTTCTAAAAGGCTTTGTGAATTGGTCTTAGTCAAAAATAATTAGGAGTCCTACATTTAGGACTGACACACCCATTATTTTTAGGAGTTTCTTCTAAATAGGCAAGTTAGGAGCTACTCTCAAGTCACTGTAACACTGACTGCTACACACTGTCCAAATTGTTGGCACATACCTCAGGCCTCTTGCACATTGCACTTATATTGCACAGTGTCACGTCAGCAGGGGCGGAGCCGGACAGGTGCCATCATTCCGGAAGCAATTGACCTCCTGATATAAGGAAATCTAAACCAACCCGATGTTGCGAAGTATTGCGCTCATGTTCCGTGGCCATACCGAGCAATTCTCCTGTCTTCCGTCTGCCTGATCACCCGTACCTTACCAGTCTGCCTCCTGTCGGTTCCTTACCTCTTGTCCTTCCTCCCACAGCCCCGATCCCGAACCTGACCCGCCTGTTCCACCGAGCCCGGCTCTTCTTGTCTCCCCTTGCCTGTGTAGTCTGGTCCTGTCTCTCCTTGTCGGACTGACTTCCCCGGTAACGACCTCCTCTTCCGTTCCAAGACCACGAGTACTGCACGCCTCTCTTCATCCACTCCTGCACCCTTCCCGATGCCAGGGCTTCGCCTCGTGCTTTGCACCCAGTCCGGATCCACGGAAGGAAGATCCCGTGGACTGTGCCTCCCGGTCTAACTACTGGTGTAGTGCGATCTCCCTTGAACACCCAATAAACTTCTGTCTGCCCTGCATACCTGGATCCTGATCTCTATTCCCTTCCTGCCGTGACACACAGCAAAATACCTCTCACCTATCACTTATGTATAGATTATGTACAGCTGAACATTTCATATATTTTTTTTTATCTTATTATTTTTCCTCTATATTTTGTTATCATGCACAGCTACTCGGAGTGACCAGGGTTACATTCCACTACATGTTGTATGTGTACAGCTGTGTACGTGACGAATAAACTTCTTGAATCTTGAATCAGTCTTCTTCCCCTTCTTCCGGGGGATGGGATGCTGTGTGTCCATGTATCCATTATAGCATCATGTTTTGTGCCAGTATGGACACAATGCTATTTCTTCTCTACTGCGCAGCCAAAACAATACACCCACATGATGAATTCACATTCAGAACAACAGAATGCAGAAACAGAGAGATGCATCAAATCAGGAAGCACCCTCACTACATTCATGCATAGTGCTCTGCAAGGCATTCAATATTGCCTAATTGTTAATTACTATCCTGCCACATTTACGCAGCTACAGAGTGGTAATGAGTTTCCAAGGAGTTTCTCAGGAACTCACCCTGCCAGCCGCAGGATTTGAACCCATGACCTGCCGAATCCCTAACATTGCCAGATTGGAACCTTCAAAGGAGGAACCTAACCAAGAAAAACATTCTGATAGAAACACCACATTTCCCAAACTGCCACTGAAATTACACACAGGATAAAAACAATACAAAAGTAGCACTTACCCTTAGCACTGTTACAAAAATACTATACTAACAACAAATGATTCAGAACAAAAGGTCATATAGACCAGTACAAACACAAAATAAAGCCCAAAAACAAAACAACAAGCTTATACAGAATACTGAGAGCAAAAACTAATCCTTTTCCAAAGGCATTCCAGTTCTCCAATAAAATCAATCACCAACAAACCCCTGTTCTTTGATTTTGTGGTCATTTATCTGGAGATGTAGTTAGTCTTAAAGGTGGCATGACCTTCTTCAATCAGGCAGAGGTGTATAGTTCAGGTCCAGGAAATAAACATCTGGACCAAGATTTTATTTCAACCAACTAGTTGAGTATAAAGAGTTACAGTTACAGAGTACTCAACTGTTGGTTGAAAGAAAATCTTGGTCTGGACTTCTACTCTATGGACCTGAACTATCCACTGCTGCAATTGGGCAAATCGGAAGCTTCTTCAAAGGCCATTGGGACCAGAAAGATTTGTTCAGACTAGACCCTTAAGATAATGGGTTGCAATTCCTGTCATAGGGCTTTGTGTAAAGATGACAGTCATTGAGATCTTCTACGTCAGTCACACCTCCTGCTTCTGTAACCTAGCCACTGGCATCTAGTTAAAGTCACTGGATGACTGAGAGAGAATTATCTGGCTATATTAGATTATAATTTTCATAATAATTCTGATGCGTTTTACGGGTTGCTGGGAGTGTTGCATGAGCTTGTTCTGCCAATGAGTATGCTGGACTAGAACAAAGCAAAAATAACAAAAAAAAACAATGGAAGGCCAATCACAAAAGCAATCTGTTATATTGTAATGAATGAATGAAAAAGTCAAAGTGGAAAAATGGGGATTGGTACCGTAATGTGTTTGTGTTTCCTTTCCTTTTTTACATGAAGTGGTGTCAGTTGAACTGTTGGGGTTCTGGCCTGGCAAGAGGTATGATGTATCATGTTCTGGAAGGCTTCTGCCAAGATGTAGCTGGGTGCAAAGAACAGGGAAGCAGGAGAAGAACACCACGGATTGGGGAAAACGGGATTTAAATAAACCCATCTAATTAACGTAAATGGGTTTATTTGTGAGATTTGCATCTTAGAGCAGGAGGGGAACCTAACTGTGTCTTAGCCCCTGGATGCAAATGTACACATTCCAGTGCATAATGCTATCAATGCTATCATGTTCTTTATAATTGAATTGAAGGTCCACCTGGGAGTATAAAATCTAGGTTACAATGTGAGGAATTTAGCCATTAATGTGACAGCATGCTAACATTACCCAGCAGGCCATATGTCACATGGCACCGATTACCAAACCGTCCAATCACTGGCAAGTGCTCTACTGAAATTTTAATAACTGTGCAAATCAGATGTGCCTCGAAGACAACCTCAATTCCTATATATTGAATCAGGGGAAGCAATTGAAAAACACAGTTTTGGAACGCTGTGTGATTCTTCTATGTGCAGGAAAAATGCTGTCATGAGAAACCAGCATGTTGTGTGATTTGCAAATGTGTGAAATGGGAGACAATCGTGAGCCATACTGGGCAACCAGTAAATGATCAGGATAGGTCATCATTACACTGAATAAGATATTAACACGGTCATTGAAAAACCTCATTGACATTTTTCTAAACAGTAAGTCTGCAGGAAAAGTGTGCATCATTATTTTGTGCAATCAGAATGCACATCAAATCTGCAAATCAAATGTGCACTCATATGGATTGGTACACTGCGTCCGACCTCCTTCTGTAATTAATGCATACGCACTCCGCAGGGTCCAATGAACAAGCCAACTGATTAAGCAGCTTCCATCCAGTGAAAAAGCCAACTCATTAGCCATGCAAATCATAATGCTCCAAATGTCTAGGATTGTGGTACGCACCTGAACGTGCGTGTATAGGTGTGTGCATGTGTTAGATACATGACATGTCCGTGTGCATATGTGTGTGTGAGAATAAAGCAGGGCCGCAACTTTATGTATGTGTTTATATGGCAAGTTTGTAGACCCACCAGGCTGTGGGAAAAGACTGGGGAGAGCAGGCGGTATTGATGATTGGTGCTTATTTAGATGCATTACGCACAAGATGAGTGCGCTCTCTGTTCCGTCCAGTTCACCCACTTAATGGACCGGCTTGGTGTGCTGCACAGATGACACGTCGTAAACGTGTTTCACCAGACGATTATCAGGGCAGGCAATGCTGGGGGGAGGTGGTATAGCAAGAGAAAGTGAGTCCTAGAATTTTTATTCTTGGAGACCAGAAGGGGGAGGGGGGCAATGAAATAATGGGAGTTCAGGATGTGATGAGGTTTGAGGAAGTATGACCTCACCGTGACCTTCGTATGGGCCAGGCGGTCAACAGAGGGTTACAATCGCCCACAGACATGTGGGAAATTGTATGTGAACCAAAAAAGAAGCCCCTGCCCCAGTTTCTTTGTACCTTCCCCATGCTGCGTGTTGTGCAGTCTCACTGGGGTGGGGGGGGCTACACATGGACGCCTGCTCAAGGCAGGTATAAAAAGATCTCCCACAGCTGCCAGTCAGGAACCAGAAGGTGAGGACATGACTGTCACAGGAGCCCTACCCATCTCCCTCCACTCACGTGAGACACCCTGCCGCCACAGCGACCAAAAACAGAACCACAACAAAGGGGGGGTACTGTGCAGGGAATACCTGCTTCACAATGATGCTGCATTCATGCCATCATCTCCAGGAGGTCAGTGGGTAGCAGCTCTGTCTCACACCTCCAGCACTGGCTGTTTGAATACTGCTCCAATCTTGTGTTTGTGGAGCTTACATGTTCTCTCCCATGTCAGGTGAGTTTCCTTCAGGTAATCCATTTTTCTCCTTGAGTCATCCGAGGGAGTCGCATATTTACATCAGTGTTTCTTAACTCTCTAACTGTAGAAGTTAGAAGATTGTGGGGAAGATTTCTGCAGCATGAGCGGGTATTGCAGGAATAATTGCAATCAGTGGGTGGATATGGGGGGGTATGGGGGAATGAAAAAACAATGAAGGGACAATCCTAAGGGTTCCTCTCCGTTAAAAAGGTCAATCAATCGCGTGAGCCTGCAGAAGAATTATAGTCCCTCTTGATTGGTCCCTCGATGTAATTACCTCTAATCCCGTACATCGTCAGTCTGCCTCATGATGCAGATGCTAATCTTGGAACGACCTTTTAATGACTGTTCCGCTACTGAAAATCCATCAGGCGATCTGAAGAAGGCTTGATAGCAGTTTGGCTTCCTCCACCCCCTCAGTTGATTTAAGTGTTCTATTAAAAGGGCCCACTATCAGGAATTGCAATGAAAGTTGATCTTGGCATAGCCCACCTTGCGTTCCTGAGACACACGTGCACAGTTGAAAGCAAAGCGTGGGGT
The DNA here is from genome assembly GCA_026777045.1 of Hyperopisus bebe. Taxonomy (NCBI): domain Eukaryota; kingdom Metazoa; phylum Chordata; class Actinopteri; order Osteoglossiformes; family Mormyridae; genus Hyperopisus; species Hyperopisus bebe. The sequence continues at coordinate 17,808,226 of JAODJW010000045.1, forward strand.
CAACACGGTCAGCCTTTTATCAAACACCATTAATTTCTGGTTTAAGGGTCTTGCTCTAGGGCTCAATGGTGATGTGACTACAGGGGTTGAACCAAAGACCGTTTGATCATTGGTACAGAGGCCTAACCTGCGAGCCACACATTGCCCCCTAATGGACTCTCTGGCAGAGGATGGTTTTGAGCTATCGACTGCCAGGTTACAGGCCTAATGTATTTCCGCTGCAACACTCTCAATTAGATAATCAAAGCACTTTATGGCAATGGTGGCATCGTGTGTATAATGTTGAATATGACTTAACCCACCTGGAAGAGGGGCCATCCAGTCTGTCTAAAGGAGCAGAAGGTGCTACAGCCCAGCACTGCAGCCACTTGTTGGTGGTGGGGAAGATGAAGGACTTGAAAACAGAACAGGAGTGTTTCTCAATATGCATACTTGACCATATTTGTGTTCTCATGTACCCATTTTATATTGTCTTCCATTTACAAAAACTACTTTAATACTCAATAATAGAAGTACAGAAGAAGGTAAAACCCCCGGATGATGTTCTTGCCCCGCCCCAAATATCATATTGGTTGCCAAATGAGACCAATCCCATAATTCATTGCGCCCCAAGTTCATTCTTGGAAGGCAAGTTAGAATGACTAGTCTTTCCAAGACCACAAGTATGATCTTTGCATTCTTGTTATTGAGAAACACCCCAGGATTCGTACGGGCATTAGGGTTTATAAAAACTGTTTATAATGTTATAAATATGATCATTTAATCATTCTAAGTCTACCATGAGAGACATGAAGAATGTCCATCTTTACCCAGCATCACCACAACCTTCAACAGCCACTCGGTACTGGTATGACACACTGTACTGCTTGTCTGGCTATTTTTTTCTTTTTGCCTTGAGGGATATGATCAAACTGGATTATCCTTGAGAGGGTGAGTAAGATGCCTCTCCCTCAGTATGAATAGGGCAAAAAATTGCTGATCATATGCGGGACACTGAACGCACAACATAAGCACACTCTATGCGCTTTGCACTACAGTAATGCTGTGTATCCAAGTGTGACTTGGAAGGCTGGCATTTTCCAAGCAAACAGAAATGCATGATACTTACGCACACGTTTCCTGACATTACCAAATAACTATTGACGACCAAAACGACGCTTCATGAACCATTTGCTGTATTTTTTGACCCCACTAGGTTTGATCCCGCTCTACTATTTTGTATTTTAACGGTGGCTGACAATGTGTAACTGTCACAGAAAATCGGGAATGTCAAGAATTTAACACAAGTCAATTCTACTGTTCCTGTGCAGAATGGATTTAAAACAAATGGGTAAGGTTTCGTTGTCTGTGCACATTCGTGGAGCTGTTATTTTTCACCAAAAGCACAAGCTGCCCAAATAATAAGGAGCACCTCTAAATATTTCTGTAAACTATAATACTCAGTTCTTCAAGTGTACCCAAGCACCCTAAACAAGTAATGGGTAACAGCCAAGTGCTCTTATTCACAAGTAAATGTTTAAACTGGTGCAAACATTAATTATCTCCCATGAAATAAATTCCCTTAAAAAAAGCAATTAAGCAGTCAGGACTGATCCTATTGATAATATTGTAAAGCTGTTACAGCTATTGAGTTGACTAATTAAACTGACATTAAATAAAATGTTTGAAGCTAAATCGTCCACTTACATGTGATGTTTAATAAGTAATCAAAAAAGTCTCTAGTATTTTAAGGGGGTAGGCAATTGTTCACAATTAGATCCAATTATATAAAAATTATTCAAATTCATTTTTAATTAACCTAGACAAAAACATTAAGTGTACGTAAGTGTACATTTTATTGTTAAAATCACTAGTCATTTTGTATCTCTAAAGAGACATTTCTAAAATGCTGGTTTAAAATGTCAGCTAATCCTCACAGAAACACTCACCAAGCTAGAGCACAACAGGCAGCGGGCTGAGGGCTTACCTGTGGTGGGTGTCAGAGTCATGGGGAGGATGTGTCAGTGTCTTGGGGAAGAGATGTCAGTGTCTTGGGAAGGAGGTATCAGGGTCATGGGGAAGAGGTGTTAGTGTCATGTACAGATTTCTCTCAAACCCTCATACAAACCCAAACCCCTAAACCTATACATCATTTGTCGTTTTCAGCTGAATGTAATTCCTTTCTAAAATGAACAGCTTTTACCTTTTATGCTGTTATTTAATAACTATGGAATATGTGGACACCACCTTGTCTGCCATCTCGTTCTGAAATCATGGGTATTAACATGAAGTTGGAAAGTCACTAATCTTTTCCGTACAACCGCCCTTTCTGATGCTAATTTGTTGCAGGAGATTTAATAACTGACTTGCGAATTCTGAGATTGGCTGGTGAGTAGCTCTTCATCAAAACTGTATGGACTATCTGGTTATGCAGCGTTCATCATGTAGGGAAATCAACTTTCAAACTCAATGAAATAAGAATCAACTTTATGTGCTGTGTACAGCTTCAGTAAGGAATTTGTTTTGCTGTAATTGATCACATTAGAGTAAAGTAAAATAAAATGATTAGTATTAAGGTAGAGGAAGAATTAAAATATTAATTATATAATTCATTGCATATTATGCAGTTGCCTTCTATATGTAATATTTTGCGGGGAAAAAACAACAAAAAAGCTTACAAGGTCAAAATTCAGTGGATGCTTTAGTCAGATGGTGGTTCGTTAGAATGACACACATGCACACAAACAGCCGTGTCCTGTCTCTCTCTGATCCAATATCATCTTTCATTGGTAATTCCTCATCGTCTTAAACACTGTTGTCTGGATGACCCACTTGGGTTTGCAATTATCTTCTGTTCAAACCAACGCACACTGAGCCACTTCTGAGACTGCATCCACCGCCATGGAGATAAAAAGCAAAGATCTTTCATGTTTGAACACAGGTTAATTCTCACTGTCTGTGTGCCGAAAACAGATCACAGAGGCTTATGTGACATTGTCTTTTATCCATCAATTGATGATTATGTTTTAAGCCTCATTACCCTTCAGTAGCTTGATGTGAATTGCATTGTGCACCTGCTATTCTGTAGCCAGACTAAGGTAACTGGACGGATTTTCCACTTTGGTGCCAATTAGATGGGTTATCCACAAAGGAATAGATGCACTTTATCTGAAATAACAACTTCTTTCATTTCCTAAGTATTGTAATTTTACATAAAGTGGAGCTAAAGGAGGAGCCCAAAGAACTGACCACGAAGGGACATGAACCCTAAATCTTCAGATCCAAAATCAGATGTCTTATCCATTAGGCCACATGATCCAGTTACATAACAGCTGGTATAGTGTTGTGTTGTGTTTCTTATTACACTTTTTTTCCGTAAAAAGCTTAGGTAATTGATTTATCAAACCAGATACCATCTGAGAGAAAACAGGCACATGTCCAGGCCACCCTGCAGCAAGAGGGCCTTAAAGCAGGAAACAGTGTTACTTCTACAGCTGTGGAACAGCAGCCCTTCTACAAAAAAAAGTGCGGTAACATTTGACGTAATCAAAGAACTGCGTTTTTTGTTCTTAACATGCAAACTTGTCACCACAGGCATTATCAAACGTTCGCTCTGATGCCTGCGTGTTTCTGACACATCATGTCAAAAACAGTAGAAAAAAATCAGTTTAATTCTATTTTATTTTTAATTAAACTTTTTAAAGCCAAAATTTTTGATAAAGGGGATGAAAAACCTCTGGGGGTCTGAGGTTGACTTGCTGCACAACCGCCCCCCCACCCCCCCCCCCCAGGGAATTCTGACATTACAGAATACACAGAAAATGAGTCTGCTTCAAGCCAGTTCTGCTCTCAGGTCTGTGTGAGTCAGTAGATTGCAGGCTGCACTCGTGATGTCACAGTTTGTAAGCCACATCCACGATTTCAGCTCAGATGGCGCCCACCCAGGACCTAGGGAGGCTTCACCAATTGGGAGGGGAAGGGGAACCCCCTTGGTAAATTTTGCCAATCGTGGGTGGGCATTAGACCTCATCGGGGCTCCCTTGTACCAATCGGGGCCTAAGCCACTAGCAGCCTCATTTGCCTGGGCCTATATTCAGCCCTGGCAACATCCGGACATGTAGGGAAAATTGACATGGTCAGAAGAGGCACTGACACATTGATGGACAAACACAGCAGAACCGTTCAGTACGCCATCTGCTGTTGTATAATGACATTTAAAATCTAACCTTCGAAAATAAGATAGATCTAGTTTTTTAGATGCAGTTTTTTTTGGGAAAAACACCGTATTACATTCACGCTAATACGTATAGGAAAATGACAGCCATATCGTAATACTGTGGTTCACATGTGCGCATTGTACTGTCGAGGGCGTACCATAACGTGGTTAGGTGAACATGTTGTGACCAAGCAAAATGTAGAGTTATTTGGAAAAATTAAGAGCTCATTGTTTAATTAAAGTTTGATGTGCTTTTTTTCTCAAATTTAATGATACAGAAACCTTACCGTCTCCCCATGTTCGCGTGGGTTTTCCCAGAGGGCCCTGGTTTCCTCCCACGGTCCAAAAGCGTGCAGGATAGGCTGATTGGTGAGTCTGAATTGGCCCTGTGCGTGTGAGTGTGCATGTCAGTGTGCATGTGAGTGTGTGAGTGTGCATGTGAGTGTGTGTGTGTGCATGTGAGTGTGTGTGCCCTGCGGTGTGCTGGCGACTGCCCAGCGTTGGTTCCCGCCTGCGTCCATTGCTCCCAGGATAGGCTCCAGTCCCTCCCACGACCCCAGTTGGGATTCAGCGGTTTCAGAACATTGATGGATGGATGGATGGATGGATGGATGGAAACCTTACCGTTACCATGGCCCCAAGACCGCAAATGGTATCATCACACCAGTAAAAGAAATAGTGTTTTATGGGTTGAGGTACAGGTAACTAAGAATAAAACCACAGCCTTCAGTGAGATTCGGCATCCTGAACATGAACTAACAGACTGTTCCATATCATACAAAGACCCTGTAGCTGTAGACCTTAGCAACCAACTGTTACTTTATTTATAAGCGGGATTAGAAGGAGACGCATTCTGTGATCTGAGTGCACAACACGGCCTGTAAACAGGAACGACTTCTGTGTTCTGAACAGTAATAAAAGGTTTGAAGTTTGTTTGACGTTATGTAGCTGTAAGGAAGTACATCTGCGCTACTGCATCCACATGCGGTTTGAATGAGAGCCTTGTGTCCAAGAAGACGGCATGGTTATAGGCTGAGCTCTTCGAGGTAGAAGGTCAGACCCTCTGAGGAGAGCGCAGTGATTATTGCAGGCCTTCATTTCGTTAAACCAATTAGCTAAAGTGACAATGGATGAGGTGTCATTAGGCGTAGCCAAAATATATATATGGGTGTCGTTGTTGCAGGACTTAAGGCTGACATCGTATTTGCTTTCTATATTATCTCTGTTTTATCATATTAGCATATACAAAAAAAAACTGAAGATCAAATTTCCCGAAAAATCTGGCTTCCTCATATATCACGGGATCAGGAACCAAAACCCACCCAGTCCTCATGTAATCCATCAGAGAACTTTTGTTACTTTTCCAAAACTCACCACATCCACAGAAACTGTCCCGAAAACGTATTCCGTGGACTGAGTGAGTTTTGAAAATTTGCTCTTTGGTTGCACTCTGAGCAGCGAGAGAGGCAGAGCTTTCTGCCACCTGGACAGGTGTTCGCTGGCTTGGATCAAAAGTGCCGGCTTGCCTGTTTACATAAGAGCTTTAGTAAATTTCCTGCGGTGGAGGGTGGCTTCTCCCTGCTAGGGGATGGGCACGGCACGCATTGCCGGCATGACAACGAGGCCATATTTAGCTCACGGCCGTGGGCAGAGTGTTGTACTCCTAAAGAACCAGAGCAGCTTCAGTCCACGCAGGCAAACACTCCTCGTCATGGCAGAAAATGCAGATAAATCTTTAAACATCTGAAAGACACACAACAGGAATAAATACAATGTGTATTTGACAATGTGTAAAACATATTAGAAATACCTGCTTTACATTTGTATATAAATCACTGCTACAACATTTATATGTTATATGAACAATATATTCAAAACACTGTATATAAATCTATTTATTTAATGCACATTCTGCTTCAATGGAGTGCATCCAGTTTGTGCCAAGGCCGTAATTATATATCGGGGGACAAGGTCCCCCAATATTCATATGTGCTCACAATGTGCCCCTCAATATATATTATAAATGTGGCTTTGGTCCCCCTCCCAACGTTGACTCCGTGGCCACAACCTTGATTTGTGCAGCCTTCCCCACCAATCAGCAAGGTAAACGTATCCTTATATCTCTCTCTTAAAATATATTCACTATATTATGTTTATATGTCTTAGTATTTATTTTCTGTGTATTGCTTATTTTTCATTTGCACTACAGCCAATGAAAATGATATATCAATTCAACATACAACTCGTATAAATGTATGACACGCAACGTATCTGAAGCTGTCAATAAAAGATGGGTTGACTTTTGACTTTGATACACAAAGCAAGTGTCATTTTTTATCTGGTGAATATACAGTATTTTCCCATTGTGTAGTCCATGCTACAGTTTTTACCCACGCCTGTCTGTCTCACTTGCAGTTTCGCCCTGTTCTCCTGATTTCATCTTGCGGCTGTTCGTTCTTGCTCCCCACCCATTCCCAGCTCTGCATCTGGATCCAGTCTCCCTGCCCCATCATCCGTAATGTGAGCGCTAAGACCAGCTGGCTAGCCCTATCTGTCAAATCTGGCATGACTGGGGGGGAGATGTTTTGGATTAAAATGTATTTTTCTTCCTTTCAGCCTGAGTGCTCGCCAAATAAGCGAAGGCCAAGCAGCGTGTTGGTGGCACATGGATGAGAGGAACAAGCTGTTTGCCCAAAGGGACCCGGCACTGATAGTGTACCTTCATCTGTTTGCTCACCTTTGTAGTGTTCGATTGCCCTGATTACACCCCACACACAGCTTGCAAACACAAGGCCTGAAAACACACCGAGCGAATGCATTGCCAGGCTGTATATACCACAAACAGGGCAGCGTTTTATTCAGGCAGTGTAGTGGTTCAGGAGCCGGACACCCAGCCCAAGAGCTGCTGCTTCTAAACCTGAATTGCTTCTGTAAAACACCCAGTTAGTATAAGCAGGTGTGACAGTAATCATCCGGAATAGTCCAGTTTTTTCTTTGGTAATGATGAACCTAGAAAGGGAGTGAAATGAGCACCACATGTTGATTATATCTCATAGAAATATATAAAGAAAATACAAAAACATTTAGCACAGAGGTGGCCAATCTTATCCAGAAAGGACAATTAGGTGTGCAGGTTTTCGCTGCGACTCCCGAATTAGATTACTGATTAGTGGGCTGATTGGCTGAAGAGTCCTCACACCTGGAATATTAGCTGACCTAAGGGTTATCCCACAAACCTGCATACACACCAGCCCTTTGTGGATAAAGATTGGTCCCTTCTGATGTAGCAAATTCTTTTGTCCATGGTGATATACATTTTTAAGAATGTCAGGTCAGACAACCAATGGACAAAGGGCCTTGGTGAAATCACTCTGCTGGTGCTGAATATTGAACTGACAACCTCCAGATCACAACCATAGCAGCTTTATCATTTTTATACTTTATTTTGTGTCACTTGGATAGCATGTAATTTGCAACTTGTAACCTTGTGCAAATGAGGTTTCCTTTGCTGTGTACAACCAGAAGCAGCTTAAATATTACAGTTGTATCTGAGAACTGTACATTGAATCTGGACAATACTGTAAATAACAGTGAACAGTGAAGTCATACCTCTTTCCAAAATTGTGTGGTCAGTATGCAAATGATACAGACTAACCACACAGCTTAGCCTGTTTTTCGGACAAACAAAAGTTGCCCACTGTCAATCAGCATTTTTCCAATAGAATTTTGTTGCCCAGTATCGATGGGAAGGTGTCCGAGCAACATCAGTCTGCAACATTGCGCAAAAAGTTGCTCTGTGTATCATGACCCTAAGTTATATACTGTGGGGGGTTAAGGGATGCCAGATCACTTTACTGCAAGACTTTGGTCTGTGGAAAGATACTCACAGGACACAAGGAGGTCATGCAAACTCCACACACAAAGAGGTGAAGTGAGATTCAAACCCCCAACCCTGCAAGCAGTCCAGGTTACTTGCTGCCTCGTGACTCCTGCGTTTATGACCCGATGCCACTTTCTGAAAATCAAGGAATTACAGCCGTGCTCAGAAATAGATCACATATATTTTTAGAATTATTGCCATGACTCAGCCAAAACGATGAGATGACCTGATTTATTTTTTGTCCCTTATTTCTTTTATGTAACCGACCCTGAGGGCAGCAGTAAACGTCTGGTCAGCTCTAACCAGGGCTGCCAACTCCCCCGCATCTAGCATGACACTCATGCTTTCAGACTCACGCTCACAGAAGAAATCTTACGGCAAACCTATATTACTCAATTATAAACCTACAATTAGCTACATTATTTGGTACCAGCTGAAAGTGACATTCTGTCTGCAGGTTTCCCTGTAACCCTGCCTCCCTCACTGTGCCGTCTGTGAGAGGCCCCAGGCACCTCGCGACCTTTACCAGGAAACATATTTCACATGCAAAACTGTGGTGGCGCTATGGTTAGCACTGATGCCTCACAGCCCAGGATACAAGTATCCACTATGGCTCCATTTGTGTGGAGTTCTTGTCATGTTCTTCCAGTGTTGTCATGGGTTCCAGTGTTGTCATGGGTTTCCTCCAGTCCCCCCCCCACAGTTCAAAAAACATGCTGAGATTAATTGAAGTTACCAGATTGTGAGACTGGTGCATGAGTATGCCTTGCAATGGGTTGGCACCCCATCCTGGGTTGTTCCCAGTCTTGTACCCACAGCCTCCCACAGCACAGCACAAGGATGCCCCCAAGGACCACATGAGTCGTCCACGGACCTGTTCTAAAAATAGTACAACTCACCAGTGAGCAGAAATTTAATTTTATCCTGCTGCTATTCTTCTGTAATCACATTTGCATTTATATAGATTTGGAAAATGACAATATCTAAAAATAAGCATTTAAAACATGTTTTATTATATATGAAGTTTAGATAAGTTTAGGAGGGCGTTTCAAACTGGTAGTTTCATATGGCTCAGTACCCGTGAAGTAGCTCTCAGTTCAAAGGCTGGTGACCCCTGCTCTAGACCCATGTTAGGCTGTGATCCTGAATAGGATGAGCAGTTACATAAAAGGGATGGATATATGAAAGCATTTTGTACTATACATGAATCATGCCCATATATCATAAATCCCAACTAAATTTTACAATGCGAGAATGAGTACAGCTGAAAGAGATTGCAGGTATTGCAGGCAATACAGGTTAAGAACAACTTACAGAAAATTCATACTTGCAAATGGACTGTCATAAAGCTGATTATATTAAAACAATTGGGTTAAATGCAATGGTTCGTAATAACAAATGCACACACTACTTTGTCACGCTCGTGAAAGCATTGCGCGGCTACAGTGGTTCATTGACTCGAGGTACAGTACAGCGCCGCATGTAACTACTATTATTATTGCTCTATTATTATAATTATTATTATTATTATTATTATTATTATTACTATTATTGTTCTGACTTAAATACAAATTTGACTTAAAGACAGACTTAGGGACCGGATCTCGTTTTGACCCGGGGACGGCCTGTATCAGGATTGTTCATATCCCTTTTCTTTACTGTTAATTTTTGCAGACACAACAAGAGTCTATGCATCTCCCAGCCATTTACCCTGGACAGGCTTGGGGCCTGGAGCCTATGCCATGCAGCCCAGGGAGAAGCCAGGCAGGATTAGAGTCCATCACTGGGCACCCATACAATCATACGCTGAGGGCAAGCAAAGCTACCGATTAGCCTGACTGCATGTGTAGCTTGTTCGCTAATTAACAGCATGAGACTCAGTGGGCTAAGCCTCTGTGCCCGTAATTGGAAGGTTGTCGGTTCCGGCCCGGCTTTGGCAGACTAGTCATGTCTATGAGTCCTTAAGCAAGGCCTTTAACCCCCCAGCCCATGGACACCACTGCAGATGGCTGCCAAGCTTGCTTTCACCTGTCTGTGTCTCATGGAGTGCAAGGTAGGGGGAGGTGAAAAGCGAACTTCCCCAAAGGGAGTAAAAAAGTGTCATGATTAAGACAAAGTGGGTCCTTGCAATCTCAATCACTATAAGAGCTCCTGCTATTAAATCTCTCATACATGTGCATTACAAACTAAACATCAATCCTCAGTTATATATGGTCATGATGACAACAGTCTATTAGCATCATATTTGACTAAAGCAGAGTAGCATGTGATATTGCAGCGAAATACATCAATATAAATTCTGCAACTATTAATAATGTAAAAAGTTCTAGCGCTTTCTAGTGTGAGCTTAGGTTCCTGACTCTGATGTGCCCATCAATCTCATTAACTGTCCTTCTTTTCATAAACCCCAGGATGGCAACGAAAAGTGTGAATTGTTGTGAAAAGTCTGCTTTTGCTGGAACTCTTGCTATTACTCTGCCATGCCAGGAAATCAGCAGAAAGGTTTCTTCTTAAGAAATGAGAAAGTGAAGGAGGAACTGACTTATTTGGAAGCTTTGAAGCGATAATCGGAACGGAGTGGGGAATCACACATTCGGTGGTGCAGGTAATAGGCACAATCAGCCTGGCATGAAAAAGAGCTCTTTGCCATTTTGTGATTTTTTTTTGCATCCATACAGAGATTCTCATCCACGGATGGGATGGAAGTTAGTGTCGATCATCATGCCGAAAAGCCACGCTCGAGATGTGACTAAATGGGAGTCCCATTAGCGAAACTGAAACCACGGTCTGCAAGGCCACCAGGTGTAGAGGCTGTCATTTTATGCCATGTGAGTCACTCCATAGCCTCACCAGGATGAACACTCATAGATAGTGGACTTATTAACTTGCGGTTTTGGACTCGTAAATTAGACTCCCCTGGGGGAGGGGGAACCTCTACATTTATTTATCTAGTACATGCTTCTGTCCAGTTGGACGTACAAGTGTGGATCTAGCCATATTACAGCCAAAATGATGTTGTTTATTTTGAAGACTCACCACAGTGGCTCTGGGCATTACCACCACCTTAAACTCAGAGTTATAGGCCATTATGTTACATCTCAGTTTGGTGTGTGAACTTGATCTGAACAGAAATGGAGAGTTCAATTCCAGAAAGTACAAATCCAGACCAAGATTTTATTTCAACCAACCCGTTGAGTACTCTGTGACTGTAACTTTTTATACTTTACTGGTTGGTTGAATGAGCAGTGTCAGATCGTGTCCTTGCACCAACTGGAATTAAAGGCCTTGCTCAAGGACGCAATGGTGAAATCACTGCCAGACACGAGATTTACGCCAGTGACCTTACAATCGCAGGCACCTAATCCAAAGAGCCACGCACCACCCAACACACCCATAAATTCTTTATGAGGGTTAATTACTGACTCATTGAATGTGAAACCACACCCTGTAAGAAGGACTGGTTGGGACACCTGCCCCCTACTGACTGCTTAGTGCCTCAGCAGGTCATGTTCTGGGCCTTTATTTGTGCTGCTTTCCAACCCTAAATGCCCATTCATGCTCATCTTCCTGTATTCTACTTTCATGCCTCTCAGATGTGGGAAAACACTCATTTTCTGTCTGTGCTATTGGCCTGTTGCAGACTATAAACAAATAGCTGGTAATGCCTTGAACCCAGAGGTTTATGGACTTGAATCCCACCCCAGCTGGGAGTGTGGAGTTTCTGTGTTCTCCACGTCTTGTGTGGCTGTCTTGCCACAGTCCAACTGACCCCTATGAATTGCCAATAGAGTATACATGCCTGTGTGGTGTGACAAACCGGGATCAAATCAATGGTGCACCCCTGCCTTCTGCCCTGTCATGCCTAGGATAGAGTCCAGGTCTCCCTGCAACCCTGTGCTGAAGATACTGTAGGAGCATGGATGTAAACATCGATGATTTTGAGTTGTGTAATAAATCTTTGGCTGTTTAGCGATTTTTCCGAAAAAACTTCATGTCATTTGCATAAAACAATGAAAAGCAGCCACAGCATGTTATGGAAATCCATCAGTTAAATACTGCTGTAATAGCATTGCTACCATCAGCACTAGTAAGTCCTGCCCTACATTTCTAATGAGGGAATTTAAAAGAAGTGAATGAGAGATGACACTCGCTGTCTTGTGTCTCAGTATCTCACCTGGTATTTGTGTCAAAACACAATAGTGACGCAACTATATAATCTGTGCTTTTAAAGGACAGAGCGCAGATGTGAAATTTTGCTTTTGTGGCAGTCATTATCGTCAAGCAAGCAGATTTTACATTTTTTTCCCCAACAAAGGAGCTTTGTTAAGTTCGCTATTATGGAAAATGCTGCTTCCCGGTGACTGAGCCCCCCACCTTATATAACCAAATGTTTTATATCCCATCCAACTTCAACACACATTTTTGATCCCTTCCTCACAGCGGCAAGAAATTGAAAAGTTTAATTTGCGGGGTACCCGTTGTTTCGAGTGTGCCACGAAATGGGTCACAGTGAAGCGGCGTGAAGGGGGGGCAAGGGTGTTACATGACCGTCAACACGCTAGCGGGCGATCTTGTTCTGGTGACAATTCATCCTTCTTGCCCCAGATTTTAGCGCCATGGCAAATTTCCATCCTCCCCAATTATGGGGTTTGGGGTGGATGGTAGGGGGTAGGGAGCCTGGGGTACAAAGTTGGAGTGAGTATGAGTCAGACCATAAAGAGGCCAGACTGAGGCTAACTGCTGGGTTTTTAGTAAGACTTACCTCTGCATTGTAAGTTTCTAACGTGTGTGTGTGTGCGTGTGTGTGCGCGCGCTTGTGTGTGTGTGTGTGTGTGCGTGTGTGTGCGCGCGCTTGTGTGTGTGTGTGTGTGTGGAGGAAATGACGCACAGCTCTTGAGGTACAATACTGCGCAAAAGTGTTAGGCAGTCAAAGAAAATGTTTACGGCTGTTTATCTGGTAGTAAGTGTATATTTGCTCCGAATAAAACACAGTTTAGCATTATAACATATAGAAAATTGAAAGCAATACAATAAAAATTAACAAGAATTTCTTCCATCCTCCAAAACGTCACTGATATCTCGCTGAACGCTTCGGTTCCCAAACCTGTCCTCGGGGGCACCCCAGTACATCCATGTATCTGTTAAATTTCACCACCAGCTGACTTAATCAATCAATTAAATTTCCTTTAAAAACTCAATGAGATATGGATTAGCCATATGAGGTGTGCTAGTGGACAGGGTCAGACAATGTATTGGTTTATGATATGGCTGCTTCAAATACCGGTTGTAAAATGGCTAAGCTGACACATTATTACAGACATCATAGTTTTAAAGCAACATGACAAGCATTTCAACGTAATTTTCTTTGACTGTCAAAGGTTTAAGCACAGTATTGTATTTATCTATTTATATGTAAAGTGAGACACACATCAGTTTCTGGGGAAGACTGTTCACCGTAGAAAACCAGAATGTCTACGTAAAGTTGGTAATGCATTCTAGGAGTACATTTTTGAAGACTCTTATTTACCATTTTTTGGATCTGATTTGTGGCTATTGGATTGACGGGGACTAAGGTCCACTTCGACATGACTGACACTAACTGGGCAGAACAGCCCCACTAACTGGTACTCTCTGGAGTACCGGCTCTTTGGAAAAATGACCTTTCACTGTTCTCCTATTTCATCTGAAAAACTCAGCTTTTCTTATGTGACATTTCAAAATATGATATTCAATTCTTTTGTTAGAAAAGTTTTTTTTTTCTCCCATCTTACACTGGATGGTTGCAACCAATGCAGAGAAGCAGAAAAAAATCGATCTGGACAGTAATCTAAAAATAAGTCTGGTGTCATTTTCGAAACTCTTCCCGGTAGAAATAGGCACCACACTGGCCAGCTTTCAGAATGATGAGATGATTGTTAAGTCTGCCCAGTGACCTGTCATTTGTAACTGAGAGGTGGAAAGACTTGTAGGAGGGAGGGACTAGAACAAGCGTGACAAATTACACCAAAGCTGTGAGGGTAAACACTCCTCGCAGTGCGTGTAACTCCTGGTTGGTTGGGAAACTTTCCACAGTCTTTGCGATTTCCCCCATAGAGTTCAGATCTAAGATACGCAGCTCTAACGAAATAGTTTTTGCTTCACAAAAATAATAGAGTCCATGTCCAATGCTAACAACAGTGCCAGCTATCATGTCAAGAGTTTTAGAATAAATCTCCTTTTTCAGAGGACAAACTTTGTGCTTGGCACCTGTCTCCATGGTGACAGTGACCAAGCTTGACTGTCGCCTGCCGTTGCTAGACAGGAACTCCGCTGGAAAATCATTATCTCCACGAACACCTCATCTCTTTGTGTCTCTTCAGCTGTTGAGTCTGTCCCATTTATGAGCAGCTGCTCAGTTCTGCTGTGGGCAGCTGTGTCCTACATTTTCAAAATCAAGGAGAACACATGAACAAAAGCTGAAGAAATTTTAATTAGTTGACCAGAGGTCCTGAATTTACACCCAAAAGGACAGCAGTTTTCAGAAAAAAGCAGAATCATGGTGATATTCCTACCAGCCAATATCACAGCGACAAGCACATTCTTCCAGGTGGAAACAGACCTACCAGGCTTGGCAGCTGGAGGATGGACCAAGGGGTTTTACTCACACCTTTCTGATATAACATTTAACACCTCTGTGGCTGTGTGTGGTTCTGCAAATTACCCGTGAGCAAAAGGTCACCTGTTCAAATCCTGTAGCTGGCAGAATGACTGTATCTCTACTGGGCCCTTAGGCAAGGTCCTTAACCTCAAAAACCGCTCCAGGAAAGCCAAATAAAATGGCGGATCCTGCACTCAGAACCCAAGCTTTTCTCTCATCTCATACAATGGCCAAAGTATTATTATTAGGGTTGTGAAGCAATGAAAAAATTAACCAATTAGTTGCACACTTTTATGCGATTAATCACGATTAATTGCATGTAACATTAAAACTTACAATCATATACTTTACACACTGAATCCCTAAATTCAGATACAATTACCAAACAGGAGACTAAATGGGTCATTCTCACAAACTCATTACTGTAATATAGCACTTTTCTCAATGTTTTTTTAATTAGTTTGAAAACAAGTTCAAATTGCACAACTCCACTGTTTAAACTGTTGATTTTGCCTCTGGGGTAGTTATATAGTCAGTGTTACATTACCATTTATTTCTGTAACAAACAGAAATATTTCATCAAATCCAGTGCAAAAAAAAAGGACAAGACTAACCAAAATTGAGCAAAAAAATACATCTTATCATAGAAATTGGTTGTTTCTTGTGGGGCACATTCTGTGCAACATCATAACCTAAACTCTCACATTGTTTACAGACAGGAAGAAATCTTATGTCTTTGCTCATACTACTCTCACATTTGGCTATCAAATCACTGCATGCGTTAACACGGTCAATGACATAATAATGCATTATGACTTTAAAAGTAATATCAATTTGTTAACATGATAAATTTCCCAGCCTGAATTATTATTTTTAATATTTAAGGCAAACCATGTTGATTATACAAAGTAAACAATTTGGTCTCTAACTAAAACAAAAAAATGCAGAAATCCCAAGAGAGCCAGATTACACTAATGCTCTCTGTCCCCGTTTCTCTCTCAAATGTGGGACGGACATATTTATTCTCTCACCAGCTAATTACAGGTGAGTACAGACTAGCCTGACAGCCTAAACTCCAAAATCCATTGTTTCTCAAGTGTAGATAGATGCAAAGCAGTTTAGAAGCAGGGAGGTGGACTTGCTGTTTTTGTGGATGGCAGATGGTGCAACACAGATCATATCACGGTAGCGGCACAGGTTTGCGATCCATGTCTGTAGGACCCTGTTGAGGGACTCACTTTTTCACTTTTTTAATGCACCATTGCTTTGGCTGTCATTGATTCATGATTCCATTGAGCCAGTTCCATGTACCTGCCTTTTCGACATCTCGTTCTATCTCAATTTCATACACTTTCGCAGCCGGCCTGTTCACGGTGAGCCCAGCAATCGCGACCTCCAGCGTTTTTAAGAATGTGAAAATCTGAGTGCGAGCGTATCGTTTCTAAGGAAACACTGACCTCTTTTAAGTGGCCTACTTTTAGGCCAAAAGATGTCCATCCCCCTTGCGGGTATGTCATTAACCCAGTTTCCCCAGATACTTGTGAACGGCTGGCTATATGGTAAGCGGGCACAAGCAGACGGGCAGCAGAACAATGCAGATGGAAGGAACATAGAGGTCGGGTGGTGATGGAAATGCTGAAATGAACAGACCACAGGACTCAGAAAAACATATTTGCCAATATGTCCCTGCTTCAGCATGTCACGCAATAGTTCCCCACCAACAATAATTTACATAATGGTACAGCGGATATGTATTTCAATCACACTGTCATTTTCTCAGCATAATGACAAAGCCTTAATGTGAGCATTAGGAGAAAGGCATTGTCAAACCACCTGGTCCAGTTTAGAAGTGGATCCTTATTTTCTTCAGTCTCTTTTGTCGTTATTATTCTCCTGTGAAACCAATGCTACCAAGGCGATCGGTAGGGAGTCTAAATTCACTAGGTCAAGGGCTATTTTTTTGCAAAAGCAAGCCGTGCACATGTGGGAGAGAGAAAAGGAAGGAGAGGAACAAGAAGGACAGTAATGAACAGTAGAAAGCCTGCGTGGCAAGCCATTAATATTTCAACTTATGTGTGGTGTGTAGTCATCATCTTTAATTTGTTTTCATTTTGCATAACAAAGATGGCCCCTTTTTTATAAATTTCCATGCACATAATTGACACACATTGTTACCCTCAATTGAGACAAGTGGAACAGATAATGTGTGAATAATTGTCATCACAGCATTACACTCCAATCCAAGTAAGAAGCTAATGCTTAGTTTATATTTAAACACAGTGTAGCAAATGATATTTAGAGCTAGTGTTGGTACTCAGCTCCTGGTAGCTCTGTGATATCATAGTTAATGTTTTTCCTTTCCTACCCTTGAACAGGATCCATGAAAGAGGAATTCAGTTAAAAGCTTCATCTCATTGAGACACGCAATTAGCAAAGAATGGGGTCGACTGCAGAAACACAATTAGCATCACGGCCAGTCAACTTCAAAAGATTTAGGGTAACATCTGGGCTGTTGCATTAGATGCACAAAAATAGGTTAATGCAAAGATAGGAAGAGAGAAAGTGAGCAGGGGACCAATCAAAGGGAGGTAGGCATACTCACATTCATCCCATGTGCAATTGACTAAACAGAACAGAAGACAGCGAAATAAACAAGCACGGGGATTAAAATTCAAAAGAAGGCATGAGCTTTGACTTTGTGGATTATAAATGAATATACATTATCATTTAAACATAAGCTGCATGGCTGATTTCCTTTAGCTGTAGTAACTGTTAACCCTGGAGTGATATATTTACTGAATGAAATCGCTACTACTAAGTGGGGGTGGGGGGTCCAATCATTTAAGGCCAAACTGTCCACAGGCCTTTCAGTTGAAACTATGGCGTATGGAAGGAAAGTCGTATAATTAATGACCAGACTGGACATCTAAAGATGAACTCCGGGAAAAAAGCATTCTGGGAATTCAATGACATAAAAGTACACTGCGTCCTTTCAACCTCAGTTTTATAGGTAAGTTACATAGAGACAAGTAAGTGTTCAGGCTGGGCAGAGACATGCCAGAATAAAGCACGTTCAGAGGACACATTTCGGGTTCTGAGCTCAGGCGACTCCTGCATTGTTTGCTGGGACATCAAGGGGTCCTACGGCCAGTATAGTAATCATGTGACCCTTGGGCTACTGAACAAGGGTCACATTAATTCAACTGCCCTGGGGTATCCATATAAATAGCTAAGCTTTGCTTACACATGTATAAATCTGTGTGCTTCAAAGGTGAGCAAGATATGGAAAGATTGACACTTGTACTTGTACTTGCTACCTGTTCTCTGGACAGGCAAATACTACAGTTATCTCTGTCATTTTCAGACGGCAAATCAACAGCAACTCCCTGACACCCATCAATTATGTACCGAAATTTTGTCTTTACACAGCGGTGGTAAAATTAGCCAACGAAAGTTTTACCGCTGCAACCCTGTTTCATCAGGTCGGCAAATTTTATTGTTACACTGTAGTGTCAATTGGCAAATTTCACTTCCAGCACTAGGCTTTGGCATTATCTAATTTTTAATATTCTCTCACCATTCAGACATTACACCACAGTAAATGGTATTTTAAAAAGCAATGCTATTCTGGTATTTTGAAGAAAAATACCATTGTATATCTTATCACCATAATACATCCCAAGCCAAGCTAGTGCCCCCCAGTTGTCCTTCATCCAAGGGCATAACTGTGTCTCCATTTTCCTGCCCCATCATAATAATAATAATAATAATAATAATAACAATTGAGAGTTTATTGATCCACGCTAATTGATACCCGCAGCAAACACTGTCTGTAGCAGAATTATCTTGTGTTACATGGGCCAGACCCTTGGATATGATGGGACATTTGGTCCCTCCGTCTTCCCAGAGGACCAGAGCACATTTAGTGTGGCTTATCTGTCACCCACCCACCCTCTGATCAGGCCTGCTAATGCAGTGGCTCCGTGCCCCCCTCAACACGCAACGACCTCCTGCCAGCCAGGCGACTGTAATCCCTCTCTCTGGTCATCCATTTGGCCATCAGTCGCCTTTTTGTGTGTGTGGCAGTTATCACCTTGCATGGAGCGTCATGTGCTCACCTGGCGTTCCATAAGCCTGGCAGCCGTCTCTCGCGGTAATCCTCCACTCGCACGCAGACAGAGACACGAAGGCACATGAGAAATGGCGAGACGCCCTAAAATTCTGGCTCCTGCACAGCATGATGTAATAACAGAAACGCTCCAGGACTTGCAATGCCTAGTGGCTTATTTAATGTGCGCTATTTCTACACCTTTAACGGTGGAAAACTAATTGCAGCTCCCTGCAAAATAGAATCGGCCGTCTTTGCTTGTAGGTTGCAGAAACAGTAAAAAGATGTTGATGTGGCACTTAAACGATGTGGTGTGCAGCGTCTGGACAATTTAGCAGGATCCTCACTCTTATTTTATGTCCTTGGTTTAGGCCACAAGGGTTTAGCTCCCTTACTGTTGTACCTTTGATAAAGTACTTAAGCTGAATTGTTAATTTCTAAAAAGAGTCACGTGGATATAAGTAAACCATTGGTACTCTATCATTTCTGTATCTCTGCATTACAGCAATCTAAATATAAGATTTTCATTATCTGCTGTGAACTGACAAACTGTTTCAGTCTTCCCAGAATGCATTTCTCTCTGTTAATTTTACTTCTATGCCACACCTACTGCTAAGGGCTAAGCTTACAAAATTAATGAGCATGGCATTATAATACAATGTTCGTGCATTACTGCAGATGTCCAGCATGTGCAATCCACCCATGCAGAGCAACACAGGAGGCCCGTTCTCTGTCATTAATTGGCACCTGTAAGGACTTGCACTGAGAGCAGCGCCACAGCCTAAACAACAAAATAGGCCGTGACAAATGTACCTGCCGAAATCACATGGGTCTTAGTCAAAGTGAGTCATGTGTTTGGAAAGACTTGCTCTGGCCTGGATTTCTTTGTAACAGGGTTGGTTATGTGACCTCAACCCCTTTTAAGACTGATGCCTCTGAATTTGTATATATGTCCATTGTAACCCTGTACTGGATAAGGGGTTACTGTACAAACTTCCAGGATTCTTAGATTATATTTAGTGCAGATTTAAAATCTGTGCACTAATATGCAACAAGACAAAATAAACATTCAGGGCTGTAATGGACAACACTTCACTTTGGATAAATCATTGTGTAATAACTACAACAACAACAGCAACAACAAGAACTATAATAATAACAATAATAATAAGAATAAGCAGAATGACATCTGTGGGGGCTACACAATGGTGGGGGTTGAAGTGGCTCCCCATTGGTTATGTAAAGTGATCCGGATGTCTAGAAAAAATGTATCATTCATTCCTTCAAATGTACCTTTCATTTTTATTATTATTATTATTAGTAGTAGTAGCAGTAGTAGTAATAGTAGTAGTAATACCATTAGAAGTAGTATTAATAACAAAAAAGAGTGTGTGTTAGACTTAGTAACTTTCTCATGGCAAATTATTTCTTTTGTGAAATTCCTTCAAAACTGTTTCAAAACTGTTGGGTGCAAAAAGTCAATAAAAGTCTGGATTTAAAAGTGGCTCCAGTGCAAAGCGCCTAGCAGTGCCTCTCTGGAGTGATGAGCCCATGCAGCGTGGCAGTATTAATACTGCCTGCCAAGGACGGTGGGAATGAACTTCTCAGTCGCACATGCCAAGACCGTTTATACAGCTATACTTCAACTGAGCTGTCTCTGCACCGCTAGCAAGTAATCAGGGAAAATTGTCTTGAGCCTTTACTGCTGCGTGATCAACCTGCTGTTTTATTGTTGTGTTGGGATAGAATAGCATGTGGCAAAATAATGACCAGTGAGTGTCCAGATTCTTACTCGATGAGGGGGGTTAACGAAGAATGAGCCACTGGCATAATTTACTCATCTTGACATGTATCATGTGACTGCAAGTCAACCAACAACAGGGAAACACTGTGTTCCAAATGGATCCCCGCAACAAACCTGATTACTGACCCAAACATTGCAGCACGAATGTGTCATATATGGTTAACAAGGAAGCCTTCAGGCAAAATAGATCATATTCTGCAGGGCACAATGACCAAACTCTGTTCAATATATATAAAAAATTTAACTAACCCTATCTTTACCTAATGATACAGCCAATGATTGAAGAATTAATAACTGAAGATAACCATTAAAAAGTTATTGTGCATTTTAAGTTTCTCTATTAAATATATTAATGTGTTTGGTTTTGGAACAGTTTATCGTTTATAAATTTTGGTATTTTGTAATACTATGAAACAATGAGTTTGTGAGTTAGTGATTAACAATAAGTTAATCATACATCCATCCATCCATCAGGTTCTGCTAAATTCTTTCAACCACGTTAAACAGTATGACAAGTGTGTAAATTCCCGGAGCGTCTTTGGCAAAATGACTTGAAACAAGAGCGCCCCCTGTGGTACAGCATGCGCAAAAGGCGCATGCCACTCAACCTAATAAAGGTGTGTAACCGAATACGAATTGTGTTCGAAACCAGGCATCGTGCGTGTATTCCCTCAGTAACACGGTGGAAAGGGCGTGTACATTTTTCTAAAGGTTTAAAATTGAAAGGCAAATTTTATACAAGGCAAATTTCGTAACTCGAGCCTAGAAACATTTTGTGCATTAAAACAACTTGTACAGACCTGAAAAAATCTTTAACCAACATCTTCTAAATCGATGCATAATTGCAATTAGAAATGAATAAAGTAAACTGATAT
Source organism: Hyperopisus bebe (assembly GCA_026777045.1). Lineage (NCBI taxonomy): Eukaryota > Metazoa > Chordata > Actinopteri > Osteoglossiformes > Mormyridae > Hyperopisus > Hyperopisus bebe. The sequence continues at coordinate 17,829,725 of JAODJW010000045.1, forward strand.
TTGAGTTCAGCTGCTTAAAAAAAACAGCAAAGCAATAACAGCGCAATATTACCAGATCTTCTTATGCAGAAGAACGTAAAACTTTAGAAAATCTTTGCTAACGTCATATTTCACAACCTTAGGATTAATGAGTAGCTTGCACGGAGCTAGGTGTTGTTCGCCGTTTCGGAGTTGATTCTTAACCTGCGGAAAAAAAGTCTTCCCAGTGTGCATAAAATATCGGCAGATGGGAGAAATAAGCCCATTACGGAGAAATGTAAAGTAGTATTTTTTTTTGTAAATGGCATAATTGAAAAGTTCTATGTAGAGAAGCATGGCGATAGTAGTATTTATCTTTAGTTTATCCCCACTGGCTTTCGACCTTTTTTGGTCCGAGTTTAGACTGACGCAGAAACGAGTGTCACCAGAGTTTTTTCCCCTCTCGCTGTTTGGGGCGCTGCGTCCTCCGTGACGCGTGGGGAGAGGAGGGGTCAACAGTCTCTATAAATTCTAGGCAACCACCTGTAAGACTCAAAAAAGCAAGACGTGGCTACCGAAATCGCTTAGCTGAATTAGTTCCCCGTTTCACGGGCTTACATTTCTGATTCTTTTACTGAATCTGAACCTTGCTACCATGATCAAGAAAATGACACCGTCGGAAAATGAGTTCGACATCCCTGCAAAAAACTGCTACAGGATGGTGATCCTGGGCTCCACTAAAGTTGGCAAGACGGCCATCATCTCCCGGTTTCTAAATGAAAGGTTCGAGGAGCAATATACGCCGACGATCGAGGACTTTCATAGGAAGTTCTACAGCATTAAGGGGAACGTTTACCAGCTGGACATTTTGGACACCTCTGGAAATCACCCCTTTCCTGCCGTGAGGAGACTATCTATACTAACAGGTAAACTGATTTCTGAAACTGATCTCTGCGCACTTTTGCATCAGATAAATTAAGCCAAATTTATTTTTGCATTGATCTACTTGCTACAAAATATCTTAACGAACTTACATACTGTATAAGAAATGGTACGAAGTAATTACATGTTACTTTTCTTCTATTTCAGGTGATGTTTTCATCCTAGTGTTCAGTTTGGACAGCAGAGAATCATTCCAGGAGGTTAAACGCCTGAAGCAGCAGATATACGAGACGAAGTCCTGTTTGAAAAACAAAACCAAAGAAAACGTGAACGTCCCGCTGGTTATATGCGGGAACAAGAGCGATCGGGACTTTTGCCGGGAAGTGAGTCGGGAAGAGATTGAGGAGCTGGTCGCTGATGACCAGCAGTGTGCTTACTTCGACATCTCAGCCAAGCGCAACACCAACGTGGACTCGATGTTCCGAGCCCTCTTCACTTTGGCCAAGCTGCCAAACGAAATGAGCCCGGACCTTCACCGGAAAGTGTCGGAGCAGTACTGCGACATGCTACAAAGAAAGTCACTGAAGAACAAGAAGTTCAAAGACGGGGACGCGTACGGGATAGTGGCTCCATTCGCCAGGCGCCCCAGCGTGCACAGTGACTTGATGTACATAAAAGAGAAGGCGATCGGTGGCAGCCAATCGAAGGACAGAGAGAGATGCGTTATCAGCTAAAAGCTGCGCCTTGATGGTGGAATACGAGATGCAATATAGCGGCGCAATTATAGACTAATGCAAGTCAATGCTTCGTGGCCGCTGTTCAGCGCTAAATCCAGAAGTAGGGGCATTAAAAATGGGTCGAAACGGCACCGTCCGAAATCGTGACACTTATGTTTCCGAGGTTTGTTTTCTTGTGAAGGCAGGCGCTTACTTGTGATTGTTAAAGGACGCCAGATGAAATTTGATTTCAGCCTCCTACGTGTGTGTTACTTTGAATATGCCTTAATTTAAAAGGCGAAACGAGCGCTCCAGTGAAGCGCAATGTGAAAAGTACTGTTTACATTTTATAACAGGACCGAACTTGAATGTTTGTTGCAACATGAACAAATGTATTGTGAATGTATATTTATTCTTATATGTGGAGATTTACTTTTGCAAAAAAGAAAATAAACAATGATAAACAAGTGAAGTTTTTTGTCCCTGTCAGTGCATTTGAAGATTGTAATTGCAATGGGTTGTTTCATATAAATCGCTGTATGATGGGGCTGATTATGAAGTTGATACGGTCTTATTTCTTCACCAGATACTCATTTTATCTGTTTGTGGGTATGCAAAAATGAAACGTACACCCCCTTTTAAAAACTTTCCACGAACATTCAGCACTACGTATAAGATCCCCAAAATTCACCTACCCACAGTAGACACCATTGCCTGCCTCCATTAAAACATTTTTTCAAAATGTTTAGACACCAAAGTGTCCGTTTACTTGTTTGTGTTAAAGGATATACAAATCTAAAACAAAATTCAGAAGACAATTAAATAAATGTGTGTATGCTAAGATAAGAATATTACAATGACCTGAACACAAACACAGATATGGAAAAGGCTGCGTTTTAATTATTAAAACACATATTACAAAGAGAACAAAACAGACTTTGTAGTTCACATTAAAAACAAAACAAACAAAAAAAATCTAAAAAGAACCACAAATAGAGTTGTGGTGCAGGTCCAGAACAGGGCTTATGTTACAGGCATATACAATTACATACAAAACCTAAGGCTATAGATGAACACATTTGTGCCAAGTAGTCACATACAAAATGTACATTTTCTTCCAGTCCCATTTCACACTAAATAATTATTGCTGCATACAAACAAAAGTAGAGTCTTCAGGGTCTCCCAGCTCCAGTGATGCCTAAAAATGGTGTCACTACAGGCTCGATCCCCTGCCATTACTCGGGGGGCTCCTAGGCCTTGGGGATGTCGAACACGCACAGGCTTTTGTACTTCTGCAGCAGCAGGCTCTTGGTGCGCACCTGCTCCCTCAAGGTCTGCAGCTGCTGCTGCTGCTCCTCTGGGCTCTTATCGATGCCTGGCATAGTGGAGATCTGCTCGCGGGCCTCCTGGATCCTTGCCTTGAGCTTGTTTATCTCCTGGTGGACATCTTGGCTGTCTTTATCCATGCTTCAAAATGAGAGAAAAACAGAACAGGTTAATGCAATTTACTCTACCGCCTGACGTCATGATTTACCTAAACAGGTATGATATCTACCCATCTATCCATTTTCCAAACCACTAGTCCTTCTGGGTCACAGGGGGTCTAGAGCCTATCCCGGAAGCTAAGGGCACGAGGCAGGGAACAACCCAGGACCGGGGGCAGCCCATCGCAGGGCACACTCACACACCATTCACTCACACATGCCCAGCAATTTAGTAACTCCAATTAGCCTCAGCATGTCTTTGGACTGTGGGGGGAAACCAGAGCACCCGGAGAAAACCTCACGACGACATGGGGTGAACACGCAAACTGTACATGTAACCGAGACGGAGACTCGAACGCTGGTCCCAGAGGTGTGACGTAACAGTGCTAACCACTGCACCACTATCCCGCCCCCGGTACGATATTTAAAGTTATTCAAACTAAAATGCATAATTTAAATAAGGTTGTCTCCCAAAATGAGATCCCGCGTCGATCTTAAGATGTTTTTACGTTGGGGATGAAGTACGTGCATTCTGATCAGCTTCCGATGATAAACTAATAAATGACACATATAGATTAACAGATCACGCAAGAAATCTTATGGCAAGTCTATATTATTCCATTATAAACCTAAAATTGGCTACATCAAACGCACTGAGGTAGTTTGCAAACCATACGGACTATTTAGAAGGCAATATAACTCTTACATACATAAATGCGTGTGAAAATTTCACGCCAGCTAGCAGAACAAAGTTGGCAATTCTGCAGTTATTAAAAAACGCGTTGTACTTATACAGCTAACATATTCTTCATTTGCGTAGCCCAAGGAAATGCGCGGAAATGTGTCATAAAGAACCTTAACTTCTTAACTTTAAAAACAAGACAACTGGCTAGGTAGCCGAAATGCTATAACTATTATCCTGAAAGTATCCCGTGTTTATTTACCGCAACTAGCTACTCAGCAAAAGCGGTTACCATGACGTTCGTCTACCGATTGTTCTTTCCATAACTGGAAAAGTCCTTACCATTTTATAATATCATGAACGAGGGGAAGTAAAGAGTAATCATCATCCTCTGGATCTTGCTGTACCGGTACTGCAGCCATCATTCCTCCACTACTTCGCACAACCGGCGCATCTTTAATACGTCACCGGCGCATTTTTGTTTTGTCTCGTACGTAAGTGCATCGTTCTTTAAATTAGGCTTTGCATAGACGTAAGCGGCGCTGTGTTTATAGTGACCTATTGTTAGAGGCTTTCAGAAAACTAACTGTAAAATGTCGCATTACATATTTAATTGAGATAATTTGCAATACAATTCCAAATGGGCAATTTAAGATTAAAAATAATTCAACCCTTCGTTTATTTAAAAATTTATTTAACGGAAATTGTCGATCTAAAGTTTTCATTTGAAGAATTAAGTACAATATCTTATGCACTATAAGTATAAGATTTTCAATTTACAATTGACGTAAATTTATACTTAAAAACAATAAATGTTACTGGTTAACGGGTTAACGGGTTAATTATGATTTTAGATCGTTGCTCATTATTAATAAAGTATATTAAACTGTAAGTGTAGCATTGGATACATTTTGTTTTGTATTAGACAAACTTCTCAGATGACAGTAATTCCAAAAGAGCAAAAATAAATATCCAGGATCAAACCACTCCCAAGATCAGGCCCAAATACAATATGCACTTTGGAATTATTCTGTTTTCAGACAAAGGACTCATGCCAATTTGTAACTTTGTATATGTTGAGGTAAAACATAGCTATGGACTTTTTTTAAAAGGGGAAAAAAGACATGTAGCACGTGGCTGACAAAATGCTGGGAAGCTGCAGTGTAATATTTACTTTGGCTGCACTCTATATACAGTCTACACTTTATACACAAGTGTCAATAGTACCTGCTGCCTGCATGCTCTAAAACACGATGTTCACATCATTTACCCGAAAAAAGATGATTCTCCCCTTTCCCCACACTTAAACATTTGTAAGTACACATATGACTAGAAAAAAGATTCACATGAAAGAAAGCATTGTGGTCCACAAGTAGAGTATGGAGGTCATCTGCTTTAACATCAAAGGCTCCTGAGTCAGAAATTCCTACCCCTTGTGTGAACAACACAGATCCCCAAAACCTGACTCTGGGGCTAGTAGGAGTTAAATGGAAAGGTGTGAATTTAAATCCCACTTAGCTGCTTGTACTTATGTTGTTGTCTTTTTAATCATGGTACAGATTGCGTCAGAGGTTGAGTAAGATACACAAAGCTATGGCTGTTAATAATACAGTATCTACTTCTAATCATAACACTAATCCTCCAGGCCAAATGTATTATATTCGTGGTTTGGCAGGATCTTATATTAAAAACTTTGAGATGCATGGCTTTGGTCTTCAGAGCACTAATGTTCAGCTCCCTAATTTTTAAAAAAGCTTTGTAAGCACTTTTCATCAGAGCGAAAAATATGACAGTCTCTTAAGGGAGATGTCAAATATTTTCACTAAACGAAAACACACAACAGAGGAACTGACCTAAAGTGATAAAAAATATACTGTTGTTTTTAGATTATATAACTATCTGGATTCTCAAATGTTTTAAATAACCAGGGAAATGTAGAATTCATATTTGATTCTTACCTGTCGTGTTGGTCTTATAGAAAAAATCATTAACTGGAAGTAATAGACTTTCAGTTAATTATGCACACGTGGGTGGTTGAATCTATTTGTCTGCATTTTTATCGATTTGATAAATTGTTATAGTTTTTCACATATTGTTCACTCAGCCTGATCCGACTCACTTGTAACCACTTTGATTAATGCAGCAGTTGGGTGTAGGGTTAGGGGTAGGATAGGGTTAGGGGAAGGATAGGGTTAGGGGTAGGTGTAGAAATGGGTGACCAGAAAACAGGCATCCCAGGTCTTAGGTAGTAATAAGGACAATTAATTTAATTGTATTTAATAATCATTAATTTATTTGGGGACAGTGTGTGTGTGTGTGTGGGTTTGGGGCAGAACAAATATATCAGCCCTGGGGGGGCCCTGTCAGAAAAGGTTTGAATACCACCGCTGTACTGAACTGCTTGGTGGAAACACGTCTTGGTCTGGATTTGTGCTTTCAGGACCTGGACTTTGCACCTCTGTGTACACCCTGGGATAAGCTTCGGGCTCAGCAAGACCATTCAATGAAGCGGAGAGATGGATAGTAATTAAGTCTGTTCTGTTTAAGTTTACAGCATATAATACTGCTCCTTGCATATGTAATTGATAAGACTGATATAGCCTAGTGCAGTGTTTCCCAATCCGGTCCTTTGAGACCCACAGACTATCCATGTCAGGAGCTGGGAGGGAGCAAAAATGTGGACCGGCTTTGGGTCCCCAAGGACTGGATTGGGAAACACCGGCCTAGCGAGTGACCTGGCATCTGAGGTTGAGAGTGAATGGGCTGGGTATTTCAGAGAGACTCACCCCCTCGCTGGGCACACATAGGGCTGATGTGATAATTCCCGGATGCCTGTCTAGCGGTCCCACCCCGGCCACCTCTCACTGAGGTGTATGCTTTTGAGGATGCCTGCAATAAGCTAAATGTTCCTTCGCGGACAGACAACAAATAATCATAGAGGTGCTGATCCATAGCTGTGTGTGTGCGGTCCCTTTGACTCCTCTGCTGTTTGCATCTCTGGTCTCTATGGTGATGTTAGTTGCCCAGAGACAAAGAGTGGTGGTGGATTTGAAACGATGGTTTATTTGCCATTTGCACAAGTATGAGTAGCGGTACATTGGAATGCTTCTGTTCTCATATCCCATCCGGCTCTCCTTTTGAAACACACAGTTGAGAGCCAAACATGGGGTCCGAGAGTAGGGTTAGGCACTTCCTCTGGCGGCCCTGGAGAATTTTTGGGGAGGTGAGGGAGTTATGTAAGGGTCTCACTCAAAGACCCAATGGAAATGTATCTATTCTGCTAAGGCTTAACACTTAACACTTTGTTAAGTCAGGTTCAGCTTAACATTATCTCAGCTTTACAATGTCAAACTTGTTCAAATCAACATATCAATATCGTGTCGGTGGATTACTAAATTTCTCTTAAAAACATCTGTATTGCAGTGCTGTAATGTGCATATGTAGAACTTCTGTGCAAAATGTGTATGTGCTAATGAATGATGCTTGATCACAGAGAACATTTCTGGTAGATTACCAACACCTAAAGGCATAGAGCGGTTCTGATCTGATATGAACTCTTGTATCATTACCACACAATACATACCATACGTGCAGGGCAGCAGTCTTGTTGCAGTGCTAACATGCTAATGCTAGCACGTCAAGCAATGAACACTAGCTGTTTCACACCGTTGTCTCAGTGAAGATGTCCTGCAGTGTTCTACAATGAAGGTCATCAAGTTAATTTTGCATCCCTCTTATTCCAAAGTAACTGACATCAACATTACAAGCAAAACATTTTCCCATATTGCCTTTATTAACCAGTAACTTTGGTTTCGTGAAGTTGTTTGGATTCCTGCCCTCTTTCTGTTCTTAACTATGTAGGTTGTTTCCGTCTGAATCAAAGATGAAGCCAGTTCTCATCACCTTTGGACTTTGCTGTGTTTTCTGGCCGCTTGCAAAACTTTTCGCTTGGCTGCGTGGTCTGGTCTCATTTTTGAACACCGCCGAGTCGCATGAGGCTTGGAGCAACTATCAGTGTGGGATTACCTTCTGCTCTGGGAGTTAAAATTCACCCTGAGATCCTACCATTTTTCCATTGAAGTTCAGTTGAGGTAGGAAGTTACTGTCAAGCGTGTAATCTGCCTTGCGGTGCCCATGAATTTTTAAGCCATTGATTCCAGCATCGTGGGCTAATGAATGGTAGGAAGAGGCTAAGTACCTCCAGCCAGCTGTTAATACCATCCGGTTGCATAATACACAGAATGCATTCTTGTGCTCTTGTAGATTCTAGAAACCCAAACAATTTCTTACTTAGATGTCTGCCCATGAGACAAAGCCTATCATCTTAAATGAATCGTGACAGCTGTGTCAGTTTGTTACAGATTTCCATTCAGGAAAAACATGATACTTGAGGTTTTGAGCGAAAGAATTCATTAAATAATCTAATACAGTTAAATTGGAGCAACTGTGGTGCATTAGGTACTTTAAGCTGTTTATGTCACCACATAAGAACAGTTTATGTCAGCCTAAGGTTGGCTACCAATACCTTATTCAGGGGTGATTCTGAATATTTTTTTTTAAGTTAGGGGGCATGATTCATATGGAGTGGGCAGCCGTACCAATAGCCAATGATATGTTTTGAATCAGTGAGTAACAGGGGAGGGGGATAAATAAAATCTTGCACTGAGTAGGCAGGTCAGAAATCCCTCCATCCATCCATTTTCTGCACCCACTTCCCCTATGTGGGGTTGGGGGGTGGAAGGGGGGGGGGTCCAGAATCTACCGTGGAAGCTATGGAAACAAGGCAGGGAATAACCCAGGGTGGGGAGCCACCCCATTGAGGTCAGAGGTCATAACAAGTTTTGCAGGAATATTAAAGAAATCAAATACAGAAATAGGTAAGTTTATACATGTAGGCATGATCTGTACAGTTAAAAAACTGAAGAGTTTACAAAATCGTGATGTGCGTGATCAGCACAAGTAATTACGTGTGACATGTCAAAGATGGTGATATTAATGGCAGGAGACTTTGGAACGTGTTTTTATTTATACATGTTTGGTGTTCTGTGGAATCATGCCTCACGCTCGGTTGAATTCCCCAGTGCAATCGAGGCAGCACGTCGCATCACCAAATGGAGTCTGTTACTGGGCATTAATGGATTTTTCCCCCAGATGGTCATGTGACATGATAATGGATTCACTGCTCACATATGATGGAGGAGGGCAGCAAAATGCCTCTCAGACTTATTTAGAGGTCCCATTATTGCCATCCGGGAGCTCATGTGCGAATCAGACGGCAGGTCTCACTGCATCTCGTCATGACATTACTGTCGTTCTGACACTGGCCGCCGATGCTATCGTTCTTGGTCCCTCTCTGTTGATTTCTTTCTTTGTTTCTGTCACTATGAAATAATCTGCCTGAGACGGCAGAACATGGTAACTGCGCTGACACTGAAACTGAGGAAAAAGGCTTTGAGATTCTATGTCTCATATGTGCAGAAGTTAGGTATATTACAGTGTCATTGCCAAAAACCAGCAGTCAAATTAAGATATTTTGTCACTAGATAAAAAAGACCCCAAGAGACCAGTTGTCAGTCAGAACTCCATCCTTTCATTTGCTGTGCTCATTTGTCCTATTCAGGGTCATGGGGAGGTCTGGAGCCTATGGATTAGGGATGGGAAGATTCCCCGATTCGCTTAGTGCATCGGCTTAAAAAGTTAACGATGCGATGCATCGGTTGAAAATGTGTGCATCGGATACAAATTGGCATTTGTATCGCGATGCATCGTTTCTATCAT
>JAODJW010000046.1:7977-21134 GCA_026777045.1 Hyperopisus bebe
GTGTCACACCCCCCCCCCCCCCCCCACTCTTGGCAACATTTGCAGTGAGGGATCCCAAAGTCCTGGGCTGATTTTTAATCTCAGTCCTCATCCTGTTGTACTTTAACGACCAAACCATTTTTACTGTCTGTCTAATACACAAGACATGAATCCAACTCTCTTTTTGCCTGAATGTAAATATGTAACTTAGTCACTGACATTTCAATAGAATAAATGTAATTCATATGCTGTATAAAGTATCACCAAAAACGCAGTATTTAAGCATTAAAAAATATTACCAGATATGGATCTTGATATTTCACCATCTTTTGGTTCTGAATCCTTGTCCTCAGTCTCTGGAAAAGACAAGTGGGGTCTAATTATATGACAATGTGTTGATTCGTTTAATAATTCCAGTGCAGTATCCAATACAATATCCAGTACAGTATGCAGTACAGGGTTCAGAGGGGCCCAGGAGCTGATCCCAGACAACGTACTGGACAAGGGAGGGGAAGGCCCTGTACAAGATGCCAGTTCATAGCATCATACGGCAAGAGGATAGGAGATTAAGTCAGAAAGCCAAAACCAAATACACATATACAGAGTATATCGATACAGTTATGCCTGACTGAGTCACGTCCTATCTCATTTACTTCCAAGGCCCATAGTAAATAATAAACACTGATCAAGAGATGCCTGAAAGCGGACATAGTAGGACGTCATGAAAGGAAGAATACTATAAATTATGAACATGCTTGACTACTTTCTGTACACTTAAAATATGCAAAATTGCAGAAAGAGACTGCAGGCTTAGCATTGCTTACAAAAAAGACATTACCTGTTGTCACCATTAAGCTGGCCACCTTGACATTATTACAGAAGTACTCCCCAGCATCCGCATGCTGAAGGTTAAATATCTTCAGCTCAAAATCGGTCTGGAGGAATCGATTCTGTGGGTCGTCTATCTCTTTCAACACTGTTCCGTTCTTGAATTTCAGCGAGACAGACTTTCGCTTGGAATTCTTGTCCTTCTTGATCGTCCACTTTTGTTTTTGTTTGTCTGAGGTTTTACAGGGAAGAAGCACTGTTCTCCCAGTAGACACATTGTAGACTAGACCTGCAGAAGGTGCATTTTATAATGATTATGATACTCCACCATTAGAAAGAATAAAAAGGTGAGCTCATTAAAAGTTGAGCTCATTCTGGATTGTTTTGTATTTCTTTTTGGGATTTAAGCAACCTTTTGCTCACAAGTTTCATAATCTCTAGAACCATGAGTAACTACGACTAAACCTTCTGCAAGTACTCATTGATATTTAAGCCATATTGGATTATTGTGGTACACAGCCCACATTTTGTAGGGAAATCTGACTTTCCTCTTCATGGTTGGGCCTGTCCATGTGAACATATTCTTCTGCTGATATAAAATCACCCCATAGAACCTTGTTCACTTAGGACCATATTCCTGCTCTCATACCTGTCAACACCTCAACATTTGCCACGGCATGCTTGTTGCAGTGGTACACCCCAGAGTCGGAGGACTGCAGTCTGCTCACTAGGAGTGATCCATTCGTCAGGAGGGAGTGTTTATTTCTGATAATATCAGAGGTGACTTTCCCGTCACTCTTTGCAATGACATGGTCACCCCCATGTGTCCACACCAGGTGAGAGGTGGCACTCCAGGGTTGGATGCTGCAGTTCAATATAATATGATGTTCCTCCGGCACTGAAACTCTGAAGAACACTGAAGGACAGGATTGGAGCAGGTGGAAGGGGTGTCATACATCACATGACTTTTTAGAGCTTTAGCCATACACACTTTATTTATATAGATTATACATAATATAGTTAAAAGCTGGTATAAAGAGCTTTCTAGACAATGCTAAATTCAACCAATACAGAACCTTAGATCAGGGGTAGGCAGCCCTGATCCCGCAGCGCTGGTATCCACCAGGTTTTCCATCGTACCTGGTCTCTGATGAACCACACCTTATCTCAGACAGAAACTCATGAGAGGATAGAAAACCTGCTGGATTCTGGCACTCCAGGATCAGGGCTGCCTTCCCCTATTATAGATGACCAGCACCTGCCCACTTTATCAACCTACAGCACAGCTCAGGACTGATCAGTTCTTACTGACCAATTTTCTCCTCTATCTTCTCTAATGATGCCAATCAGGCCGATAATTTCCAATCCCATTGTGGTCCAGAAATCCTACAGGACAGCTCCTATATTCCGTGCTTTTTATTGTAATATGATCTGTTATGGTCCTCCAGTTTCTGTGTGTGTGCACGTTTTTTTAATCACGTTCCAACGATACGGTAGCTTTGATCTGTAGCCTCTGAGTGGTGTGACGGCACATCGTATGAATGCCGAGTGGAGATGCCAGTCAGTTGACCATGAGTTTCTGTCTTCACTCACTTCATTAGCCATCTTTCCCATAAGAAAAAGACATTTTTTTTGTTTTCCTGTCCCTACTCTTTCTTAAAAGAAACCAACTTCCCCAATAAGCCCCAGTGTTTGCTACCCAGTTTACTACATAAACATTGTTCTGTTCACCATTCAGACAACATGACACGTCTCTGGCACTGAGCTGTACTATCGCAGTACTGTCACTGATATACTGTCACCAGCATCCTGTCCCTGAGTATCTATAGCTGACAGCTTATGTATCCTTCCATTGGTAAAGTGCCGCTATTTGGTTATCAGGTTGGACAGAAATGACTCCTCAAGCAGAGCAAACATCAGGCTTCTAGGGCGAACGATCTAAAGGGCTTATTATCAAAGATATTAGCTTTCCCCTGTTGCTGTATTAATGCATCTGTGTGGATAGTAAAAACATACAGAAACTGAACAAGTATTGAAAAATATGATGTGGGCTGGGATGCCAGTCCATCCAAGGGAACATACATGCTCACACACACTCTCTGGTGCCGTATCCACAACACACACACGCTCTTAGCTGTCGTATACACAACACACACACGCTCTCTGCTGCCGCATACACAACACACACACACTCTCTGCTGTCGTATACACAAGACACACACACTCTCTGCTTCCATATACACAACACACACACGCTCTCTGCTGCCGCATACACAACACACACACGCTCTCTGCTGCCGCATACACAATACACACACGCTCTCTGGTGCCGTATCCACAACACACACACGCTCTTAGCTGTCGTATACACAACACACACACGCTCTCTGCTTCCGTATACACAACACACACACGCTCTCTGCTGTCGTATACACAACACACACACGCTCTCTGCTGCCACATACACAACACACACACGCTCTCTGCTGCCGTATACACAACACACACACGCTCTCTGCTGCCGCATACACAACACACACACGCTCTTTGCTGCTGCATACACAACACACACACACACTCTCTGCTGCTGTATAGACAACACAGTAACTGCACCAATACTGAAACTGAGAAAAAGGATTTTGCAGTTACTTTAATTTTCACACCCCGTTTCCTTCAAAACCTGAACATAGTTCAACTAAGATATTTTGTCACAAGATAAAACAGAGCCCAATTCTGGGTCATAACTCAATTTTAATGAAACATCCAGTAACGGTGTTTTGCATTTGTATGGCAGTATGGGCAATTCAGAAATACCAATTCACCTGACTGTATGTCTGTATGACTGTATGTCTTTGAATGGTGGGGGAAAATCTGAGTGTGGGTGGCAAAAGTCAAACTTTGGATGTGTGAAGCAACTGTACTGGCAACTGCTCCACTTTTCTACCCAGATTCAAACAGACTATTTAAAAAACCTGAGGTTCAAATACCACCTAACAATCAATATCTTTTTTGTAAAACTTGCTGGCAGCCGAATAGGAACAGAAGAGAAAACATACCCATTGAAGCCCTTACTGAAGCAGAGAAGAACATCTGAAGAAGTATCTCAGTCTTCATGGTGCTTCTCCTCTTTCTCCTTCAAGTTTCCTGTTTCCTGTCCTGCAACTTCTGCTTTTATCTGCCAGTACCAAACAGCTACCTGTCAATCAAGTTCCTATTATGAAAATAATAATTGCTATTCCAGCATCAAAAGAAACAGCAATGAGGATCTATCATAATCATTCCATGTTTCACTATAGTGATGAAAACAAAGTATATTATTAACAATGTACATATATGGTGCACATATGTTACACGCTTTGATTTTGGTGGCTTCATATGTAATATATCTTTGCAAAATAACATTCTCACAATAAATGGTAAATAATTAATTAAGCTGGTTATATATTTCTATACTGATATCATTCTTCCACAAACAGAATGGGATGTACGTGTCGTTAACTGCATATTCGAGTGTGATGCGAGATGTCCTATTAATATAAGTAGGTTGTTGAGTAACAGTGGAAAATGGTCAAAATGTCCAAGGAGGAAGTAAATCATCACAAGAAAGAAACAGAAATAATCCGGTGAATGAAACTCATTAATAACAGCAGCATTTTCATACGGAAATCCATATCTGTCAGGATTATCCTCATTAAGAACAACAAATATTCCAGGCACCTTAAAGAACATTACATTTAATATTTCTTTTATTTAGCAATTGCTTTTATACAAAATGACATACAAGTGAGGAACTAGGAGTAACCAGTGTCTGCAGCAATTTGGGCTAAGGGCCTTGCTGAACCCAATGCTAAGATTGCTCTGCTGACCGAACACGGGATTTGACCTGAGACCTTCTGGTCACAGGCACTCTGACCCTAACTCTAATCTGGCAAAGCCACACGCCACCCCCACAGAACATTTCACCTTTATTGTTCCTTAAAAATGTGTCATCTTTGTGGGGAAAACTCTAATCCCAACATGATGACCTTATCCCCCTACTCAGCCCTAATCTTAACCACAAGTAGCCTAACTAAATACAAGATTTTTTGGCATTTTTAGTTTTTTGACTGTATTCACAGTTCTTTGTGGGTACCTGAAAATTGAATCCCAAAATCTCAAAATAACAGGTTTTTGCTACATTGTGGGGAACATTTGGTGATAATATAAACATAATACACACACACACATTATTTTGATCTGCTTCTATTGTGTTAAAGATTTCTGTGAACTTTTTGTGAACCTTTTTTGGAACATTAACTTTGGGCTTCTACCTTGTTTAGACCATTGGATCTTTGTCATTATGAAAGCTTTTTCATTACTTGGCAGACTTTTTGCAAATTATTAATAAAGTCTAAAAGACTTTCATGCACCATGCTGAGTTAAGTTTGCCAGTGAATTTAATCCAATATTTCAGTCGAGTCGAGAATGTTCTTCACAAGAATATGGTGGTCAGTTACTGCTAGTTGTAAAGCTGATTTTAACATTCCAAACACATTTAATTTCTCAGAAAAAAGGACCTGGGTACGAGGACACCACATTGAGATCAAGCAGCAAGATCAAGGCGCAAAAAAACAGAACGACTGATCCAATACAAGAATGAAATGTGTCGCCATTACCCAGATTACATTGAGCAGAATGATAAGTGACTATTGACCCAGGGATTAACTTGGTGTTTTGTGGAAGCTTTAACTTTCACTTCTGTGTTATCAGTTGACACTGTTCTCGTTTGGTTTCAGTGAACCTGTGGAAACAAAAAAGTACAATTTGTTAATTTAGACAAGGAGCAATTGGTGCCATAATCCTCAAATTCATATTCAAAGTAGTGCAGTCAGACTGGTGTGGTATCAGCAAAGGTTCTGAAACAAATACAAAGAAAACCTAAATTTGTACTTGGATCTAACCAGCAACCAAACGGAATGATTTTAAAAACATTTCAGTGATATAGGGATCTCTCACCTTATAGTTAAACTATAAAGTAGGATGTTGTATGGCTATCAATTTGCTCAGAAAGAACACTGTACAATATACACACAGTATATACACTACATGGACAACAATTTTGGATCACCTGGCCATTACTCCTACAGGAACTTTTATGACATCCCATTCTAAATCCATAGACATCAATGTGAATTTGCCCCCCCTTACATCAATAACAGCTGTCACTCTTCTGGGAAGGTGTTCAACAAGATTTTGGAGTGTCTGGGAATTTTTGCCCATTCATCCAGAAGAGCATTTGTATGGTCAAGCACTGATATTGGACATGAAGGTTCCCTCACAATCTCTGATCTAGTTCATCCCAAAAGTGTTCTATGGGGTTGGGGTCAGGCCTCTGTGTGGGCCAGTCAAGTTTTTCCACACCAAACTCACCAAAACATGTTTTTATGGACCTTGTTTTGTGTACTGGGACAACTAGAACAGAAAAGGGCCTTCCCCAAACTGTTCTCACTCAAGTTGTAAGTATAGAATTGCCCCAAATGTCTTGGTATGCTGAAGCATTAAGAGTTCCCTTCAATGGAACTAAGGGGCCAAGCCCAACCCCTGAAAAACAAGCCCATACCATTATCCCTCCTCCACCAAACTTTACAGTTGGCACAATGCAATCAGGCAGATAACGTTCTCGTGGTATCCGCTGAACTAAGACTCATCCATCAGACTGCCAGACAGGGAAGCATGAGTCATCACTCCACAGAACATGTTTCCACTGCTCCAGAGCCCAGTGACAGTGTGCTTTACACCACTCCATCTGACACTTGGCGTTATGTTGTGATGTGAGGCTTGCAGGCAGCTGCTTGGCCATGGAAGCCCATTCCATGAAGCTCCCAGTACAGTATTTGTGCTGGAGTTAATGCCAGAGGAAGTTTGGAACTCTGTAGTTACTTAGTCAACAGGGCATTGGCAACTTTTGTGTACTTTGCACCTCATCACGCTGCAACCTTACTTATTTTACGTGGTCTGCCACTTTGTAGCTGAGTTTCGGTTGTTCCTAAACACTTCCACTTTGCAAAAATAACACTTACACTTCACCGTGGAATATCTATTAGGGAAGAACTTTCACAAACTTTCTTATTGCAAAGGTGGCATCCTATGACAGTACCATGCTTGAATTTACTGAACTCTTCAGAATGACCCATTCCTTCACAAATCTTTGTAAACCTGCCTGGATGGCTAGGTGCTTGATTTTATACATCTGTGGCAATGGGTCTGAATGAAACACCAAAATTCAGTGGTTAAAAAATATGTATCAATACTTTTGTCCATATAGTGTATGTCCTGTAAGGTGGACAGAAAATATTTGCAAAAGTCATTGTTCTGGCATGTACTGTTCAGAATGCCTATAAGTATCTATATACAACAGGTTAGCCAGATGATCGCCACTACTTAGTGGTTCAAAAAATGCTCAACTATAAATTGACTACTATATGTTAAAGATACAGCCATATTTTTTAACATGCATAACAGTGTCACTAAGGCAATGATTAGTTCATGCTTTCATCCGTATGACTAGATCACATCCTTTTTTTACGCTTTCTTATGTGCTTAAGTGCCCAAACTACACTAACCGTAAGGTGTGTCTGTTTCTGTGTCCTCTATGGATTCGTAAACATGCTCATCCTCTGACTCCTGCACTGTAGCTGCTAAAATATTGGAGAGAAATTTGCACAAACATTTAAGTCAGACATATCTGAATTCAAAAAATAACAATACTTTTTATAAAATCAATCTTAAGGAAATGAATGGAATTTAAAAACAGGAAATTTACAAATAATCCATGCTAGAGGAATAGCATTTCCCAAGCATGGAGATCATGTAGACCCTGAGTTAATGTTTAAACCATGTGGTTTGAGAGGGGGGGGGGTTCAAATTCCTTACTTTACTATCTGCTATGTGTCTGTTTGGGAGCAAACAAACTTCGAGGGGTGGTTTCAAACCCATAATTTTTACTATGTAGCTATCTGCCTGATATAGACCAGACAATTTATCATCTTATAATAACCTCAGAAGTGTATATGTATCATGCAACAATATATATATAGTAATTTAGTACCTAATCTAGCTTAAACAATTAATGGTCAGAGCGGACAGAAAAGAAGCCTGGGATAGGTGCATGTCCTCGTGGCCTTAGCCAATGAGAGAAGAGACCCCGGAGAGCCTGCATCCTACCTTTTCTCTTGGAATGGCATTTCCACACATTGACACAGAGCCCTGTAACCATGCCAACAGAAAGCACAGAAGCTCCTGCTATCCACCAGGCTGAAATGGAAACAACATGAGGCAGTGAAATCGCTGAGTTGTGCACAGTATCACAGTGGAATCACTTCAGTTACTCCAGACCATTTGGAACCCAGATATATTTCCTTCTGAACATTTTGCTTGTTACTATAATTTATATTACAGAATATAGCTGAAGCTTTCAGATGTACTAATTAATTATAATATTAACAACTAATATTTATATATAGTTACTGCTTTCTTACATACATGACATATTTCAAGTAAAGAATGTTTACCACCATTAGGTCTCCAGGTCTGTCCTGTTTCATCGTTATGTTTTGTAGTTTCTGTTGCTTTGCAGATGGTAGATGTACCTAAAACGGTAACAAAAATGCAATACTGCATGCAATACTTCATGCACAGACAAAGCATAATGCATATGCTTTGTTTCCTGGTGGTGGGAGAAATGGGACTGCAACCTACAGGGAGTGGCTTCATTGTTAATCACTGACAGCTGATTGGTAACTTTAATTATTTGATAGACAATGGTCCCATTGTTTTTCAACACAAAATAGAGAAGTTGGCACAGTTGCTGCTTCTGTATTCCTGTTCATTTATTTTTGTGCGTGTTTTCTAGTATAGTAGTATCTGTTGCCGAGGCAGATTACAAAAAAGTAAGAAAAATATGTAAATTATAAGCTTGGGCTCTGCAGAAAGGACACAAAGTCACCAGTTATGGTTATACAAGGAGCAGCTCTGTTACAGTTTATAGTACTGTAGTATAGTAAAGTACAGCTTGAAATTTCAGTTTAACGGACAACCACATTAGGATGGTATATTTGAATCTTGTCTTTGCTCTGTGACGTTAAGCTACATCCAGCCCTGTAAGGAGGTCCTCCAAGTTACAGGGAATAACTTGGGACTTGGTGGCAGGATTGGCACTCCAGCCACTGGAAAAAAACACACACTTGTCCAGTCCACACATTGGACTAGTTTGGTGCTGAGGTATCACCCGCCACATGTCTACACTCAGGTTCTCATCCCTGAGGTGGTTTGTTGTGTGGTGGGTGCGGCAATGCACTGTAATCAGTGCATGCTCCTTATGTTACCTTTATCTTTGCTGTGTGTGTGTAGTTTGCATGTTTTCCCTGTGTCACATGGCTATCCTCCTGCAGCCCAAATACATGCAGTTATGCTAACTGGTATCTCATAAAGTACAATTTGTGATTGTGTGCATGTGCCATGAAGCGGTCAAAAATCCAATCCAGGGTATTCCCCAGCATAAAAATAGACTGTGACATCTAAATAACGTTAATCATAGCCAGAAATATTTCATTGGTCACCCAACAATGAGGAACAGGAACACGGCCCAGAGAAACATTTATGGTAGATAACAGAATATACTGGTCTCATATTCACAGTTTATTTAGAGGATTTGAACTACATAATTAAAATAGATTGTGATGGACTGGTATCCCATCTAGGGTGTACCACAGCCTTTTGCCCTATGCTGTCTGGGGTAGGCACCACATCCTCTGACTAGAACACGTGGTAAGAAGGTAAATGGGTGGATGATAATTGTATTAGTCTCAGCTGATTTGTTGAAATAAAAAGAAAACTGTGATTTTGAGGCATATGGTAAAGACCGTAGGCAAGGTATCCATAATGACTACCTGAGTTTTTTGACAAATAGCAGCATTGTTATTGTAATTCTTAAGACCCAGCATTTTATTTTATTTAGCAGACCAAAGCATCATATATAATTTCTTTATGGGAGGGCTAGGGTCAGACTCTCCCCAGAGCAGCTGAAGGTTAGGGGCCTGGGTGAAGGACCCAACGGTGGAATCAATCTGTCAAACCTCTGACCACAGACGCAGCATCCTAACCCACAGACGCAGACTGCCCCTGTAATTTTAGGGTTCACTCATCTTTTTCCAGTCTCCATGGATATTACAGTTCCAGCTGTAATGTACTACTTCAAAGAAATTAAAGTTTACAACTGCTGGAATAATGAGAATAAACTATTTGCATAAACTGCTGACTGAAAATACTCCTGATCATTCATGTGTAAATCCTGGCAGGTTCATTGCCACGGCGTTACATTAAAACTCGAGCTCACGCGTCAAAAACTGACTAGTTTTAAAACACGTTGCTTTCGAACTGTACGTTCGCAAGATTTTGTGGTTGGACATTGTGATATATTGTAACGAATTTATCCTAACATAGCCCTAACTTCATATTAACATTCAAGTAAAGTATTCAGTTACGTTGGCCGTAAATTACAAAGCTTTCCAGCCTTATTTAAGATTTCATATTTTAAACAGACAAATTGGATACTTTCTTTTCAGTACGTATTGGTCGACGTATCTTGCAAACTCAGTGTTACTGCAATAGCAATATAGCTATTGGTTAAAATGCATGTCAGTCGGTAATCTAGCATATGACTGGGTAAAATCATCTTTAAAGTGGGTTTTTAATACAATCTAAAAACAGATTGGTTTTCAGATTGACCAATTAGAAAATCTGTAGTTTCTGTATGGTTCGGAAAGATGTCTATCTAAATACCTCGTTTCGATTGGCTATCATTGACAGTCGAAGGAGGGATGCGACAGAAAAAAAAATGTGTTTCCTTGTCCGTGTGTTTTGTGGGACAGTGCGTTACTGAGTTTCAGTTATTGAATTGTAATCTGTAAATATAGCATTACATAGAGTACATGTTTTGTTTTACTTATGTGTAATTTTCGAAAGTTTTATCTTTGTGCATACTAACCAAATCTGGTGTGTGGGATTTTTTTTTGTTCGATCGGGGGTTTAGCTGGTAGCTAGCGCTTATTAGCTGTAGCAGGCTCAGTCGGGAGGCTATGACTACAGAACTACTGTCCGATTTAGACAGCCGTTTCTTCGCCGATAACCTTCTCACTAGCGAAGACTGGGGTGAGTAACGGTCAAGTGTCCAAAAGAATCGCATCGGCATCGTTTCAAGATCGCGTGGTTGTATATGATAAATGGATGCCCTTTCCCCGCCGTGGTTTCGCGATTGTGCTACCATCAACTCCACCGACTGCCCACCGAACACCGTATATGCCCGAGCGTGTCGTTTGACTGACAGCTGTTTCTGTATGGCGAGTTAAAAGCGGAAAGGTAGCTGGACGTCTTTGCCGTATTTGTTGACTGTGTAGCTGCCTAGCCTGGCTTACCGGAAATGTCGATGCAGTGTCCGCTGAGTGTGACTGTACTCCGTTGCTGCTGACTAAATGCATGCATGCGGGGTGCTGCTGAAGAGTGCGATCTCTCATTCATTCATAGTTGTCAAGTCACTTCTGTATCACATCTGGCAGTTTTTAGCTGCTCCTAATTGGTAACTGTTTACTTTCACCCCTATAATTAATACGCGTCATAAGCGACATATTAAAACCAGTTGTTAGTTTTCGAGCACGCACTGCGTCTTTCAGTTTAGCCGAAAGCCTTCGTTACCCATTAATATAACCCGTTAACAGTGTACCGTGTTACGGTGGTTCATTTGTTTGCAATTTATTAATTTACGATTTGTCTGTTTGCTGTAGCATCGACAGGTCTGTCAGGCTCACGATTGACAGCGAATCGGAATATTATCTGGATTAGAGTTGCCCTGCAATAACACAAACATATGCAACATATTGCTTTCTTTATGTTGCGTGTTGTTTTTCAATAACAGTTCCCAAAGTAGTCATAATTGGAAAAAGGTTGTTTTTCCCAAAAGCCTGTTCTGCCATAAAAATCTGAATGATTAATATAGTAGTGCTTTTATTTACATAATGGATATTTCAGTAAAGTAATATTAGATTGAGTACTGCTGATGCTTCAACAGGAACTTTCATAGGATTCTGCAGAATTTTGGTTGCGTGTCCAGTCCTTTAACAAGTATGTCACCCCGAATAATGGACCTCAAATATCTGTGGGAAATCCTACACTAGTGACAAAAATTGTAGAAACACTTCCAGCTTTTAGAGGTTGCAGATGGTCTGATGTTACAAATATCAGTGCTATGTTTTTACAAATATCGTACGTTGGATGATTAACCAAGTAACTGGAGCAACAGTTGAATAAAGTTATGCAGTCTCTAAAAATTGGAAGTGTTTCCACAATTTTGGCCACTAGTGTAAGGGATGTTACTGTGTAACTTAGTGCAGAGCAGTCCTTCAGAAGCATGGATGCAGTTCTCAAACACGCTGGCAGTGGCACTGATTTCACTGTATTGTCCATCTTTGTCAGATGCCTGTCTGTACCAGTGTGAGAGCATGGAGGAGGGAGAGGATGCGGAGTACACCAGAGGGATGAAATACAACACCATGGTAAGAATGGTGCAGAGGAATTATCTGATACAATAGGGCTGTTTGGAACCTCCTGAATTGAATTTCTTTGCAGGCAGGGTAGTCTATAGTAGTGGTAACTCAGTAAATGTGGGAGAGAACTTGCTGCTGATGTGTTATCTTTGCAGTCACCTATTTTGGGCCTTTGTGGTCACTCTGAAGATATAAGTATATATCTGTGAAAAGGCTGTATGTACTCACAAAATGTATTACTGAGGTGATGGGTGCAGCTGGTTTCATTTTCCAAATTTTAGGTATGAGGTAACTGGAAGAACTTGACATAAGCTGGTAAACTGGTTAATAACCGGTTGAGGTAGCTGGTGTAATGCTTCTGCACACTGCACTTATTTATTTACTAACCTGTTTTTGTGTTTTTCTGCCCCGCTAGTTTGATAACGATCTCGTCCTTACACTTGATCCTGACAACCCTACGTCACCATGGAAACACCTTAACGATAACCTTCTAACAGGTAAAGAGTACTGCAGTGTCCTGTAAATGGGGGATACATGGAAAATAAACCCAAAATGACAAAAATGCAGTATGTAGTGTGCTTCATTTGTGTGAGGGTGTGTTTGTATTTTAACTCTAATCATGACAAAGTGTTTTTAAAGTATTACAAGTTTCTCTTTGGTATTATTTAATCCTCTTAGTATTATATTTACTGTGTTTTATCCATTTGTGTATTTAAGGGGTGCCGTTTTTGTTGTTTAGCATCACTACAGAAATTACCCAGCATGATACCACCC
>JAODJW010000046.1:26731-42583 GCA_026777045.1 Hyperopisus bebe
AGACCCCCCCCCCCCCCCGATTTCTGCTTAATTAATTTGTTGCAGTGTTAATCTCAGTAATTATGGATCACCTCTTTCTGATTACTGTTCTTCCCTGCTCTGCGCAGCCTGTCCTGTCAGCCAAACTGGTTACGTTACTGTCATCTCGAATCCGTGTGTTTTAGAAGCAAGTTTTTCTTCTTGCTTCCTATTCGCTATTTTTGTTTGGTGCTTAGTTGGAGACTTTCGTTTTCTGTGTTCGCTGACGCCCCCTCCCTCACTTGACCACATTGCTTTGTGGCTTTTGGTGGGCTGTGAAACTGACTGTGCCGCTTTATCACCCACAGTCAGTTGCAAGTGTTTCCAGGACCAGAGGTCACCTACAGTGACTTCCTGGACGCCATTGACCGGCGTGAAGACACGTTCTACGTGGTCTCCTTCCGGCGGGTGAGTTTAGCGGGTTCACAAGCAGAGGATTTGTAACGGCCATTGCTCCATGTCCCTATCAGTATACTCCACTAAATATTTTAGATACTATTTTATGTAACATTAAAAACACAGTATCAGTAATAGATTATTATGAAAAGTTTATTTTGAATCTGAGCCTAATTCTTTATTCTTAAAAAGTGGATGTTAATTTTTATTTAGTGCTTTTATCTAAAGCGACTAACAATTGAGATGGTAGGGTCCAACAATCCCTGAAGTATTTAGGGTTAAGGCTCTTGCTCAAGGGCACAATGGTGACATCACTCTGCTGACTGGGATTTGAACCGGCGACCTTCCAATCACAGGCCAGCATTGCCTGTCTTCTCAAAGCAAAATCTGAAATAAAAACGCAAAATTTGAAATACCAAAGGAGTCGTTTTAGTTAGTATTGCACTTTATTTAGTCAGTGTCCTCTGCACATAGGCTGCGTTCACACTGCAGGACAAATGTTTCCGAGAGCTTCTGAAGGCATCCCGACACAGCAGTACCCTGTGCGTGCTGCTTACTGACATGTCACTGGCTAAAAGCTCTGGCAGTGGCCCTGAAGGCATCCCGACGCAGCAGTACCCTGTGCATGCTGCTTACTGACATGTCACTGGCTAAAAGCTCTGGCAGTGGCACGCATTCCTACATGATCCTTAAACACACCCGCAGTATTGATAACAGCAGGTATTTATAACATATTACACTATATTACCTTCCTAATGAGAGGTGGTCACACACTTGCAGTGCATAACAAATAGCAGCATGAAAGCCTTGTGCACTGTCTGCTCCATGTCTCGTTTAAATTAGCCACGAGCCCTGCTGGTGCTGATGTAGATCGTCTTTTAGACAGTGTCTTTGAACTTATGTATGTTTTAGTGCACATGCTGAATTATAGTGTTTTATTATTTTAGCAAAGCTAGCCCTTGGTTGAAGTCTGTGTGGTAAGTGTATATGTGGAGAACCAGTCATTAGTTTTCCACTGCATGTAAGCAGGTTATGGATGTCATATGAAAGCTTTGAATCAACTTCACTATACTGTAATGTGAGCTGCCTAGATTCATTAATTTAATTAATTAGATTAGGTCTTGGTCTTTATGATTGGTGTTTATGATTTTGTAAATGTATGTTGTGTTTATTCAACAAACATTTACAAACTTAATGTTTATTATGAGTGTGTATGAGAAAAATATTTAGGCAAAACTGGAAGGCTCATATTGTAACCGGGCAGTTTTCGAATCAGTAAAGTGGCGTCTTTGTTTTTGCGCATGCGCGTCATTGAGTCTTTGTTGTTTTGCTTGCACACGGGCTAGTTCAGTATAGTGAACCGTTCACATTGAAATCTGATACAGTGGTACCTCAGAATTCGAATTGAATCCGTTCAGAACACCGGATCGAATCCTAAAAAGTTTGGGTTGTGATTGAATTTTCCCCATAAGAAATAATGGAAAACCAATTAATTGGTTGCCGGCCCAAAAAATTATACCTATTTTTAGCATTTAAACACAAAATGAACCGGATAAAACAAGAAGAGCATATACTGTACTAGACACATCTAAGCACATTTATCAAAACAGTAATTTGTAAAGTAATAAAATAAATGTATCCAAACAATGTGTCCTACCCCGATTTTCCACTCCTTCCATGTGCCACGTCCCCTCATTAATCCCGTGTGGAATCCCCGCGTAATCAGCTGTTTCTGGTTATTGTCATCAGTTCTCTGTATTTCTTCCGCGTTTCAGTTTGTTTCCCCAGTCCGGTCATTGTATTGTCCGTCTGCATTTTGCTTGCCTTACCTGTAATTAAACCCCGTATTCCCCGATACCCTGATGTCTGCGCCTTTGTCTCTGTTCCGTCCCTGCTAGGCACAACAATATTATTAATGGTTTATTATTAATATTAAAATAATGAATAAGAAATCTTTATTTTAAAATGTATTTTATTATATAATAATAATTACTGTTAATTACTGTATCATTGTCTAAATGTATTTTTGCTGTCTAAATATATATATTCAGTTGTAGCGTAAACATGCACGGTGCTATCACAGCGAATGCGAGGCTGAGACTGAAGCGTTACCCTTTGTTTCCGCTGAGAGATATGCCGCGTGACTCATTTCCCCGCGTGTACAAGTTATCTTAGGTCGGTGTTCACGGTTTGACTTCTGAGATTCAGATCAAGCTCTAGGTAATTTTTTTTGGAACTGGTCAGTTCGACTTTTAAGAAATTTGAGTTCTAATGAGTTCCACAACTGAGGTACCATGGTATTGCCCACATTAAAAAGAGTAACGTGAACCGGCAAACAAAAATCCGATCTGAGCAGAAAATCAGAATTGAGCATTAAGGCCTGCAGTGTGAACGTAGCCATAGTAACTGATACAGCTGTCCTTTCAGCCAGGCTTAGCACCGCCCTCTGGTGGTGAGACAGGCAGCCATACTGACACATACTATATTTTCCCCCACAGGACCACCTACTGCTGCCGGCCATCAGCCACAACAAAACCACGCGGCCCAAGATGTCCCTGGTGATGCCGGCCATGTCCGTTAATGGTAACAGTATCTGTCATTTCCATATATAGTGCCCCTGCGAGAACAGAATACCACTGTGATCTCTACAGTACCTGTCTCTCTCTCTGTCTCTTTCTTACTCTATTTCTCTCTTTGTCTATCTTTCTCCCTCTCTCTCTGTCTCTCTCTGTCCATCTTCCTCCTTGTCTCTCTCTTTTTCTGTCTTTCTCTTTTACTATTGCTGTCTCTTGCTGTCTCTGTCTCTTTACTCATTGTCTCTCTCTTTTCTCTCTCTCTTTTTCCCTCTGTGTCTCTCTCGCTGTCTCTCTCTCTCACAGAGAGCATGTACGAGTCCTCCCAGGGCTACGAGATGATGATGCAGGTCGACTGCGAGGTCATGGACACCCGCATCATCCCCATCAAGGCCTCCGCTGTGCCCCCGTCCCTGCGGGACCCCCCGCCACCTCCCCCCTCCCATCATCACCCCAGCAACCACACCTCCTTCCGCGGCCGTCACTCCCACGGCTCTGGGCAGGCAGCAGCGACTGCCGGCAGAAGGGAAGCAGACTATTTCATCAGCCAGGAGGGGGGTGTTTGAGAGTAAGGGAGGCGAGGCAGGCGTCCCGGGGGGTGGGGGGCGGGGAGGGGCAGGGACACTGAAGGGGAACTGTTTTGAACAGATTGGGCGTGTGCAGTAGATGTGGGATAGGGGGTAATTATTACAAGAAATATGTAACACACAGCGTTCTAGCACTGTGTTCCACCGATGGAGGAGTACCTTTCAGGATGCAGTGTGATATCTAAGGAGTGTCCTGAACATCATTTGGTGTATATAATTTTTGTTTGTTTGTTTGTTGGTTTGTATGGCCAGTGCGAGCGTGAGGCAGCTAAATGGCTTATCTGTGTAAATCCCAACGATGGTTCCCCTAGCCACCGTCTGTGCTCCTCACCACGAGTCCGGGAGTGACGGTCAAGCAGGCGTGGCTCTCACTCCCTCCGTGCTGTTCAACCGCAGAATGAAATGGAAGCAGCCTACGGTCCATTGCACTTAAGGACATTAAAGTAACAAGTGCGGGGGAGGGGGCTGAATGTGGTTCTTATAAAAAAGCGGCCCGGGTTCTGTAAAGTCGTTTGTACATTTTGTCGGGTGTTTTTTTTTTTTTTTTTGGTGGTGACCCAAACCCTGTGCAATTCTGCTTGTTCATTGTGAAGTCCTGTTCACCTTTTCACTTCCCACAGTTGTACAACTGCTGTGATACTGGTTATACAATGAAGGGTAAAAGCCTTATTTAAAGAGAATCCTTGCTGTAAATATCACGGTAATGTTCATATTTTTGCTTGTTTGTGTGTTTGACCTGGAAGAAGGAAAAAAACAAACAAAAAATCTGTATGTTAATCTGCCCTTCAGTTCGCAAACAGGAGTCCTGGTGAGAGACGTACTTCTGGTGAATGAGGAAAGACTGCAGGGGAAAATGGACAGGTGGGATCTGTTGCAATCCTCTCTGGACAGTTGGGGGCGCTGTGTGAACCCACAGAAGTGTTTTTCCACTGGCCCCATAAATTCCCTAGAACGGCAAATCCTTGTAAATAGTAACGCTGATTGTTTTAATTAGTTTTCTCTCACTTTCTCGTGGTGCCAGTCAGATACACAATGCATTTTAAACCTTTTTTGTTCTGGAACTTGATTTTGATGTAATTGGTTGGCGGAAGGCATGGACAAAAATTCGGCGGCAACCTAAGAAAAATTATAGCGTTGTGGCCTGGTCATCATTCTGGTGCTTTTATGTTAATGGAACTAAAATGTTCCAATAAGTCATCATTTTTTTAAGATATTCTCTTAAAATGCTTTATAAAAAGTCATGCAGCCTAGATTGAGTATGAGATTTGATTTTTATCTTACTGTTTTATATATACACACACACAAATATATAAAATGTTTGTGTTGAAAGGGTCTCTTAAAGTTTCTCGCCTTGATATGTTCAGACAATGCTGGCCCTTATTTTAGTCTTTTAAGCACTTATGCCACGACTGACTGACAGACCATTTTTATGTTGGAAACACATGGTGATGGGAAATCAGCTAGGAAACCCAGAACTCCGAATGCTGCAGATTTATGCTGGGATTTATGGACCTGCACATTCCTCCCCACCCCAGTTTCCTCACATGCGGACCTTCACACGAGAAAACGGGACAGAATAACAGCCATAAAAATTCCTGATGTCGCAGCACTCATGACCCTAAACAGACACCCTGGCTTCATGACCCTGTGGTCTGTCTCCTCAGAAATGCACATGCAACACAATATGACATTTCTGTTATTATAAATCACGTGATTATTGGGGTTGCAATGTAAATACCTTGTATTTAATTGTTAAATTTAATTTTCTTAAAGATTTTAAGATTTTTTTTTTTTTTTTTAATGTTATCCTTCCCATAGGTGTCTGTGATATTTTGAAATTCCACCCTCTTGTTTGTAGATGAGACCAATTTACTAATAAAAAAGATGATTAGAGGAAAAGTGGTTTTCCTGTTTTTGAGACCGTTGTTGACTGAATTGTGGATGCATAGGGAGTCCAGGGCACCAGCTGCCTATTCCTCCAGGTGCCTGCATGGTCGTGAAAATTTGTGTTCTCGTTGAAGGGGGTCTCACCGTAACAACTGAATGAAAACAGCCGGCTTTTTGGGGTTTAATGTCACGTGACTCTGAGGCTGCTGTTTTGAATAGCAAGAAACTCAAATTCCCCAGCAACTCCATGCACAAGGCGCTGCTATCGCTTCCTAATCACACAGCAGGACGGAAATGCGATCTCTTTAGCTTAATGAATCACGGTTGGGGTTAGGATTTCCGAGTCTGATTTTGTGTCTTAAGAGATGATCAGGTTTCTTAGTAAACAATCCATTTGATCTCTTTTTTTGGATCTGGTACACGGATCGGTGTTTGTCCGAAGGACAGCATATTTCTTTCACTTTGATTTCAGAGTACCTGAGAAACAATGAACTGGTAACCAAAAAGTAATTAAAATTCAGGCTTTCAGACTCACGCTCACACAAGAAATCTTACGGCAAATCTTAGTTATTCCATTATAAACCTAAAATTTGCTAGAATAAAAGCGTTGGGGTAGTTTGCAAACCCTACAGATTATTTACAACTGCTACATACATGTAAATGCGTGTGCATGTGTATGCAGACTTGTCTCGAATTGAAAATCTGACTCCAGCCAGCTGACCAAAGTTCACAAGCCTGATAATACACTGTAATATTGTTCTGTCATTAGGTATTAGTCATGGAGGCAAACGGGAAGTAGAATCGCCTTTAGGCAAGGTGCTCTCAGACGAGACTGAAGCTGGCCACTGCCAGGTTGGACAGCTGTGTGTTCACAGCGCTGTTTACTGCCAGATCTGGTAATAAGGATGCGTTCCAGGTGTCCTTTTGTTGGGAGTGTTGGCCAGTGAGACGCTGCTTGGCATAGAGACGGAGAAGGGCACTAAGGCTAGCCACAGCAGCAATAAAACGTCAGTAGGCAGAATAATGGGAACATTATGGTGATGACATTAGAGTCCTTATAAATTCTCAGCTGTACGCAGCTGTCTTGTGACGGGTCACAGGAGTATAATCAGCCTTGTAATCCGGCAGCACGGAGCATGGATGGTCTTGAGTTTCGCATTTACAGCTGCAGTCCATGTACCTTACCTGGCTTTCCCACATGCCCGTGCTTATCCTATCACCAGTCACCAGTCACCAGCCACACGCACAAACTGACACTAACGGCCTCAAACAAGGATCCTTCTGGCCGCCTGTCAAGGTGGATAGCTGCAGCTAGAGGGCACTGCAGCTCTGTAATAGGGAGCAGTCAGTGGGACAGTGGGAGGGGGGGGGGGGGGGGGGGGGGGGGGGGGGGGGGGGGGGGGGGGGGGGGGGGGGGGCTGCAGGAGTCAAAGAAAACTCCATTTAGGAAAGTTTCAACTGATTATTATAACAGGTGAGAATTACATTTAAGCCAGAAGTTAAAAATGCAAAAATAGCAAGACAAGGATTCATCAACCGAATAATTGTTTTTACCATTTTAAAGTAGCATACAGCAGTTGTAAACAAAAGTTAAAAATAAGAACTGGAAGATTTATGCATGTCAGCCCAGTTTCTTTAGAATAGTCCCTGCAGGGACTGGGGACAACATCATTTTCCCTTTCTGACATCCCTACATGCAAATCACTGTCAATTATAAGTAAATACAGTATGTCTTGCAATAAAGATATTTTACTTTGACAGAGTTCACAGGTTTTCTGCTTGCACAGCTGGATGAGTTGAGGTCGGGTGGAGCACTTGACGTAAGGGTCCCCCCCCAGTTTGCTGTGAATGCTTCAGCATCTGCTGCCTGTTAAGCCAAACGCTCTCCACGTAAAACAATGTAAAGTAATACCGTCTCGACATCCCCCTTTAAGTACGTCGCCGACGTCGAGTCTTGGGGGAGATGCGATGGTTTGACTGTGATATGTAATGAATTGAACATCTGTGCGATAAATTAATCTTTCCAAAAGTTTTCAATGATGGACTGATTTCTGACTGTAGATCAAAGACAGCACCTCAGGCAAAGCGTTACATTAAGTCAGTGTGTCTGTGTGATGTGTAATGATTTTGTAAATGAATTCCCATGGCCTACACTTCTGAGGGAATTTAACGGTGTTTAAAAGGAAAGTGAATTGATTCAAATTATTAACACAGTGATAAACAGTAACTAAGAACAGGAATCAAATATACTTTAAATATACTTTCTGCTCACTGTGGCACAAAGAAAATAACAAATGGGGGGGGGGGGGAGGGGCTTTACATCCCTAAGCCTTTTGGACGAAGTGACCGTTCATCATCATGCCAACAGCTGAACTGAAAAAGAGATGAAGAGAGAGAGAAAGTCAGAGAGAGGGAGGACAGGCAGACTGGCAATCCCAAGGGAGAGGACACCAGAGGAAGTAGGATATGATAATGAGCGGTTGCCCCTGACAACTGTCATGGATGGAAACTCATTAATGAATTTGCTTAACAAGATTTAAAATCCCCATGACATCATTTCCTTATTGTGTGGCTTTCAAATGGTGATGTCATCGCGAATATATTAAGAGTGCCTGATGTTATATAAAAAAGCAACGTTTGCTTTTTTCATGATACATTTTGGCATTGATGATGATTAGCCTGAAATCAAAATTGTGTGTGTGTCTCGCTCTCATGCACTGCCTCTCCTTTTTATTACAGTTTCCAGTCATTTTCTTTCTCAGAAAGAATTTCTCAGAAGACTCCTTGAATAGCTCTAATCCCTTCACACACAAGCAGTTGGTCCTCCTCTTTCTTTTCTTTCTTCGGCCCCAGACTGGCCATATGACGGTACGTACCTCATTCCCCTTGAAGGGGATGAGGTAAATCCAAAATAAACAAACACAGTATTTGAGTAGATGGAGCACTGGAATACGTCATCGTATGCTCCAGAAAGGTCCCGTCGCCATGGGATCCGGTCGGTTCACCAAACATTGCAAGCCTTAAAGGGACACTTCTGTGACGGAAAGAATGTCTCACAAGACTTAACTAGGGAGGCCCTCATCCAGCCTGGTGAAAGACCAGTATTTGTACTGGTCCCCAGTTTCAAAAAACTGGTGCGCCTGGATGGCACTAAAGACCAGCCATGCAGAACAGGACACCTTGTTAGCGCTCTGCCACCAGTAGAGAGCCGGAGTGTGCATGTGTGTGTGCGTGTGCGTGTGCATGCACACATGTGTGTCTCTGGTGCGAGGCCATCTCCCTCCACCTCATCTGGATGATAGTTCAGTCACGCACGCCTCCTTGCAGCTTTATAGCTAAATGCATTTTGGTTTCTCCTGCGATTGTAGGTCATGGCACATGCCATGTCCATGACTCTTCAGATCTGCCAGCGGCTTAAAGGCTGTTATTTCCATGTAATTTCCAGGGTGCATAAGTCAGTCTGCATCCCGTTTTTAACCGTCTGTCTTGAAGTGCACCCCCCGCTCAATTGAGTTCTATTTCAATTTTAGTCTATTGAGTCTGCTTGGCTAGGCCAACTGCAGTGGAAACTCACTATTCTATAAAAACCTGGCCTGCTGATTTACTACCATGAGCCAGACTGGGTCTTTGTGTTGACCGCGTGTGTGCATGTGTGTGTGCGTGTGAGTGTGTGTGTGCAACAATCCGATACCTTTCTTCCGAGTTATTTTACACATCTGTATGTGTGATTGGCAGCAGAAATGGAGGAGATAAAACATGTCTGTGATTTGTCCTACACGGTTCCCTCGTTATCCATGGCGCAGGGCCTCTGTAGACGCTGAGGGCACACTTATTGTGCTTTTTCTCTCGCTGGTGTGATAGCGTGCCGTACAAGGAGCGGACATGTCATTGTAAGGAACAGCGCCCGAGTGCACGTTTGTGATTGACCTTCTTGTGACGTGTGACAAAACAAAGACTGTTAGGTGACATGACCTGCGAGCCTTTTCTCCAGCAGCGCTGAAGAATTTCCATAATCACAATTAGATCCTGTTTACTATCTCTTCTTTGTCTTATTTTGAACATCTGGGAACTGTTCGGTGATGTTGTGGTGCTGTTAAATGCCTCCATATGTATAAATAACAGCTTTTGCCTTTCTTTTTAAATATTTCAGGGAATTGTCTTAGTAAAAACATTGTGGATTGCATAAACAATGCAAGGTAATGGATCCGCACTGGAGAGCCAGAAATGGAAGCTGCGAACAACGCTGCCACGGTTACCATTGTGACATCGTTGAAAATTCTAAGCCAAAGCCCCAACTTAAATCTTGTGATAATTTGATTCCAAGTGTGACATCACTGCAAGACACTGGAAATTAGCAGCAGCTCACAGTCTGGTATTACCATAATCAAAGTCAATTAATATCCAGCAGGCCCCCACTTCCCCATTCAGGATGTTTATATTCCACACAGATTCTGTGTCCCTTTAAAGGTCTTCGCCATAGCTATCCATGTGAGGGATCTTCATTTAAAGGTGTATAGCACCAATCGCAGTAGCCCACCTAGGAGCTTAACCTTTAACCCGCAATATTACATTTTTTACAGTGTGCAGTTTGGAGGCACATTTTTTTTCCAACATGATTTACACAGCTGGTAATTTTACAGCTTCTACATTTTGCGTGGCTGGTTATGACCTCGTCTCTAAATTGGCCATTTTAGCATGAGTGTGTTTACACCTTGCGATGAAATGCCCCCCCCCCCAGCCCCCTTGTCCCTGGGCTTCTGCTTTCGGCCCTGCACTTCCGGGGAGTCCAGGTTCACCATGACCCTTTGGAAGTTAGATCCTCTACACCAGTTGTGATTAAGCTGTATAGGACACCCCTTCAGCAGCCCAGTCTGAGAGTCTGGACTGGTGGTTGGCGGGGGGGGGCTTTATTTTGCCTTACCTTGTCCTGCAGCTGATAGCTTTAGCATGAGACTATTCCAGTTCTGCTGCCACAGAGGTGCACACAGGTTTACTGTGACTCCCCCAGGTTTACTGTGACATCCCTGCAGTCTGCTGGACGCTGTCTGTGCTGTTTGTGACCCTGGGGGTAGTCAGAGGGGCTAAAAGTCTGGATTTCCTGTAGCCCTGGTATAGAAGTACATTTCCGCTCGGCTTTGTGTCCATCTGCCATATATCTGAGGCACCCCGCTTGCCTTCTGTAGAGATGGTCCATCTGTAGGCTGCTTTTCAGATTAGCTGAGCCTGTCCCTCAATGCGATTAGTGTGTGTGGGTCTGCGTGCGTGTGAGCTAAAGTGTGTACATTCCACTCTCCTGTCCTCCCTCAAACCTCAGCTGAAAAAGCCATTATTGCAAATCAGTACCTGCAACTTAATTAATCCCAGTTAATTCTAATTAACCCACATATTACTGCTTTATTTGATACCCTGCGTATTTTAACTATTTAGTATTCAGACGTAAGTGCTCTTTATACATTTCCAAGCAAAAAGATAGGAAAATATCAGCTATACATATGAAATTATTTTGTGTGACAGTGTGACTATGTATATATGACAAGAGAATGCCACCTGACATGATATTTGTTTTTCTTTCACATTTTGTCCTTTTCTGTTTTTTCTGTCTCTTTCCCAGTTTCCTAAAATGTAAACAATGTCTGTGCCACCATTTTGGCTCCAATGAAGTAATTGTCTGCTGAAATTGAAAAGAGAGAGACAGGATTTTCTTTTATGGAGCACCCATGGGCGTGTGTGTGTGTGTGTGTGTGTGTGTGTGTGTGTGTGTGTGTGTGTGTGTGTTCCTGATAGCATGGCTGTGAGTATGGAAACCTGCAAAAGAAGCAGAGAAGTGAAAGTTGGCAGCAATTCAGTGATGCGAAGGAAGAATTGTGGCAGAGGGCAGTTGTCCATTTTGACTCATTGTCTGTGTGTTTATGTCTTTGCCTGCAGAGAGTATAGGGGAGACAGGAAAGTAAGGAGAGACAGTTACCATCAACGGGCTTTTATGTCGGAATTCAGGAAGAACATAAACGACGTATTCCCCTGAAGAGTGGTTGACCTTCATTGTAAATGTACAAGGAGGGAATAGAGGACAATGTTTGTGGAACAGAGAAGAGATGAGGAGGAGTAAAATAGGACTAAAGGGGACTTTTGATAAGTTTTGATACGTGGAAGACAAGGAGGAGGAAGACCGAGGCCTGAAAGCATAGACGGTGGACATTGTGTACCGTACACACATCCGAACTCTGTGTCTGCAGCTTCATGTGATTTATACGCTTGAAGTGTTTTGGAAAATTGTGGAAGATTACTGTCACGGCAATAAAGTCACTCTGAGTTTTGGGAGGGACGCAAGAAGAAAAAAAGAGGTGAGGTGAGGGTGGGGGGTGGCAGGAGGGGGCATGGGGGTGCAATTGAGGGGGCAGTAAATCTCATTTGCAGAAAAAGATGGAAATAAACACTCATCTGGAAAGACTGGCTCCTTAGAGGAGGAGAAGGTGGCTGCAGAAAGACTGGCTTAATGGTATTTCATTTTTTTAGAAGACAGTTACACTGCAAGTTCTGGCACTAGGTGTTTCTCAGTTCTGTTTTGATGGACTGAACTGCCATTGGACTGCTGGTGGGTGAGCAGGATAAGCTAATCCAGCTTCATAAGACCTGAAACTCAATCATGTCCTGCAGCGTATGTGAGCTTAAGCAGCCAGAAGTATGTATGTGGTCACTTCTGATCAGCCTTCTTCTTAAGCCTTGTAGGCTTGATATGCCAGGGCAGCCCAACCTGTGTCCAAGCCATGTGGTGGTTTTGTGTCATTTCTGCACCAAGAATCAAATGTTTTTCTGACAAGCAAATGAAGGAAAGAAAAATTAAAACAGGAATAAAAAAAAAACTGGGAACAAAGATGCTGCAAAATTTGAAATGAAAAACTTCAAATATTTGTATGTCTGCACATGCGTCCATCCGTCATATTTTCCAGCTGCTTTTCCTGGTCAGGGTCACTAGGGGGCTTGGGGGACATTCCAGGCAGCACAGGGTACAGGGCTGGGG
Organism: Hyperopisus bebe; assembly: GCA_026777045.1. Lineage (NCBI taxonomy): Eukaryota > Metazoa > Chordata > Actinopteri > Osteoglossiformes > Mormyridae > Hyperopisus > Hyperopisus bebe. The sequence continues at coordinate 39,211 of JAODJW010000046.1, forward strand.
TTCACTCTAGATGGGATCCTAGGTTGGTTTTTGATTCATCCATCCATTTTCTATACCTGCTTGTCCTATGCAGGGTCACCAGGGACCAAAGTCTATACCGGAAGCTATGGGTGCAAGGCAGGGGAAAACCCAGAATGGGGTGCCAACACCAACACAGGTAGAACATGCAAACTCAAGCAGAACAAATACCCAGTTCCTGGTCCTAGAGGTATCAGGCATCTGTGCTAACCATTGCACCCCCATTAGATCCATCTGTATATATTCAGGAGATATTTGCACCAGTAGGATATCTGGTAATGCTTTACATTAACTGCCCCTTCATAATGCCTTTATAATGCATTCACAGAACATTCAGTGCATCTTCATATTGCATTCATAAAGCATTCATAAACGGCATGCAAATATATCTTAACATCCTAACATATTAATAGCTCTAATCGGATAATCATAATGTTTGTTATTAATGTATATTAAAGCTGTTATGGCATGTTATGATGTTAATGTATACTTACATGCTGCTTATGAATGTTCTATGAATGCTTATGAATGTAAAGCGTTGCCGGATATTTTGCGTTACACAATTCCGCTGACATTCTAAAATGAATGCAATGTTCCCACTTACCGCTTGTCGTCAGTGTTTCAGGTCTTAACACGTCTCGCGATTTACTGAATCCCTCACTTGGGTGCTTTCACCAATGAAAAAGGTACAGTAATTTGTCCAGTGGACTGGACTGGAACTGTCTTCCTTGAGTTATCATTTTGTAGTCATGCATTGAGGTTAAACGGTGCTGGCTGTATTTTCCCAGCAAGAAGTGAACTCAAGGTGATTCCCTGTTCCTGTATATGTGCAAGAACAATGTCATCAAGTCCAACATGGCCTGGACAAGAGAAGCAGGAGAAAGTAGCAGATGTTCTTCACCAGGATGTAGAAGCTTCGAAATGTGATAATGACAGAAAACATGAAATTAAAGCAGGTTTGTCACTAATAAGCTGCTTCTGCTGAAGTCTGGCGATGGAGTGGCTGGGGCAAGACTGGGTTTGGATTAAAACTTGGCCATAGACTTTCGCCCTACCAGGCCCAACACACAAACCTATAACAATTTAATCCAGGGAGGAGATTCTCCCATGATCAATTTTGTTGATCAGAGGGGGATTCCTGACAATGGGTTTTTCTGAGTTGGAAGTGGGTATTTCTAATGAGAAATTTTGCTGTCCTGCAAACCCATCAGCATCTGCCCATTGGGAAGATCCCAGATGGTCACTCCAGCCCTGGGCAGGGGTCAAAGGGTATTTGCTCCTGCCCTCAGCCCGGGGAGAACCTGCCATAATGACTTTGCAGAAACTGACAGAGCTACTGTGCTCTCATGTGGTGTTGAGATGGTGCAGCTGACGGAGGACCTGCTGGGTTCAGAGGCCATGACCTGCCACGCCTCACAAATTCAGACAGTTCAAACTGTGATGGATAACAGGACAAGGATCCGCACATCTCCCATGCCAAAGCTTGAGCGCAAATTAACAGTGCGTGGGGGAACACACAGAGAGTGACATAATGACCAAGGAATGTGGAGGTTGCTCCGGAAGGAAAGGGACACTCAGCACCAAGCAGTGTATGGCGCCGGTGGGTGGATAATAGATTATGTGTGAAGAAATGTCGTCATGCTTCCTACAGAAGCTCCAACAAACAAGTAAAAACTCTACCCTTAAAATAACAGACGGGAGAATCTCACCTGGAACCTATTAACCTGACATCTGCGTTTCATGGGGGAGGGACATTCTGGGAGGGGGGGGGGGCAGTTATTTGTCCCCAGTAAATGGTTCCCCCCACCCTATGGCCAGATGTTTTGCAGTGATGGGTTTAACAGCCGGTGTGAGAAATGCATCGCTAATGTTGGACAGGCACCGGTGTGTACACGATGCAGGACGGTGGCACAGACGTTTATGACGTGCACACTGTCCCAGAGGTGCAGACATATCGACGCAAGTGAACACTAACACAGCCCAGGAAACACATCCGTCTGATCATGGAAAATGTATTGAAGCCATATGAATGCCGTAAATCGCTATATGTTTTCTCAAAAATGTTTCCTGAAGCTCATATTTATAAAAGAAATTGTCTTTATTAGATTATCAGATTACAGATTAATAAAATCAAGACATTTATTACTTATTACTATTATAATATTTTTTTATTATTAGGTTTCTAAGATTTTTCCACTACGTGACACTCTTGAAATTGCACTCTAAAGTTTCCTATTGAGATGCACTTAATTTCTTGTTCTTTAATTGAATATTTCTTATATTTATAAATCCATATATATTAGTTATATAATCCGCTGAGAAGGTTTCATAACAAATGAGAAATGAAATCATATGGCTTAAAGTAATTAAAGTTAAGTGGCAAATTTCACATACAGTTTCTGTGATTTTCACATTGTTTCTGACAGGTGGAGCACGGAAGGCAGCAGACAGAGAGCGATACAGCGTGGGGGGGGGCATGCCTTCACGTGCTCCTGGGGTGCCTCTGAAAGCACAATTGTTCACTGAAATATGGTGCAAGTTCATAGCCTCAGCTTGGCTTCACGTGGTATTTATTTTCATGCCTCCATCTGTGCCATTTTCGGGTTTTCCTCTTTGGAGGAAATCGGACCTTAGAGAGTCCTCTGTGTTTGGAATCAAACGCACTTACATGACTGAAGGCGGGGAGCGAGAGACAGGCCCGGAAGAGAGGGTCAGTGTAGCGGGGATGCCGGAAAAGTCAAGCTAGCTCTCTCTAGCCAATTTTGTATTAACCTTGGCAAAGTAAGAGGAACAAGAGTAACACATAGAGGCACTACTGGATGGTAAACCCAGTGCCAAGCGAGAGAAGTAGATGGGATGGTGTACAGTAGGCCAGTGAGTGGGGGTTCTAGGGAGGACATGGTGCTGGAACAGCCTGATCCTTAAGGAACAGACCCTGACATATAGGTAGTATTCTAGTCCTAGAAAAAGGTTACAACTCAAGTAGTGCAGGAGCACAACCCACCTGCTAATATATATTCCATTCAGTACCATCCCTGCTGTTATATCCCATTCAGTACCAGCTCTGCTGTTATACCCCATTTAGTACCATCCCTGCTGTTATGTCCCATTCAGTACCATCCCTGCTGTTATGTCCCACTCAGTACCAGCCCTGCTGTTATGTCCCACTCAGTACCAGCCCTGCTGTTATACCCCATTCAGTACCATCCCTGCTGTTATATCCCAATCAGTACCAGCTCTGCTGTTATATCCCATTCAGTACCAGCCCTGCTGTTATGTCCCACTCAGTACCAGCCCTGCTGTTATACCCCATTCAGTACCAGCCCTGCTGTTATATCCCATTCAGTACCAGCTC
>JAODJW010000046.1:42683-58342 GCA_026777045.1 Hyperopisus bebe
TCCCACTCAGTACCAGCCCTGCTGTTATACCCCATTCAGTACCAGCCCTGCTGTTATATCCCATTCAGTACCAGCTCTGCTGTTATATCCCACTCAGTACCAGCCCTGCTGTTATACCCCATTCAGTACCAGCCCTGCTGTTATACCCCATTCAGTACCATCCCTGCTGTTATATCCCATTCAGTACCAGCTCTGCTGTTATATCCCATTAAGTACCAGCTCTGCTGTTATACCCCATTCAGTACCATCCCTGCTGTTATATCCCATTCAGTACCAGCTCTGCTGTTATATCCCATTAAGTACCAGCTCTGCTGTTATACCCCATTCAGTACCATCCCTGCTGTTATATCCCATTCAGTACCAGCCCTGCTGTTATATCCCATTCAGTGCCATCCCTGCTGTTATATCCCATTCAGTACCATCCCTGCTGTTATATCCCATTCAGTACCAGCCCTGCTGTTATACCCCATTCAGTACCATCCCTGCTGTTATGTCCCATTCAGTACCAGCCCTGCTGTTATACCCCATTCAGTACCATCCCTGCTGTTATGTCCCATTCAGTGCCATCCCTGCTGTTATATCCCATTCAGTACCATCCCTGCTGTTATATCCCATTCAGTACCATCCCTGCTGTTATATCCCATTCAGTACCAGCCCTGCTGTTATACCCCATTCAGTACCATCCCTGCTGTTATATCCCATTCAGTGCCATCCCTGCTGTTATACCCCATTCAGTACCATCCCTGCTGTTATATCCCATTCAGTACCATCCCTGCTGTTATATCCCATTCAGTACCAGCTCTGCTGTTATATCCCATTCAGTACCAGCTTTCTTCTTGCCATTGCTACTACGCTTCTCATTTATCTTCAGTCAAAGGGAATGAAGCCCTCTGGCATTTCAGGGTGTAGGTGCTTCCCCTTCCTCTGGTCATCCTCTACACACTGAATTGGGGACAATTCTAGAATTTGAGCCCAGGGTTGCTACTTTGAATCTGAATAAATACAGGACAATACATTTTTCATGGGGCTGAGACAAAAAACTGAAGCCCCCCCTAAATATTGCCTACACCCTGGCTGTTCCATTTGTTCGTATCTCCTCTGATCCCCCCCTCCATTTCATTTCCTCTCCTTATGGATCTCCCAGATTCCCCACCTCCTATTTTTTCCGAACGGTTGGCTTCTTCCCGGCCATGTTCCCTCTCTACTCATCTCTACAATGAAGGTCTTTCACTTCCACGGAGACAGAGGGCATTTTCATTACACTCTCTGTGCTGAAATTCACTGCCTTCCTGTTCCTTTCCCGGTGTTCCCAAAATTTCCGTTTTTTACAGTATTCAAACGTACCATTACTTTGTGATACATACATCTCCATCCCTCTTCCATAAGCACTTATCCTGTAGAGGGTTGTGATACACATGGCACCGATCCGAGGAAGCACAGGACACAACAAAGTGACCAAGCGTTCATACCCAACCAGACACTCCACACAGACAGAGCTGAGGGTAGGATGCAGAGACAGATGAGAGCATAATTCTATCTACTAAGCACCAACACCACTTTATACAGACATATAGATGTACATAAGTATTTATTTCCAAGAAACACAATAGTCTGGCCCATTTCCAGGACCCATCAGGCCCCATTGACTCTTTGAGTTATGTAGTATCATCATCCTGATTAAAGAAATCCGTATATAGATGAAATGGTTTCAAATGCCATGAACTTTGATGACCTGATTGATTAGATCCAACTGGGCTGGGCTCGGACTTCATGTATTAAAATGTTCATTCGCCCTCATTGGTTGGAACCCTGATGTTGTCTTCCTGTTTCCAGACCTCAGCTGGACAAGATTACTGCTATCATGAGTGGTTGGGTTGTTGCCATCTTTTAAAGTCAGCCTCCTTCTTTCCTTTTCTCTCTCTCTCTGTCTCCTCCTTCCTCTGTCTCTGTTCCTGTCTCAGGGGGGTAGACAGCCATCGCTCCAGGTTGTTTCTTGATGTTCTTCCAGTGTCTCCTCTTGCCGTCTGAAAATTGACAAAACAGAATTTGTCCCGAAAGTCCCCAACTTGCCCTAACATGCAGTGAAGGCACGCCGCCGTATCTATGGGAGCACCGTACTCACACGGCACACCCCTGCAGGCTGTTTATCCTAACTCACCCTTAAGCTACTGCTGTGTGTCAGGAGGCGAGCAGAGATGGACATTTCAGGTCCAGAAAGTAAAAATCCAGACCAGGATTTTGTTTCAACCAACCAGCTGAGCGTAAATAGTCACAGTCATATAGTACTCAAGTAGTTGGTTGAAATAAAATCCTGGTCTACATTTTTACTTTCTGGACCTGAAATGTCCACCTCTGGAGGCGAGTGCCTTACACTGCTGTGAGCTCCCATCTGTGGTTGTCGTGCTCATTGTTAGATACTCTCTCCATTCACAGTGACCATAAAAGGAAAGATTAGCAAACTTTTAAATGCTAAACTGCAAATTAGCTGAAGAGAATCTGTCTATTGTATGGAAATGGCAGCTGCAGCTCGGCCATATTTTCTATAAACGTGGCGCACATACACTCCAAGTATGCAGACTGTAAACAAACGGGGTCTAACATATCATTCCTGGGGTCACACAGCAGCCCTGCTTAGAGCCCCAAAGCTCAGACTCAGTGGAAAGTTTGATTCCAGGAGAACATCTCCCTTGTGGTCAAAGGTGTGCACCCACAGGCATGCCTGGCCCAAACCCTGGAGCTGACCACGTTTGAGGAGGCCAGGTCTGGGTCGGAGGTACTGGCAATGAGACAGATGGAGCCGTAAGAAGTGAGTTAGCTATGAATGTAGAAAAAAATAGGGGATTGCTAATCGGTCACTAGTTAGCACTGCAACTACCAAATCAACTCATGGAGTACAACACTGGAACAGGGTGGCCGCACAGTGGAGCCCTTTAAGGGCAGCAAGCATTGCTTTGTATGAGACCTTGTTTATGGGGTGACATTCACAGTGCCCTTTGACTCTGTACTGGAAAAGTGGTTGAAAGACAAACAGATGGAGCCCCAGAAGAGACAGCAGATAACGTCATACCTATGTAGGGTCAAAGGTCGTGGGGTAAATTCCAGGAGTGCCTCCCTGGGTCCAGCGTCAGTGAGGTGCTCAGTAAGATGAAGGTATTCCCAATACTCGCAGACTTATGATGAATAAACTTACAGGGATCGTCTCCATGCTTTCTGCCCACCCAGGTTGGGGCAGTGAATACAGAAAGGATCTCTTTTATGTCTGTGTGCTCAGTACCACAGCTGCGAACGGCGCCAAGAGCAACGTGCCGTATGTTGGCCGCCGAGTGTCGAGATTCCACCTGGGTGCGTCAGGACACCCCATCGCTTAACCACCACAGCCTGTGAACCGAAGCATCTTTATGATGCCAGAAACACAATTTTTTTATTTTCGGTAGGGGGCCTGCATAATTTTACTGTTTACAAAGCAGTAGTTAAATTTTATAATGCTGTAATGCAATAATAGCCATGTACATTATAAAGTGCCTCTGAATGAGAACACAGTGAACAGTGCTGCCTTACACTGCATTAGCCAAATGGAAGCAGCTGGAACAACGACTGCAAAAAGCACAAGACAGCTTGTGTGCCCCAGGGCCGCGGCACCGGCTCCAGCTGAATGAGCCTTTTCTTCTGACCATTGCCTTTTGATCGGTGCCACTCTCCTTCACTTGTATGTTACTGTTGCTATAAAATAAAATGACGAGAAGAAGGGCCCCCAAAAGCCTGTATTTGTATGACATACGTTGAGTAAAAGTGAATAAAAATCACTTACCTTTCCACCCCGAACTGCTCCTCCCCCTTGTGGCCATTAGTCGTAAACCATTCCCAGAGCAGTGCCTATGCGTTAGCTGATGATGGACACAGGCAAGCTTTTGATAGCAGAATGAAGTGAGCTGTGGCCCCACCATGGTAGCTGCTATGCTCTGGTTTTAGGGTGGGTGGAGGCAGGTTTGGGACTTGGGATTTCATGTAGCTTAAAGCTTGGCTCCAGCAGTAGCAAAACTTGTCGGCACTTCAAACATGAGCAAGTACTGGGCAAGATACAGATAATTCATTTCTGCAGGGAATTGATAATTATCATCCTCAGCTTTCTAAATGTAACATTCTAAGTGTAAATGCTGTGGAAATTACTCTACATTCCTGCAGAACTGCTGGACTTTAAATGGTCTTCGAGCCAAAAGGCCAAACTCCCAGCTGACCCAACCAATCAGACTTCTGCCTCAAAGTGAGCGAGTGATGCTCATAGAGAATCCAAGAGCATCACGACAAAATCCCATGCTAGTTAACAGCCAGCACTCCGCAACGTTTATGTCAGTGTAACGAGTGCTGAGGAATGAATGGGAGGGGGGTGAAGGCAGGTCTGCCAACGCATGCAGAATTACCCAGCAAAAGGATTAATCTATGAGGCCCAACTGTACAGTTCAGAGAGCCAATTAAACTTTTGCTTCGGCACAAGGGGGTTATGTCATCGGTACAGTGGGCTCATATACATTCCACAAATCCTGCCCCCCCCCCCCCCCAAATATCCCTCAGCAACCTCAATCCCCAGTCTGGCATGAACAGTTGAAAATTAATGGTGCCACTGCATCTACTGCATACAGTGTTACGTTCAGTTATGCAGTGATGTGGTATTTTTAATAATAAAACAGCAGATACAGTCCCACAGCCAAACCCAAATGCAGCATGAACTGTGACCTCACATCATGCTTATTCTCTTGTCCCATTAGACTTTTAGTCACTTCTAGGGCATCATAAGGTCTCCCCCCGGCCTGCCTGCCTTGGCTCATTAATGCACACAGTTCAGAAGATGCTCTTAATTCACATGACGCAGATTTCTTTGAATTAATGGACTGTACAGCAATAGTCTCTAAGTTATAAGGCCAATTGGTGACATACAGGCACTGATATAGTGGGTACACTGTCATACCGTATACTTGCATATACGCATTTCTGCAATTTTAGGTGAGCATACAGAAAATCAATTTCTTACAGGAGGGTATAAGCCATCTTACCTGTGTATACCCATCACTGCACCTCTGTATATGGGTTGCCCATACTGTATTCAATATATACTGTATTCAAGTATTTTGTCTTATCTGGATATAAGTACTGACACTTGCAACCATATTTGTGGTTTGTACCCTGTCAGCATGAGTTTGGGTCTCAGTTGACTTTGTTTGTATTTTTCTCTTCTTTTAACCTCATGAGGTTTCGGTTTCTCTGCTGTACTGCCGTCCGACCCTTTTACACAATTTTATACAATTGTACAATTTTTACCTTTGTGAAGCTTAACATTTGAAAATTAATGTCTCTTTGTAATGCCAGTCTTGTTGTAATATTATTCAGTTTAGAGCACTGTTTCCTAGCCCAGTCCTTGGGGAGCAACAGACGATCAACGTTTTTGCTGCCTCCCAGCTCCCTGCCAGACAGTTCACATTTTTGATCCCTTTTCCCCAGTTAAATGTGGACTTTCTGCGGGTCCCCGAGGACTGGATTGGGAAACACCTGTTTAGAACAATTGATGCAGGAAGGGTGTCATTCAAACAAAATTGAATTGAGTGGAAATATGCTTAGATTCAGTTAGATATTGATTTACTGTATATTGTATCTTAACAATAGGTGGTGATTGCATTTCATCAAGTGTTCAGAGGCACGCCACGCTTTCGCAGTGTCTAGCTGTGCGATACCCATTAGCTATTTTCAGCAACAATCTTCCTGCCCACCACCCCCTCAGTCTAGAATGGATTGCTCCTAAGTCTCTGTTTTCAGTGCCTTACTGCACCTGTGAAAGGGGCTGAGGAGGGGCTGTCCATTACACCCGGGGCACCCAATCTTTGAAAGACCGTGGACCTGCATGCTTTGTGCAAGAAGTTCACAGGCCAGAGGCCAACATAGAATTAATAGGGAAATACTGTGAACATTATAGCCTGTTTGCTAACTGCTATGATGGAGGGGGGACAGTGGATTGATTGGCTGATTTAATAATATTAATAGTTTACACTGTTTTTCAGATGCACATCAGTGGTTGTAAATAAGGTGCAGCTTGGGGTGGGAGCCCCTGCATCACAGATCCAGTCTTTCTAGTGTCTAGACTCCACCTTAGCGGGGCCACTAGGGATTTTGGGCCCCATGAAAGCAAATCATACTGGGTCCCCCACCCAGACTAAAAAATAAAACATAACTGTTGTTCTTTGAATATTTCTTCTTATTCCAATAGTTGAAAATTATTAGTTTGTTCATGTAAATGTAACTTTCTTGTCTGTTTATGGTTGAATCTATTTTTTGCTGGTTAAACTGAATAAATTATTTAGTTTGAGGCAACGTTAAATATTTTGTGTGATTGATTGCTTCAAATATTTTAAGTTGTTTCAACGTTTCCAATATGTTATACAGTATTTTTCAGTGCAAACCAATCAAACTATGCTCCAAAGTTTTAGGGCCCCTGTTACTCAGGGTCCCTTGGAATCATCCTTTACGGGGCCCCTGCTCCACCACCTTGGGCTTGTCGGACCTGCAGGTATCTAAATTGATCACTGAAAGTAAAAAATTTGGCTATTTTAAAAGCATCTACCTATTGCCATCACTACGGAGTGGTCAGTAACAATAACAATTCTCCTAATTGGCCATTCACAATGGCCAGACTCAGCTGTAAAGAAGCATATTGAATTTAGCAGAACTTGAGAGGTGGTATGGGTCCGTGTGCTTAAATATCGGAATAAACTGTGTCTCTGGCAGGTGTGTGCAATAAATCACCAATAGCAAGTTTTAGGTTTTGTCACTAGTTGGATGAGATGTGAAGCCTTTGCAAAAACTCTTACCTGACAGGCTATGGAAAAAAATCCATGGCAATTTTAAGCTTAGCTGTAAACAAGATACGTTCCTTTATATAAATGCTGCACCATTGCCACGCTCAAGCTGAAATCGTAAACATTCAATACGGTGACGCGTCGTCGACATTTTCCAGAAACCCTCAGAAAGCTCTGCTTCAAGAAAGTGCTTTTCAATTAATACATCACCAAATGCACAAATGCGTAAAAACTTCCAGTAAGTGATTCTACAGTCAAAATTTTCCTTATTTTGTTGTTTTTCTTTATAGCCTGACCACCAATCCCTTTCCTTCATTTTTAAAAGCATGTCGCCCGGCACCAGGGAGCCATTATGGACAGAATCACATCATGCGTGTTTTCACTTTGTCTCAGATCAGTGGAAAAAAAAATCTGTTGCGCTCATTTCATGTTAAACTGATGTTCAGACTTCTGTTTGATAAATCTTCTGCACATGTGAGTGCCAGAGGTGGGGCCCATCCTACGAAGTGAAATAACTGAAACACATTTCTGTTTGTACTTCTTAGGATCTCAACAGTAGCAGAAGTCCTGCAAACGATTGTCATTGTACATTGTACGGTTGACCTGACAGCTAACGAAAATAGAATATCAGCCAACCAGGCACGTTTTTCATTGGCCAATGGGGCACCAGAAAGCGTTGGACCTGCACCTGAAACTCTCAGTGGAAGCACAAGTCCTGTACCCTTGATGCTGATGTCTACCCTGAATTGCAACTATAAAATAAATTAATAGACTATATAGCTGCACTAATGAGTTCAATTGTAGGTTTTTTGGGTAAATGCTGCTACTAATCACTTAAATTAGTAAGTAAATATACATGTCAGTGATGATGACTACCAGGGTGCATTTGTCAGCTTTGCTGCACGTCTGTCAGCAGCTCAGACAGCTGGTACATGTGCTGCACTCTCCATGAAGCATTAGTGAGCCGGTCAGTGCTGTATGTCACCATCCGTCTGTGTGCCTTTCAGGCAGCCTGTCAGACGCTGATATCAGCCATTCAATGAGGTAATTTGCCCCTGTGCCAGTCTTATAAGATTCATACACATAACAGTCCTGTTGCTCACTGCATGCAGTAGATTAATGGAACTCGTTGGTTCTCTGGGATTAAGGGACCTGGCACTTTTCACCGTGCAGTTTGAAAGATTCTCACTGGACATCCTGCTCTGTGTTAAAGTCTTTCAGGTACCCTAGTTTTATAGCGCATATATGTGAAAACGTAGCTCTGTAAAATAAATATACATTTTCACACATTCCTGCGTTTAGAATCTGATTTACACAGTGGCATGATATAAACAAAAATAAATCAAAGACCAAGTAGATGACAGTGAAATGGGCTACAGTGGTGAAAGAGCACTATTTAGCACACTGGGGCACGCTCCGTCTATGCCACATTGTAAAACTGCTACATTTCAGCAAAATACCACCCTTGAAGCTAATTCAAACCAGCAACTCGTCTGAAATTAACGATTGCTGGTAGATATACAGCCCTGCCACCGATGACTCCTCTGGGTTTGACTTGCTCATTTTCCAAGAATCAGACTTCAGAATGAAATACAGGATTGGGACGACTAGTCGCCTTTGTCTACACGACCTGGATCACTGAAGCAGTTTCACAAGTGAATGGCTGCTTTGTATCTCACATTTCAGCTCTTTTTTTGGCTGGTCAGTTTCAAAAAAGAAATTAATGGTTATGGTGAAGCCTAAAGTATGAGGATTATGTCTCCTTTAGTGTCTAAAAGGTTGTTAAACGCTATGGGCAATGGGTTTGCCAAAGGTCTTAATATTTCCCAAGCACCGTGTATTCCTGACTTTAAAGATGCTTCTAAGCATGAAATCATTATGAAGCTGATTCTCCTGCTATGAATGGCTTAGTCCTCCAAAGAAGACATTTTTTCATGAACATTTTTTCATGCCGTCTTTCGAAAGAGTAGGGTTTGTACCACGGTGTCCTGCCTAAAACTGCCCACCGTGGCCCTTTCAAATCTGGCCTCCTAATCAGCCCCTATATCTAACTGGTGAATTCTCTCCTGCCTCTTCACCACCGTAGCTACTTTGTGGTGAGCGTACTAGTGCAGAATGGCTGCCGTCGCATCACCCATGTGAGTGCTATACAGTGGTGGTAGTCAAAGTGGCTCCTCATTGGTTCTGTAAAGCGCTTTAGGTGTCTTGAAGAAGTGCTGTATAAATGTTACCTTCATTCATTCATTCATTCATTCATTCATTCAATTTGCAGCACTGTCTCCTTACCCCTTAAGCCCTGGAGGGTTTGAATCCCACCTCCCTGCTGTGCATGTCTGGAGCTTGCACGATCTCCTTTTGTTGTGTGGCCTTCAGCTGGCTACTACCATCTGTGCTTAAGCAAAATGCTGTCTCTAAGTTGCTCGTAGTATATGTGTGTGCCCTGCAGTTGACGGACATCACTTCCTGGGTGTCCCCTGCCTTGTGCCCTATACATCCTGGGATAGGCTCCAAATAATCAGCTACCCTGTACTGGATGAATAGTTAGAATATAGAGATATAATCACAGTTTCATAATGTAATTGTTGAGTACTAACACGGTCGATGGTCGATATCGACCTTTTCTGTACCAGAGGACATATTGACGTATGAGACTTTTCTGGAATCGGAAAACGTGACGATCATTGAGCAGGCACCATATGTGCATGTTACTATTGTTTTGTTGCTTAGCAGATTATTTTCATCCAAGGGGACTTATAATATGCTCTTTTGGTTACTGTAGCGACCAAAGCATCTGTATGGAATCTCCTCCCTGGGCTGAAAGCACTGGACCTGCCTTGTTACCCCCGAACTGTGAGAGGGGACAGCGGCACAACTCCCGCCCAAGAAGGGGGGCAAACCGGAAAGGTCCGAAACGGCAGACGTACTCCATATACTTCAGTGGCACATTCATAGCACTTAATTAAACAAAAACTCCTTCCGGCAGTTATTAAACATGCTGTCATAGTGCTGTCCTGAATGGGTGTCCATGTGCGTCTTGGGTGAGGCCTTCTCATCAGTAGGCAGAAATAATGAACGCATTGGCGACGCAATTACAATACTGTGCTGTTTTTAATATCTAGCTTTCCAAGAGCAAAGCGCTGTCCAGTAACAAAGTGTGTGTGTTCGGTATGTCCCCCACTGAAGCAGCGCTGCGCTTTAAAAACATTGCTAATTTGTACACTGTCTCCTGTAAGCCAATGCGATGCGCCACACCCTGACTTTATTGCAAACTAGTACTGTTTACTTCAGTTTGGAAGGGGGCTCGGTAAGGGCAGCCAGGACAATTTTTTGCTGGATTTTGAAGATGGATGCTTGGTGCCGTGGCACGTGGATGCCTGGTGACTGGCTCCAGTTAAGGCTCATGAAGACCTCATCATAAACACATGTGATGATAATGTTTAAAACTGAGCATCATACCATGGGTCTAGTGCTGGTAGGCATTTGGATATAAAATAGGCTGCGGGTGATTTCTGCTCCTGGGTTGACCTGAGGTACACTTAGTTGCTGTGTAGCACTGGTAAATAATCATTCATTCTTCTATATCAATGCCAAGCTTTTAATAGCTTTTAATACCTATTGTTCATTCCAGTAGATGTAAGACTTCTGAATGGACAAGCACTTCACTTAGGATGAATCACTGACGTCACTTTACAAGTGCTAGCTAGCTAGCCTTCATTGCTGCTATAATTTATAATTCTTGATACTTTAGCGGGTGCACTTTTTTTAGTACCTTAATTTTACTTCTTTACCTTTTCTTATTTCTTTTACTTTATCTTATTTACTTCGCTATTCATTATTGTTTATTATGTTTCTTGTTTAATTGGGTTAACCGGGACCGTGTGTATGCAATTTTGTTCCACCTCATGCAAATGTGGTGTGAATGACAATAAACTTTCCTTGACCTTGACCTAAAAAAATCACTGATTGTAAATTAATGTGGAGGTTAGGAAAAATTATACCTAATCTTTGTAATCAAATTTGATCAACCACATTTAGATCATGCATAAGATATATTACATGTTATAAATGGCCTTTTATTTGATAGCCTTAAAGACCACTGAGTGCTCTGAATGCTCACCCCTTTCTGACGGAATACTGTAAAATTAACAAGACCATATACAACCGAAGTCGTACATGGGAAGCTGACCAGACGAAGATCAAAAAGTCAGCATCAGTGGCATTGTAAAGTTTCAGACGGCGGTTCGAAAGACAATACATATTAAACCCAGTTGTTCAAAACATCTCAGAATTCAGATGTTTTCCGCACATATCTACCGCCCAAGAGGGAACTGCGAAATATTCAGAATTACATCAGAGAGAAAGAAAGGGAGAGTGACATAGACAGAGAGAGAGAAAAAGCGAGAGAGAGCAAGAGAGAGGGAGGAAAAATTCTTGAAGTATGAGAAAATTTTATTGCTCCCCTCCCCTCTCTCCTTCCCTTTCTCTTTCAGTCGTTCTCTTCCAGCCCCTCCCTCTCTCTTGGTCAGTCAATCAGGGCTACTCAAAGCTGAAGGAGGGAGCGCCAGATTGACAGACGGACGCAGAGAGCAACATCTCTGCAGTATCCAGGTAAGCTGATTTTCAAATTACCTATCAGGAGAGAGATGCTTGAATGCACTTAACACAGTCATAAATGCAGATTGGGGCACATTGCAGTAATAGCAACCTGCTGATTATGATGCATTGAATGAACTGGTCATATCTGGGCACCGGTTGCTCATGACGGTTGAGCTTTAGATGGGTATATGGATGCACTCGCCTTTGATCGGGGTGCTGTTACATGTGCTGTTGGTGCCTTACATTTTTTGGGGGTGTATGTAGAAGTATCTTGCCTGTGTGACCATCTTGAGATGATGCTGCTGGTTGAGTCCTCGCACATCTACTGCATGCCTCAGCAACGGATGCACAGAGACCAGGAGGGAGGGAACTGAGAGATTTGGGGAACAGGCAGCCTTCCGAATCACACTTGGTGCAAAGATAGAATCGTATAAAGAGTTATTACATGGTGCTGTGCATTCAAGGTTCTGTAGCCATTCTACTGTGTCGTATTAAGATGAATCGAAAAAGGCCAGCATTTTGAGAAAAATTCACATGTCCTACCTCATTAGTCCTCATGGCAGTAGAGTAGGGCAGTTTTCATGGTTGGCAGGCATTGTCATGGGTTTTGCCCTTGTTGTTATCGACCTTCCTGTACAACGGTTGGTCTTATAAGGATGGTTAGCCAAGAGTGAAGCTTGACATTGCGTCAGATAGCATCAGTGAGGACTATATCGCAATAAAACCTATGTGAAATACAGTGGCCCTGTGTAAGAATTCAGGTGCTGACACAAACCCGCTCTCTAGAGCTTCCAGCTTTATGAGCCACTTGGCCCATGGAAAATGGACTTTACCTGTTGTGTCTACTGCCACTGTCTCATTCCTCTTCTCACTCACTGACATTTTTTCTTTCCTCTTAAAAATAAACGTTTCTACGTTGTGCTCATTACAAACCCCCGTCGGTTGCATAACATCAGCCAGGGTTAGTCGCAGGGCGAGCAATACGTCAGCGAAAGCAGCATGAAATGTAATTTGTAAAAGGAGAGTTTGGATGGAACCATGTGAAGGCGGTGGTGAAATTAGGAGAGCTGAGAATCGAGTGGTAGTCGAGTGTAGCACAGGAGTATGAAGAACCTTCAAAGTAAATTAGTGCTTCGTTGAGGGATTCTACAAGGGTCCATTAAGGGGAAGACTGGAACCAGGAGCAGAGCAACCAATCAGAGCTCTCAACAAAGAGACTCCAGTTTAGTATTAGAGCTGGGACGGCGTCATGGGCTGGGATGGGGGCCAGTGGTGGATAGCGCTCATGTGAGAGTAAACAGTGCAGGCAGGCAGCCATTGAGGCTGGCCCTGGATCAGGAGGTTATGTGCTCAAATGTCATGTCCAGACGGATGGATCTCTGCAGGGCTACTGTGTCCTCAAGCGAAAAGCTTTACCTGCATCCTTACAGTGAAAACCACAAAATGCTGGCGTGGCTCTGGATCAAAGTTTCCCGTTTACTAATTGACTGTTGTGTGGGTGTGTTTCTGCCAGAGGTTTTTAAAATCTTTCATTTGCACAGGTCACACGAAGAGCTGAGAATATGCTCTTTTTCCAAAGCAGCACTTTCTATATTTTTTATTAAAGTTTTCTGTTTCAAATAGGGGGGTGGCATGGTGGTGCAGTGGTTAGCACTGTTGCCTCACACCTCTGGGGCCTGGGTTCAAGTCTCCGCCTGGGTCACATGTGTGTGGAGTTTGCATGTTCTCCCTGTGTCATCATGAGGTTTCCTCCAGGTACTCTGGTTTCCCCCCCACAGTCCAAAAACATGCTGAGGCTAATTGGAGTTCCTAAATTGCCCATAGGTGTGCATGTGCAAGTGACTGGTGTGTGAGTGTGCCCTGCAATGGGCTGGCCCCCCATCCAGGGTTGTTCCCTGCCTCATGTCCATTGCTTCTGGGATAGGCTCTGCCCCCCCCCCCCAACCCAGTAGGATAAGTGGGTTGGAAGGTGGATGGATGGCTAGATGGATGTTTCAAATAGTGCAGCACTATCATATGGTATCAAATGTATTTTAAAGTCATCTGGTGTTCACCAACTGAGGTAACAATCATGGAAAATGTTCAGTGTCATTTTATCTGTGTTGAATATATATTCTGGTAAATGCAGTAAAAGATAGATCCAGGTTTCGCTCTGTTTTTCTGTGCCACATTTGGAGGGTCTGTATCAGAAATCATATCTATTTGTTGGTTACTCAGTTTTGAAATTCAGAAATTTGAAATCCATGTGCTTTACCTGAGACTGAAATCGCCAAGCACAATTTAAAATCAGGCCACGGTAAAACATAGATGCATGTGGTATGTCTTCATGCTTTTTAAATGGCTTTTATTTTTTTGTCCTCCTTGTAGGAAGACTCCTTTTGCAGAATTCAGCTGGGAGGGGGAAATATTTGTTTATGCAACACAGTCATTTACGACCCTCCACATACCACTTTCACATCCTGAGGATCTTGGTGGATCTTTTTTTTTTTCTAAGATGCAGCAGCTTCTGTCAGATGAGAAACTGACATGACCTTTCGTTTGTTTCACTAGAGACACTTTCCTCTCCTACCTATTTGACCTTTGAAGTTGCCATTGACGCTGAAGCCCCTTGATCATCTTGATAAAAACCTCCTCCTTGTATTCAGATCTGTACTCCCTCCAAACTTCCCTCTTAAAAATGCTTGTCATTCCGTATCTCCTGCTGTTTGCCCACCCGTTCCCTACCCTCTTCACCATGACTAATGCCGAAAAGTCACAAATGGTAAATGACCCCTTAGGGAATCACAAATCTCCCAAAACTATTATTGCCGGCTTAAATTCTCAAGGCACAGATCATAAACCTTCTTCATCTTCCATGAAGCCCCCTCAGGGGACCGTTCAGAGAACCACCAGACACAGACCAGCTCAGAATCCCATCAAGGTCCTGATTTCGGACACCTGCATCAAGCAGGACACACAGGGGGACAGTGAGAGCTCTGCTCAGTATCAAGGCAAGGAGTTGGATCTGGACCCGGGCTCCCCTTTGATTCTGACCCACCGGATCAGCCTGGTTCCTGGAGCATGTGATGGGGGTTGCGATGCTGATTATGAGGCCCTCCGGGGCCGCCTGGACAAGCTGGAGAGAGAGGTGTCAACCCTGAGGGAGAAATGCGGAGATGTGGGAGGAGGCTGCTGCAAGCGAGGCACAGGTATCCCTGAACATCCCCCTTCACACTTCATCACTCATCCTCCTAACCCTGTCATCATCTCACCCTCATAATTTACGCCCTACAACAGGGTCAGAAACTCCCTAAAGGCTGGACTCTTTATCCACCAAATATTCAATATGGCAAATCTCCACTACTGCCATTTATATGCATCTGTTCAAACCAGGGAATGCTACAGCATGTTTTTAATCAATTATTGATGTGAAGTAGCATCTGGAATTTCGCTTTACATTAAATTAGTATACGCTATTGTCAAAAGCCACATGCGAGAGAGAATCAGTTCATAGGGTCAATCAGTGTCCCTGGTGCAATCGCGGTTAAGGCCCTTGTTCAAGAGCCAAACGGTGGTAGCTGCCAGCCATGGGATTTGAACCCATGACCATCCAGACGTGAGTATCAAGCCCTAACTTGCTATGGTGCACACCACTTCAATCAACATGGTCCCCTCCTGTTGATGTGGGTTTAATCCCACAATTAAAAGTTTAAGCAGCTGAGACATCCTCTGTCTTACCTGCCATTCTTCAGAGGACTGACTCGTTCATTGTAACTCTAAATGGAGATGTTGTCTTTGACGTATACAAATGTATTAGCACCTGTCTTATGGTATTGTCTTATCTGACTACTGTTTATATATGAGATTATGCCCTCTCTCTGTTTCTGCCTTTCTTTCGCTTATCCTCCTCTGCCCAGGTGCGGCCTGTAATGAATGCCCGAATGACTGCAGTGACCAAGGCCGCTGCGTGGGTGGAAAATGCGCATGCTTTCCCGGGTTCACTGGTCCTGACTGTAGCTCCCCCACGTGTCCCTCGAACTGCAACAGGGGGAAGTGTGTGAACGGACAGTGTGTTTGTAACCCTGGTTTCTTGGGACCAGATTGCTCTGAAAAGGCCTGTCCCAATAACTGCAATAACAGAGGACAGTGTGTGAACGGAAAGTGTGTCTGTGACTCCGGTTTCACTGGACTGGATTGCTCTGAAAAGGCCTGTCCCAATAACTGCAATAATCGAGGACGGTG